>CM068370.1:216344287-216935536 GCA_034769895.1 Magicicada septendecula
CTATTGGTTCAATCATAAACCATATTTTATATGTTTTATAAAAATTATATTAACTCAGTAACAATTCTATATAAGTGAAATTTCATTCAGTTCTTTTACTGCCATAGCCAGTGTACTACTAGTTAAATTGTTAATATGAGCACACTATTGGTTCAATCATAAACCATATTTTATATGTTTTATAAAAATTATATTAACTCAGTAACAATTCTATATAAGTGAAATTTCATTCAGTTCTTCTACTGCCATAGCCAGTGTACTACTGGTGCCGTTGTTAATATGAGTACACTACTGATTCTTACTGCTATTCATAAATTCTGTTATACCTTCGTACGGCCGTGCGCCTATGTTGACCTGGCCATGGCGCAGTCCTATCTGGGGGAGCTTTTCTAAAATTTTGAATTCTTGTGATAATTTCATTGGTTGCAAGCAGTCATAACTGGTCTGGTTAATGGTTTGGTTTATCAAAGTTTATGGAGGCTGGGTACTTTACCCTTTTACAGTATTTTGGGATGGGGATCTAGGTCACTGATACTGAAGATGCTATTCTTCGGTGGCATGGTTAAATGTTTCTGAGCTGCCTGCTAGGTGAACATGTGTGTAGTATATATATATGTGTGCATATCGATATGTGTCCGCCATGTGTATTTATGTAACTATTTATTTGTGTGTAATTATGTGTGCATATTGATTGATGTTATAGTTATTTATATTTGGGAGGTATTATTATGCTGATGTCTACATGTAAGGAGGTATTATTATGCTGATGTCTACATGTAATTTAATTTGATGAAAGGATACTTGCATGTTATTTGAAATAGCTAAATAAAATTGTTATTGTTGCTAAGCAATGAGTTTAATTGCAAGTCCCGTCATACTGGACCCAGCGCAGTTTTGGCTTCCCTAGGCTCTGGCCTAGTTTTAAATAACTAGTGGCCCCTCTTTCAAAAAAAAAAAAAAAATAAAATAAAAAAAAAAAAAGGTTTTTTTTTTTTAATAAAGTCTAAAAGTTGAAAGAGGGGTTACAGTAGAAGACTCAAAGCTTATTGATTTTGGCGATCGGTAGCGGGGTAAGGGTAATTTAACAGAAATATTTTTTGTTGTAACAAGAGTAATGTACTTAATTATGATAAATAAAGTATCCTGGTAAGAAGATCTTAATAATCCACTGTAGAAATATAGACGAAATATCTATAAATGCAGAGGCTAGTTGAACGGGTTGGGGGCAATTTTCTATAAATGAAAATTATAGTTGAAGGGTGAGGGGATAATGTTTTAATGTGTACTACGTTATCGGCAACAAAGTAGTAGTTTGTTGTTAAAATTCCTTCCCGGGCTGTTTGGCCGTAGTGCAGTGTTTTCTGCAAAACCAAACGTTTCGGCAGTGCCGTCGACTGCCATCATCAGTGAAAATCGTGTGCGATAACGTAAGGTGGTATACATTAGTGACCACAGTACTGTTGTTAAGTCTGAAGCAATAAGTGGAAAGAAGACGTTTCTATGGAAACATTTCATTTCGTAAATGATTTTAAATATAAATCTTAGAACATGGGAGTCATGTATGGTTGTCCATACCGATATTTTTTCTATGGCAAACGAAAACAGCCGCAAATTCAAACAGAATCAAATAATTTTGTTCATACAGCGCTGATTTGTAGAGTACTCACGACCTATTGCTTTTGGTGAAGATCGGTTGAGGGATAGGGGAAGTTTACCAGCAACGGATTTTTTTTATCAAGGGTAATTTTTCTTTTGGCAAACGATAACAGCCGGAAATTTTAACAGAATCAAATAATTTTTCGCCTACAGCCCTGAGTTATGGAGTTCTCACGACCTATTGTTTTTGGTGAAGATCGGTTAAGGGGAAGGGGTAGTTTACCGCCATCGTTTTATGTTTGCAAAGGGTATTTTCAATGGCAAACGATAACAGCCGCAAATTCAAACTGAATCAAATAATTTTTTGCATACACCCGTAAATTGTAGAGTTCTCAAGACCCCTGGTTTTTGGTGAAGGTCGGTTAAGGGAAAGTGTATTTTCTATGGCAAACGATAACAGCCGCAAACTCAAACAGAATCAAATAATTTTTTGCATACAACTCTGAACTGTAGTGTTTTCAAGACCTATTGTTTTTTGTGAAGATCGGTTAAGGGAAAGGTGTAGTTTACCAGCAACATTTTCTGTTGTAACAAGAGAAATGTTTACATGACGAACGATAACTACCGCACATTCAAACAGAATCATATATTTTCTTGCATGCGTCCTGCATTGTAGAGGACTGAAGGTCTATTGATTTTGGTGAAGATCGGTTAAGAGATAGGGGTACTTTACCTGCAACGTTTTATGTTTTAACAAGAGTAAAGTACTTAACTTTGATAAATAAAGTATCCTGATAAGAAGCTAATAAAAATCCACTGTAGAAAAGTAATTGAAATATCAATAAATGAAGAGGTTAGGTGAACGGTGAGGGGGTAATTTTCTATAATTGAAAATTATAGTTGATGGGATAGGGTTGAATTTTGTATATGTACTACGTTATTGGCAACAAAGAAGAAGTTCTTTGTTAAAATTCCTTCCCGGGCTGTTTAGCTTTTTTCCAATGTTTCCTGAGAAACCAGACTTTTCGGCAGTGCCATCGACTACCATCATCAGTGAAAATTGACTGCGAAAACGTGAGGTGGCATACGTTAGTGACCACTGTACTGTGTTTAAGGCTGTAGCAATAAGTAGAAAGAAGTAGTTTCTATGGAAATATTGCATTTCAAATATGATTTTAAATATAAATCTTAGAAAATGGAAATCATGTGTGGTTCTCCATACCGATGTTTTCTATGACAAACGATAACTGCCGCACATTCAAACTGAATCAAATATTTTTTTGCATACAATGTTTTAAAAGGGTATTTTCTATGGCAAACGATAAGAGCCGCAAATGCAAACAGAATCAAATAATTTTTGCATATAGCCCTGAATTGTAGAGTTCTCAAGACCTATTGTTTTTAGTGAAGATCGGTTAAGGGAAAGGGGTAGTTTACCTGACACGTTTTTTGTTTTAACTAGAGTAATTTCAATGGCAAAAGATAACAGCCGCAAATTCAAACAGAATCAAATGAATATTTGCATACAACCCTAATTTGTAGAGACCTAAAGATCTATTGTTTTTGGTGAAGATCGGTTCAGTTAAAGGGGTAGTTTACCTGCAACGTTTTATTATCAAGGGTAATTTTTACTTCCATGTTCCTTAAGGAAATGGAAGTATGGTGATGGCAAAAAAAATCGTGTTCGAGATTATTGCAGAATATGATTGTACTACACTCAAAACATGAAAAAAAGTCATTTTTCGAAAAGTGTCTGTGTGTGTGTGTGTGTCTGTGTGTGTGTCTGTCTGTAGATTTTTTTCTATGGCAAACGATAACTGCCGCAAATTCAAATAATTTTTGCATACAGCCCTGATTTGTAGAGTACTCGAGACCTATTGTTTTTGGTGAAGATCGGTTAAGGAAAAGGGGTAGTTTACCGGCAACGGTTTTTTTTTATCAAGGGAAATTTTTTTTTGGCAAACGATAACAGCCGCAAATTCAAACAGAATCAAATAATTTTCTACATACAGCCCTGATTTGTAGAGTACTCAAGACCCATTGTTTTTGGTGAAGATCGGTTGAGGGGAAGGGGTAGTTTACCGGCAACATTTTTTATCAAGCGTATTTTCTATGGCAAATGATAACTGCCGCAAATTAAAACAGAATCAAATAATTTTTTGCATACAGGCCTGATTTGTAGAGTGCTCGCGATCTGTTGTTTTTGGTGAAGATCGGTTGAGGGCAAGGGGTAATTTACCAGCAACGGTTTTTTTTTATCAAGGGAATTTTTTCTTTTTTTGGCAAACGATAACAGCCGCAAATTCAAACAGAATCAAAAGATTATTTGCATATAGCCCTAAATTGTAGAGTTCTCAAGATCTATTGTTTTTGGTGAAGATCGGTTAATGGAATAGGGTAGTTTACCAGCAACGTTTTATGTTTTATCAAGGGTGTTTTCTATGGCAAACGATAACAGCCGCAAATTCAAACAGAATCAAATAATTGTTTGCATACAGGCCTGAATTGTAGAGTACCTAACATCTATCGTTTTTGGTGAAGATCGGTTAAGGGAAAGGGGTAGTTTACCAGCAATGGTTTTTTATCAAGGGTAATTTTTTTCTATAGTAAACGATAACAGCCGCAAATTCAAACAGAATCAAATGATGTTTTGCATACAGCCCTATATTGTAGAGTTCTCAATACATATTGGTGTTGGTGAAGATCGGTTAAGGGAAAGGGGTAGTTTACCTGCAACATTTTATGTTTTAACAAGGGTAATTTTTTATATGACGAACGATAACTGCCGTAAATTCAAACAGAATCAACTAGGTTTTTGCATACCTTTTTGAACTAAAGAGAACTCAAGGTCTGTTGATTTTGTTGAAGATCGGTTAAGGAAAGGGGTAGTTTATCAGCAACGTTTTATGTTTTAAAAAGTGTAATTTTTTTATGACGAACGATAACTGCCGAAAATTCAATGAGAATGAAATAATTTTTTGCACCCCCTGAGTTGCAGAGAGTTCAAGGTCTATTGATTTTGGTGAAGGTCGGTTAAGGGAAAGGGGTAGTTTACCTGCAACATTTTATGTTGTAACAAGAGAAATGTTTCCATGACGAACGATAACTGCCGCACATTCAAACAGAATCAAATATTTTTTTGCATGCTTCCCTGAATTGTAGAGGACGGAAGGTCTGTTGATTTTGGAGAAGATCGGTTAAGACAAAGGGGTAGTTTACCTGAAACATTTTATGATTTAACAAGAGTAAAGTACTTAATTGTTATAAATAAAGTATCCTGATAAGAAGCTCATAGTAATCCACTGTAGAAACGTAGATGAAATATCTATAAATGAAGAAGTTAGGTGAACGGGGTGGGGGTAATTTTCTATTATTAAAAATTATAGTTGAAGGAGGAGGGGAGAATTTTTTATATGTGTACTACGTTATCGGCAACAAAGAAGTAGTTTTTTGTTAAAATTGCTTCCCGGGCTCTTTAGCCGTAGTCCAATGTTTTCTGCAAAACCAGACTTTTCGGCAGTGGAATCGACTGCCATCATCGGTGAAAATCGAGTGCGAAAACGTGAGGTGGTGATGGTATACGTTAGTGAGCACAGTACTGTGTTTAATGCTGAAGCAATAAGTAGAAAGACGTAGTTTCTATGGAAATATTTCATTTCGAATATGATTTTAAATATAAATCTTAGAACATGGAAGTCATGTATGGTTCTCCATACCGATATTTCTTTTTCTATGGTAAACGATAATAGCCGCAAATACAAACAGAATCAAATAATCCTTTGCATACAGCCCTGAATTGTAGAGTTCTCAAAACCTGCTGGTTTTGGTGTAGATCGGTTTCGGGAATTGGGTAGTTTACCAACAACATTTTATGTGTTAACGAGAGTAATTTTTTTTATGACGAACGATAACTGCCGTAAATTCAAACCGAGTCAACTACTCTTTTGCATACCTTTTTAGTTTTACATAGCTCAAGGTCTGTTGATTTTGTTGAAGATCGGTTAAGGGAAAGGGGTAGTTTACCTGCAACGTTTTATATTTTAACAAGGGTATTTACTATGGCAAACGATAAGAGCCGCAAATACAAACACAATCAACTAATGTTTTGCATGCAGCATTGAATTGCAGAGGACTGAAGGTCTATTGATTTTGGCGAAGATCGGTTTAGAGGAAGGGGGTAGTTTACCAGCAACATTTTATGTTTTACAAGGGTAATATTGTTCTATGACGAACGATAACTGCCGTAAATTAAAACAGAATCAACTACACTTTTGCATACGTTTTGAATTATACAGAACTCAAGGTCTGTTGATTTTGTTGAAGATCGGTAAAGGGAATGCTGTAGTTTACCTGCAACGTTTTATATTTTAACTAGGGTATTTAATATGGCAAACGATAAGAGCCGCAAATTCAAACAGAATCAAATAATGTTTTGCATACAGCCCGGAATAGTAGAGTTCTCAAGATTTGTTGGATTTGGTGAAGATCGGTTAAGGGAAAAGGGTAGTTTACAGGCAACGTTTTTTTATCAAGGGTAATTTGTTTATATGGCAAACGATAACAGCCGCAAATTCAAACAGAATCAAATAATGTCTTGCACACCTTTTGGAATTAAAGAGATCTCAAGGTCTGTTGATTTTGTTGAAGGGAAAGGGGTAGTTTACCAGCAACATTTTATGTTTTAACAATGGCTATTTTTTATATGGCGAACGATAACTGCCGTAAATTCAAACAGAATA
Organism: Magicicada septendecula; assembly: GCA_034769895.1. Lineage (NCBI taxonomy): Eukaryota > Metazoa > Arthropoda > Insecta > Hemiptera > Cicadidae > Magicicada > Magicicada septendecula. Next base: position 216,350,623 of record CM068370.1, read on the forward strand.
AACTACATTTTTGCATAATTTTTTGAATTAAAGAGATCTCAAGTTTTTTTTGATTTTGTTGAAGATCGGTTAGGGGGAAGGGGTAGTTTACCAGCAACATTTTATGTTTTAGGAAGTGTAATTGTTTTTTTGACGAAAGATAACTGCCGTAAATTCATAGAGAATCAAATAATTTTTGTATACTTTCCTGCATTGTATGGATCTCAAGGCCTACAGATTTTGGTGAAGATCGGTTAAAGATACGGGTACTTTACCAGCAACGTTTTATGTTTTAACAAGTGTAAAGTACATAATTTTGATAAATAAACTATCCTGATAAGAAGCTCATAAAAATCCACTGTAGAAAAGTAATTGAAATATCAATAAATGAAGAGATTAGGTGAACGGGTGGGGGTAATTTTCTATAAATGAAAATTATAGTTGATGGGTTAGGGGAAAATTTTGTATATGTGTACTACGTTATCGGCAACAAAGAAGAAGTTCTTTGTTAAAATTCCTTCCCGGGCTGTTTAGCTTTTGTCCAATGTTTCCTGAAAAACCAGACTTTTCGGCAGTGCCATCGACTACCATCATCAGGGAAAATTGTCTGCGAAAACGTGAGGTGGTATACGTTAGTGACCACAGTACTGTGTTTAAGGCTGTAGCAATAAGTAGAAAGAAGTAGTTTCTATGGAAATATTTCATTTCGAATATGATTTTAAATATAAATCTTAGAACATGAAAGTCATGTATGGTTCTCCATACCGATGTTTCCTATGACGAACGATAACTGCCGCACATTCAAACTGAATCAAATATTTTTTTGCATACATTCCTCAATTGTAAAAGACTGAAGACCTGTTCGTTTTGGTGAAGATCGGTTAAGGGAAAGGGGTAGTTTACGGGCAACGTTTTATATTTTAACAAAGGTCTTTGTATGGCAAACGATAACAGCCGCAAATTCAAACAAAATCAAAGAATATTTTGAATACATTCCTGAATTGTAGAGGACTCAAGACCTATTGTTTTTGGTGAAGATCGGATAAGGGAAAGGGGTAGTTTTCCAGCTACGTTTTTTGTTTTAACAAGGGTATTTTCTATGGCAAACGATAACAGCCGCAAATTCAAACAGAATCAAACAATATTTTGAATACATTCCTAAATTGTAGAGGACTCAAGACCTATTGTTTTTGGTGAAGATCGGTTAAGGGAAAGGGGCAGTTTTCCAGCTACGTTTTTTGTTTTACAAGGGTATTTTATACGGCAAATGATAACAGCCGCAAATTCAAACAGAATCAAATAAATTTTTGCATGCAGCCCTGATTTGTAGAGTACTCAAGACCTATTGTTTTTGGTGTAGATGGGTTAAGGGAAAGGGGTAGTTTACCAGCTACATTTTATGTTTTAACAAGAGTAAAGTACTTAACATTGATAAATAAAGTATCCTGATAAGAAGCTCATAAAAATCCACTGTAGAAAAGTAATTGAAATATCAATAAATGAAGAGGTTAGGTGAACGGGGAGGGGGTAATTTTCTATAAATGAAAATTATAGTTGATGGGATAGGGTAGAATTTTGTATATGTGTACTACGTTATCGGCAACAAAGAAGAAGTTCTTTGTTAAAATTCCTTCCCGCGCTGTTTAGCTTTTTTCCAATGTTTCCTGAAAAACCAGACTTTTCGGCAGTGCCATCGACTACCATCATCAGTGAAAATTGACTGCGAAAACGTGAGGTGGCATACGTTAGTGACCACTGTACTGTGTTTAAGGCTGTAGCAATAAGTAGAAAGAAGTAGTTTCTATGGAAATATTGCATTTCAAATATGATTTTAAATATAAATCTTAGAAAATGGAAATCATGTGTGGTTCTCCATACCGATGTTTTCTATGACAAACGATAACTGCCGCACATTCAAACTGAATCAAATATTTTTTTGCATACAATGTTTTAAAAGGGTATTTTCTATGGCAAACGATAAGAGCCGCAAATGCAAACAGAATCAAATAATTTTTGCATATAGCCCTGAATTGTAGAGTTCTCAAGACCTATTGTTTTTAGTGAAGATCGGTTAAGGGAAAGGGGTAGTTTACCTGCCACGTTTTTTGTTTTAACTAGAGTAATTTCAATGGCAAAAGATAACAGCCGCAAATTCAAACAGAATCAAATGAATATTTGCATACAGCCCTAATTTGTAGAGACCTAAAGATCTATTGTTGTTGGTTAAAGGATAATAGCCGCAAATTCAAACAGAATCAAATAATCTTTTGCATACAGCCCTGAATTGTAGAGTTCTCAAGACCTGCTGGTTTTTGTGTAGATCGGTTTAGGGAATAGGGTAGTTTACCAGCAACATTTTATGTGTTAACGAGAGTAATTTTTTCTATGACTAACCATAACTGCCGTAAATTCAAACCGAGTCAACTACACTTTTGCATACCTTTTTGAGTTGTACAGAGCTCAAGGTCTGTTGATTTTGTTGAAGATCGGTTAAGGGAAAGGGGTAGTTTACCGGCAACGTTTTGTATTTTAACAAGGGTACTTATTATGGCAAACGATAAGAGCCGCAAATACAAACAGAATCAACTAATGTTTTGCATGCAGCATTGAATTGCAGAGGACTGAAAGTCTATTGATTTTGGTGAATATCGGTTTAGAGAAATGGGTAGTTTACCAGCAACGTTTTATGTTTTACAAGTGTAATTTTGTCCTATGACGAACGATAACTGCCGTAAATTAAGGTAGAATCAACTACTCTTTTGCATACCTTCTGAATTATACAGAACTCATGGTCTGTTGATTTTGTTGAAGATCGGTTAAGGGAAAGGGGTAGTTTACCTGCAACATTTTTGGTAGTAACAAGAGATCGTTTTTCATGATTAACGATAAATGCCGTAAATTCAAATAGAATCAAATAATTTTTTACATATGTGCCTGAGTTGTAGAAGACTCAAAGCTTATTCATTTTGGTGAAGATCGCTAGCGGGGTAAGGGTAATTTAACAGAAATATTTTTTGTTGTAACAAGAGTAATGTACTTAATTATGATAAATAAAGTATCCTGATAAGAAGATCTTAATAATCCACTGTAGAAACGTAGACGAAATATCTATAAATGCAGAGGCAAGTTGAACGGGGTGGGGGCAATTTTCTATAAATGAAAATTATAGTTGAAGGGCGAGGGGATAATTTTTTAATGTGTACGACGTTATCGGCAACAAAGTAGTAGTTTGTTGTTAAAATTCCTTCCCGGGCTGTTTGGCCGTAGTGCAATGTTTTCTGCAAAACCAAACGTTTCTGAAGTGTCGTCGACTGCCATCATCAGTGAACATCGTGTGCGATAACGTAAGGTGGTATACATTAGTGACCACAGTACTGTTGTTAAGTCTGAAGCAATAAGTGGAAAGAAGACGTTTCTATGGAAACATTTCATTTCGTAAATGATTTTAAATATAAATCTTAGAACATGGGAGTCATGTATCGTTGTCCATACCGATATTTTTTCTATGGCAAACGAGAACAGCCGCAAATTCAAACAGAATAAAATAATTTTTTTCATACAGCGCTGATTTGTAGAGTACTCACGACCTTTTGGTGAAGATCGGTTGAGGGATAGGGAAAGTTTACCAGCAACGGTTTTTTTTTATCAAGGGTAATTTTTTTTTGGCAAACAATAACAGCCGCAAATTCAAACAGAATCAAATAATTTTTCGCATACAGCCCTGAAGTATGGAGTTCTCAAGACCTATTGTTTTTGGTGCAGATCGGTTAAGGCAAAGGGGTAGTTTACCGGCAACGTTTTATGTTTTAACAAGGGTATTTTCTATGGCAAACGATAACTATCGCACATTCAAACAGAATCAAGTAAACTTTGCATGCAGACCTGATTTATGGAGTACTCATGACCTATTGTTTTTTGTGAAAATCGGTTAAGGGAAAGGGGTAGTTTACCGGCAATGTTTTAAAAGGGTATTTTCTATGTCAAACAATAAGAGCCGCAAATGCAAACAGAATCAAATAATCCTTTGCATACAGCCCTGAATTGTAGAGTTCTCAAGACCTGTTGGTTTTGGTGAAGATCGGTTAAGGGAATAGGGTAGTTTACCTGCAACATTTTATGTTTTAACTAGGGTAATTTTTTTTTACGAACGATAACTGCCGTATATTAAAAAGTGTAGGGAATAGGGTAGTTTACCAGCAAAGTTTTTGTTTTAAAAGTATTTCCTATGGCAAACGATAAGAGTCGCAAATTCAAACAAAATCAAATAACTTATTGCATACATCTCTGATTTATAGAGTACTCAAGACCTCTTGTTTTTGGTGAAGATCGGTTAACGGGAAGGGGTAGTTTACTAGCAACGTTCTTATATCAAGGGTAATTTTTTTCTATGGCAAACGATAACAGCCGCAAATTCAAACAGAATCAAATAATGTTTTGCATACAGCCCTGAATTGTAAAGTTCTCAAGACCTATAGTTTTTGGTGAAGTTCGGTTTAGGGAAAGGGGTAGTTTACCGGCCACGTTTTTTGTTTTAACTAGGGTATTTTCTATGGCAAACGATAACAGCCGCAAATTCAAACAGAATCAAAAGATTATTTGCATACAGCCGTAATTGTAGAGATCTCAAGACCTATTTCTTTTGGTGAAGTTCGGTTCAGGTAAAGGGGTAGTTTACCTGCAACGGTTTATGATCAAGGGTAATTTATCTTTTCCTAGGGTAAATGATAATAGCCGCAAATTCAAACAGAATCCAATAATATTTTGCATACAGCCCTGAATTGTAGAGTTCTCAAGATCTGCTGGCTTTGTTGTAGATCGGTTTAGGGAATAGGGTAGTTTACCAGCAACATTTTATGTGTTAACGAGATTAATTTTTTCTATGACTAACGATAACTGCCGTAAATTCAAACCGAGTCAACTACTCTTTTGCATACCTTTTTGAGTTGTACAGAGCTGAAGGTCTGTTGATTTTGTTGAAGATCGGTTAAGGGAAAGGGGTAGTTTACCTGCAACGTTTTATATTTTAACAAGGGTATTTAATATGGCAAACGATAAGAGCCGCAAATTCAAACAGAATCAAATAATTTTTTGCATACAGCCCAGAATGGTAGAGTTCTCACAATTTTTTGGTTTTGGTGAAGATCGGTTAAGGGAAAGGGATAGTTTACCAGCAACGTTTTTTTATCAAGGTAATTTGTTTATATGGCAAACGATAACAGCCGCAAATTCGAACAGAATCAAATAATGTTTTGCACACCTTTTGGAAATAAAGAGGTCTCAAGGTCTGTTGATTTTGTTGAAGATCGGTTAAGGGGAAGGGGTAGTTTACCAGTAACGTTTTATATTTAAACAAAGGTATTTACTATGGCAAACGATGACAGCCGCAAATTCAAACAGAATCAAACAATATTTTGAATACATTCCTGAATTTTGGAGGAATCAAGACCTGTTGATTTTGGTGAAGATCAGTTACGAGAAAGGGGTAGGTAGCTTACGTGGAACGTTTTATGTGATAACAAGGTTAATTTTTCTATGACGAACGATAACTGCCGTAAATTCCACCATAATCAAATAAGTTTTTTCATACATCCCTACATTTTAAAGATCAAAAAGCCTGTTGATTTTTGTGAAGATTGGTTAAGGGAAAGGGGTAGTTTACCTGCAACATTTTATGTAGTAACAAGAGAACGTTTTTCATGATTAACGATAAATGCCGTAAATTCAAATAGAATCAAATAAATTTTTACATATGTGCCAGAGTTGTAGAAGACTCAAAGCTTATTGATTTTGGTGAAGATCGGTAGCGGGGTAAGGGTAATTTAACAGAAACATTTTTTTGTTGTAACAAGAGTAATGTACTTAATTATGATAAATAAAGTATCCTGGTAAGAAGATCTTAATAATCCACTGTAGAAACGTAGACGAAATATCTATAAATGCAGAGGCTAGTTGAACGGGGTGGGGGCAATTTTCTATAAATGAAAATTATAGTTGAACGGGGAGGGGATATTTTTTTAATGTGTACTACGTTATCGGCAACAAAGTAGTAGTTTGTTGTTAAAATTCTTTCCCGGGCTGTTTGGCCGTAGTGCAATGTTTTCTGCAAAAACAAACGTTTCTGCAGTGCCGTCGACTGCCATCATCAGTGAACATCGTGTGCGATAACGTAAGGTGGTATACATTAGTGACCACAGTACTGTTGTTAAGTCTGAAGCAATAAGTGGAAAGAAGACGTTTCTATGGAAACATTTCATTTCGTAAATGATTTTAAATATAAATCTTAGAACATGGGAGTCATGTATGGTTGTCCATACCGATATTTTTTCTATGGCAAACGAAAACAGCCGCAAATTCAAACAGAATCAAATAATTTTTTTCATACAGCGCTGATTTGTAGAGTACTCACGACCTATTGCTTTTGGTGAAGATCGGTTGAGGGATAGGGAAAGCTTACCAGCAACGGTTTTTTTTATCAAGGGTAATTTTTTTTTTTGGCAAACGATAACCGCCGCAAATTCAAAGTGAATCAAATAATTTTTTGCATACACCCCTAAATTGTAGAGTTCTCAAGACCTCTTGTTTTTGGTGAAGATCGGTTAAGGGAAAGTGTATTTTCTATGGCAAACGATAACAGCCGCAAATTCAAACAGAATCAAACAATTTTTTGCATACAACGCTGAATTGTAGTGTTTTCAAGACCTATTGTTTTTGGTGAAGATCGGTTAAGGGAAAGGGGTAGTTTACCAGCAACATTTTATGTTGTAACAAGAGAAATGTTTACATGACGAACGATAACTACCGCACATTCAAACAGAATCATATATTTTCTTGCATGCGTCCTGCATTGTAGAGGACTGAAGGTCTATTGATTTTGGTGAAGATCGGTTAAGAGATAGGGGTACTTTACATGCAACGTTTTATGTTTTAACAAGAGTAAAGTACTTAACTTTGATAAATAAAGTATCCTGATAAGAAGCTCATAAAAATCCACTGTAGAAAAGTAATTGAAATATCAATAAATGAAGAGGTTAGGTGAACGGGGAGGGGGTAATTTTCTATTAATGAAAATTATAGTTGATGGGATAGGGTAGAATTTTGTATATGTGTACTACGTTATAGGCAACAAAGAAGAAGTTCTTTGTTAAAATTCCTTCCCGGGCTGTTTAGCTTTTGTCAAATGTTTCCTGAATAACCAGACTTTTCGGCAATGCCATCGACTACCATCATCAGTGAAAATTGACTGCGAAAAGGTGAGGTGGTATACGTTAGTGACCACTGTACTGTGTTTAAGGCTGTAGCAATAAGTAGAAAGAAGTAGTTTATATGGAAATATATCATTTCGAATATGATTTTAAATATAAATCTTAGAACATGGAAGTCGTGTATTGTTCTCCATACCCATGTTTTTGTATGACGAACGATAACTGCCGCACATTCAAACTGAATCAAATATTTTTTTGCATACATTCCTCAATTGTAAAAGACTGAAGACCTGTTGATTTTGGTGAAGATCGGTTAAGGTAAAGGGGTAGTTTACAGGCAACGTTTTATATTTTAACAAAGGTATTTTGTATGGCAAAAGATAACAGCCGCAAATACAAACAGAATCAACGAATGTTTTGCATACGACCCGGAATAATAGAGTTCTCAAGATCTGTTGATTTTGGTGAAGATCGGTTAAGGGAAAGGGGTAGTTTACCTGCAACGTTTTTTTGACAAGGGTATTTTCTATGGCAAACGATAACAGCCGCAAATTCAAACAGAATCAAATAATGATTTGCATACAGCCCTGATTTGTAGAGTACTCAAGACCTATTGTTTTTGGTGAAGATCAGTTAAGGAAAGGGGTAGTTTACCAGTAACGTTTTATGTTTTAACAAGGGTATTTCCTATGGCAAACGATAACAGCCGCAAATTCAAACAGAATCAAAAGAGTATTTGCATACTGCCCTAAATTGTAGAGTCTCAAGACCTGTTGTTTTTGGTGAAGATCGGTTGAGGGAAAGGGGTAGTTTACCTGCAACGTTTTTTTAACAAGGGTATTTTTTATGGCAAACGATAACAGCCGCAAATTCAAACAGAATCAAATGATGTTTTGCATACAGCCCTGATTTGTAGAGTACTCAAGACCTATTGTTTTTGGTGAAGATCGGTTAAGGGGAAGGGGTAGTTTACCTGCAACGTTTTTTTATCAAGCGTATTTTCTATGGCAAACGATAACAGCCGTAAATTCAAACAGAATCAAATAATTTTTTGCATACGTCCCTGAATTGTAGAGGTCTCAATGACGATCGATTTTGGTGAAGATCGGTTAAGGGGAAGGGGTAGTTTACCGGCAACCTTTTACGTTTTAACAAGAGTAAAGTACTTGAAAATTTATTTAAACTTTTTGAAACAATGGTAATTGTTAAAAATAAAATAATTTTGTTGCCAGGCAGTAAAATTATAATTTTTCCATTTTAATGTAATATAATATTTTTCATTTAATACAGCAATAAAAAGGCAGGTAAGACACAGCCTGTCTGTTTGGCTGAAAATGATTTTAAATATAAATCTTGAAATATGGAAGTCATGTATGTTCTCCATACCAATATTTTTATATGGCGAACGATAACTGCCGTAAATTCAAACAGAATAAACTACATATTTGCATACTTTTTTGAATTAAAGAGATCTCAAGTTTTTTTTGATTTTGTTGAAGATCGGTTAAGGGAAAGGGGTAGTTTACCAGCAACATTTTATGTTTTAAGAAGTGTAATTTCTTTTGACGAAAGATAACTGCCGTAAATTCAAAGAGAATCAAATAATTTTTTGTATACTTTCCTACATTGTATGGATCTCAAGGCCTACAGATTTTGGTGAAGATCGGTTAAGAGATAGGGGTACTTTACATGCAACGTTTTATGTTTTAACAAGAGTAAAGTACTTAACTTTGATAAATAAAGTATCCTGATAAGAAGCTCATAAAAATCCGCTGTAGAAAGATAATTGAAATATCAATAAATGAAGAGGTTAGGTGAACGGGGAGGGGGTAATTTTCTATAAATGAAAATTATAGTTGATGGGATAGGGTAGAATTTTGTATATGTGTACTACGTTATCGGCAACAAAGAAGAAGTTCTTTGTTAAAATTCCTTCCCGGGCTGTTTAGCTTTTTTCCAATGTTTCCTGAAAAACCAGACTTTTCGGCAGTGCCATCGACTACCATCATCAGTGAAAATTGACTGCGAAAACGTGAGGTGGTATACGTTAGTGACCACTGTACTGTGTTTAAGGCTGTAGCAATAAGTAGAAAGAAGTAGTTTCTATGGAAATATATCATTTCGAATATGATTTTAAATATAAATCTTAGAACATGGAAGTCGTGTATGGTTCTCCATACCCATGTTTTTGTTTGACGAACGATAACTGTCGCACATTCAAACTGAATCAAATATTTTTTTGCATACATTCCTCAATTGTAAAAGACTGAAGACCTGTTGGTTTTGGTGAAGATCGGTTAATGGAAAGGGGTAGTTTACGGGCAACGTTTTATATTTTAACAAAGGTATTTTGTATGACAAACGATAACAGCCGCAAATTCAAACAAAATCAAACAATATTTTGAATACATTCCTGAATTGTAGAGGACTCAAGACTTTTTGTTTTTGGTGAAGATCGGTTAAGGGAAAGGGGTAGTTTACCTGCCACGTTTTTTGTTTTAACTACAGTATTTTCTATGGCAAACGATAACAGCCCCAAACAAAATCAAACAGAATCAAATGAATATTTGCATACAGCCCTAATTTGTAGATACCTAAAAACCTATTGTTTTTGGTGAAGATCGGTTCAGTTAAAGGGGTAGTTTACCGGCAACGGTTTATTATCAAGGGTAATTTTTTCTTTTTCTATGGTAAACGATAATAGCCGCAAATTCAAACAGAGTCAAATAATCCTTTGCATACAGCCCTGAATTGTAGAGTTCTCAAGACCTGTTGGTTTTGGTGAAGATCGGTTAAGGGAATAGGGTAGTTTACCAGCAACATTTTATGTTTTAACAATGGTAATTTTTTTTTACGAGCGATAACTGCCGTATATTAAAAGGTGTAGGGAATAGGGTAGTTTACCAGCAACGTTTTATGTTTTAAAAGGTATTTTCTATGGCAAACGATAAGAGTCGCAAATTCAAACAGAATCAAATAACTTATTGCATACATCTCTGATTTATAGAGTACTCAAGACCTGTTGTTTTTGGTGAAGATCGGTTAACGGGGAGGGGTAGTTTACTAGCAATGTTCTTCTTATCAAGGGTAATTTTTGTATATGGCATACGATAACAGCCGCAAATTCAAACAGAATCAAATAATGTTTTGCATACAGCTGTGAATTGTAAAGTTCTCAAGACCTGCTGGTTTTGGTGTAGATCGGTTTAGGGAATAGGGTAGTTTACCAGCAACTTTTTCTATGACGAACGATAACTGCCGTAAATTCAAACCGAGTCAACTACTCTTTTGCATACCTTTTTGAGTTTTACATAGCTCAAGGTCTGTTGATTTTGTTGAAGATCGGTTAAGGGAAAGGGGTAGTTTACCAGCAACGTTTTATATTTTAACAAGGGTATTTACTATGGCAAACGATAAGAGCCGCAAATACAAACAGAATCAACTAATGTTTTGCATGCAGCATTGAATTGCAGAGGACTGAAGGTCTATTGATTTTGGCGAGGATCGGTTTAGGGAAAGGGGTAGTTTACCAGCAACATTTTATGTTTTACAAGGGTAATTTTGTTCTATGACGAACGATAACTGCCGTAAATTAAAACAGTATCAACTACACTTTTGCATACCTTTTGAATTATACAGAACTCAAGGTCTGTTGATTTTGTTGAAGATCGGTTAAGGGAATGGGGTAGTTTACCTGCAACGTTTTATATTTTAACTAGGGTATTTTATATGGCAAACGATAAGAGCCGCAAATTCAAACAGAATCAAATAATTTTTTTCATACAACCCGGAATAATAGAGTTCTCAAGATTTGTTGAATTTGGTGAAGATCGGTTAAGGGAAAAGGGTAGTTTACATGCAAGGTTTTTTATCAAGGGTAATTTGTTTATATGCCAAACGATAACAGCCGAAAATTCAAACAGAATCAAATAATGTCTTGCACACCTTTTGGAATTAAAGAGATCTCATGGTCTGTTGATTTTGTTGAAGGGAAAGGGGTAGTTTACCAGCAACATTTTGTTTTAACAAGGGTTATTTCTTATATGGCGAACGATAACTGCCGTAAATTCAAACAGAATAAACTACATATTTGCATACTTTTTTGAATTAAAGAGATCTCAAGTTTTTTTTTGATTTTGTTGAAGATCGGTTAAGGGAAAGGGGTAGTTTACCAGCAACATTTTATGTTTTAAGAAGTGTAATTTTTTTTTGACGAAAGATAACTGCCGTAAATTCAAAGAGAATCAAATAATTTTTTGTATATTTTCCTGCATTGTATGGATCTCAAGGCCTACAGATTTTGGTGAAGACGGTTAAGAGATAGGGGTACTTTCCCAGCAACATTTTATGTTTTAACAAGAGAAAAGTTCTTAATTTTGATAAATAAAATATGCTGATAAGAAGCTCACAATAATCCACTGTAGAAAAGTAATTGAAATATCATTAAATGAAGAGGTTAGGTGAACGGGTGGGGGTAATTTTCTATAAATGAAAATTATAGTTGATAGGATAGGGGGGAATTTTGTATATGTGTACTACGTTATCGGCAACAAAGAAGAAGTTCTTTGTTAAAATTCCTTCCCGGGCTATTTAGCTTTTGTCAAATGTTTCCTGAGTAACCAGTCTTTTCGGCAGTGCCATCGACTACCATCATCAGTGAAAATTGACTGCGAAAACGTGAGGTGGTATACGTTAGTGACCACAGTACTGTGGTTAAGGCTGAAGCAATAAGTAGAAAGAAGTAGTTTCTATGGAAGTATTTCATTTCGAATATGATTTTAAATATAATTCTTAGAAGATGGAAGTCGTGTATGGTTCTCCATACCCATGTTTTTGTATGACGAACGATAACTGCCGCACATTCAAACAGAATCAAACAATATTTTGAATACTTTCCTGAATTGTAGAGGACTCAACATCTGTTGATTTTGGTGAAGATCAGTTACGATAAAGGGGTAGCTTACTAGGAACGTTTTGTGTGATAACAAGGTTAATGTTTTCTATGACGAACGATAACTGCCGTAAATTCAACCTAAATGAAATAAGTTTTTTCATATATCCCTACATTTTAAAGATCTCAAGGCCTGTTGGTTTTTGTGAAGATCGGTTAAGGGAAAGGGGTAGTTTACCGGCAACATTTTATGTAGTAACAAGAGAACTTCTTTCATGATTAACGATAATTGCCGTAAATTCAAATAGAATCAAATAATTTTTTACATATGTGCCTGAGTTGTAGAAGACTCAAGGCCTATAGATTTTGGTGAAGATCGGTAACGGGAAAGGGTAATTTGCCAGAAACATTTTTTGTTGTAACAAGAATAAAGTACTTAATTATGATAAATAAACCATCCTAGTAAGAAGATCTTAATAATCCACTGTAGAAACGTAGACGAAATATCTATAAATGAAGAGGCTAGTTGAACGGGGTGGGGAAATTGTCTATAAATGAAAATTATAATTGTAGGGGGGGGGATAATTTTTATATGTGTACTACGTTATCGGCAACAAAGTAGTAGTTTGTTGTTAAAATTCCTTCCCGGGCTGTTTGGCCGTAGTGCAATGTTTTCTGCAAAACCAGACGTTTCGGCAGTGCCGTCGACTGCCATCATCAGTGAAAATAGTGTGCGATTACGTAAGGCAGTATACATTAGTGACCACAGTACTGTTGTTAAGTCTGAAGCAATAAGTGGAAAGAAGACGTTTCTATGGAAACATTTCATTTCGTAAATGAATTTAAATATAAATCTTAGAACATGGGAGTGATGTATGGTTGTCCATACCGATATTTTTTCTATGGCAAACGAAAACAGCCGCAAATTCAAACAGAATCAAATAATTTTTTGCATACAGGCCTGATTTGTATAGTACTCACGACCTCTTGTTTTTAGTGAAGATCGGTTGAGGGATAGGGGAAGTTTACCAGCAACGGTTTTTTTTTATGAAGGGTAATTTCTTTGGCAAACGATAACAGCCGCAAATTCAAACAGAATCAAATAATGTTTCGCATACAGCCCTGAATTATGGAGTTCTCAAGACCTATTGTTTTTGGTGAAGATCGGTTGAGGGAAAGGGGTAGTTTACCAGCAAAGTTTTATGTTTTAACAAGGGTATTTTCTATGGCAAACGATAACAGCCGCAAATTCAAACAGAATCAAATAATTTATTGCATGCAACTCTGAATTGTAGAATTTTCAAGACCTTTTGTTTTTGGTGAAGATCGGTTAAGGGAAAGGGGTAGTTTACCGGCTACATTTTATGTTTATACAAGGGTATTTTCTTTGGCAAACGATAAGAGCCGCAAAAGCAAACAGAATCAAATAATTTTTTGCATATAGCCCTGAATTGTAGAGTTCTCAAGACTTGTAGTTTTTGGTGAAGATCGGTGAGTGGGAAGGTGTAGTTTACCCGCCACGTTTTTTGTTTTAGCTAGGGTATTTTCTACGGCAAACGATAACAGCCGCAAATTCAAACAGAATCAAATGATTATTTGCTTACAGACCTAAATAGTAGAGATCCCAAGACCTATTGTTTTTGGTGAAGATCGGTTCAGGGAAAGGGGTAGTTTACCAGCAAGGGTTTATTGTCAAGGGTAATTTTTATTTTTCTATGGTAAACGATAATAGCCGCAAATTCAAACAGAATTAAATAATCTTTTGCATACAGCCCTGAATTTGAGAGTTCTCAAGACCTGTTGGTTTTGGTGAAGATCGGATACGGGAATAGGGTAGTATACCAGCAACGTTTTATGTTTTAAAAGGGTATTTTCTATGGCAAATGATAAGAGTCGCAAATTCAAACAAAATCAAATAATTTATTGCATACACCTCTAATTTATAGCGTACTCAATGCCTTTTGTTTTTGGTGAAGATCGGTTAACGGGAATGGGTAGTTTACTAGCAACGTTTTGCTTATCAAGGGTAATTTTTTTCTATGGCAAACGATAACAACCGCAAATTCAAACAGAATCAAATAATGTTTTGCATACAGCCCTGAATTGTAACGTTCTCAAGACCTGCTGGTTTTGGTGTAGATCGGTTCAGGGAATAGGGTAGTTTACCACCAACATTTTATGTGTTAACGAGAGTAATTTTTTCTATGACGAACGATAACACCCGAGTCAAATACTCTTTTGCATACCTTTTTGAGTTGTACAGAGCTCAAGGTTTGTTGATTTTGTTGAAGATCGGTTAAGGGGAAGGGGTAGTTTACCGGCAACGTTTTATATTTTAACAAGGGTATTTAATATGGCAAACGATAAAAGCCGCAAATACAAACAGAATCAACTAATGTTTTGCATGCAGCATTGAATTGCAGAAGACTGAAGATCTATTGATTTTGGTGAAGATCGGTTTAGAGAAAGGGGTAGTTTACCAGCAACTTTTTATGTTTTACCAGGGTAATTTTGTTCTATGACGAACGTTAAATGCCGTAAATTAAAACAGAATCAACTACTCTTTTGCATACCTTTTGAATTAAACTACCCTATTCCCTTAACCGATCGTCACCAAAACCAACAGGTCTTGAGAACTCTACAATTTAGGACTGTATGCAAATAATCATTTGATTCTGTTTGAATTTCCGGCTGTTATCGTTTGCCACAGAAAATATCCTTTTAAAACATAAAACGTTGCCGGTAAACTACCCCTTTCCCTTAACCGATCTTCACCAAAAACTATAGGTCTTAAGTACTATTCAAATCAGGGCTGTCTGCAAAAAATTATTTGGTTCTGTTTGAATTTGCGGCTGTTATCGTTTGCCATAGACAATACCCTAGTTTAATCATAAAACGTAGCAGATAAACTACCCCTTCCCCTTAACCGATCTTCACCAAAAATAACAGGTCTTGAGAACTCTATAATTCAGAGTTGCATGTTTTTGCCATCACCATACTTGCATTTCCTTAAGGAACATGGAATTAAAATTACCCTTGATAAAAAACCTTGCGGGTAAACTACCCCTTTCCCTTAACCGATCTTCACCAAAAACAATAGGTCTTGAGTACTCTACAATTCATGTCTGTATGCAGCAAATTATTTGATTCTGTTTGAATTTGCGGCTCTTATCGTTTGCCATAGAAAATACCCATGTTAAAATATAAAACTTTGCAGGTAAACTACCCTTTTCCCTTAACCGATCTTCAACGAAATCAATAGACGTTGAGCTCTGTATAATTTAAAAAAGTATGCAAAAATTAGTTGATTCTGTTAGAATTTACGGCAGTTATCGTTCGTCATATAAAAAATTACCCTTGTTAAAAATAAAATTTTGCTGGTAAACTACCCTATTCCGTTAACCGATCTTCACCAAAAACAATAGGACTTAAAAACTCTACAATTCAGAGTTGCAAGTTTTTTGCCATCACCATACTTCCATTTCCTTAAAGAACATGGAAGTAAAGTTACCCTCGATAAAAAAACCTTGCTGGTAAACTACCCCTTCCCTTAACCGATCTTCACCAAAAACAATAGGTTTTGAGTACTCTAAAAATCCGTGCTGTATGCAAAACATTATTTGATTCTGTTTGAATATGCGGCAGTTATCGTTCGTCATACATAAATTTACCCTTGATAAAACGTAAAACGTTGCTGGTAAACTACCCCTTTCCCTTAACCGATCTTTACCAAAAACAATAGGTCTTGAAAACTCTACAATTCAGAGTTGCATGTAAAAAATTATTTGATTCTGTTTGAATTTGCGGCTGTTATCGTTTGCCATAGAAAATACCATTTCCCTTAACCGATCTTCACAAAAAACAAGAGAGGTCTTGAGAACTCTACAATTTAGGGGTGTATGCAAAAAATGATTTGATTCAGTTTGCATTTGCGGCTGTTATTGTTTGCCATAGAAAATACCCTTCTTAAAACATAAAACGTTGCACGTAAACTACCCCTTTCCCTTTACCGATCTTCACCAAAAACAATAGGTCTTGAGAACTCCATAATTCAGGGCTGTTCTAAGATTTATATTTAAACTCATTTACGAAATTTAATGTTTCCATAGAAACGTCTTCTTTCCACTCATTGCTTCACAGACTTTACCACAGTACTGTGGTCACTAATGTATACTACCTTACGTTATTGCACACGATATTCACTTATGATGGCAGTCGACGGCACTGCCTTAAGTAGGCCTTGAGTAGTCTACAACTCAGGCACATATGTAAAAAATTATTTGATTATATTTGAATTTACGGCAATTATCGTTAATCATGAAAAAAGTTCTCTTGTTCCAACATAAAATGTTGCTGGTAAACTACCACTTTCCCTTAACCGATCTTCACAAAAATCAACAGGCCTTGAGATCTTTAAAATGTAGGAACGTATGAAAAAACTTATTTGATTATGGTTGAATTTACGGCAGTTATCGTTCGTAATAGAAAAAATTAACCTTGTTATCACATAAAACGTTCCTCGTAAACTACCCCTTTCTCGTAACTGACCTTCACCGAAATCAATAGGTCTTGAGTCCTCTACAATTCAGGAACGTATTCAAAATATTGTTTGATTCTGTTTGAATTTGAGGCTTTTATCGTTTTCCATAAAAAATACCTTTGTTAAAATATAAAACGTTGCCGGTAAACTACCCCTTTCCCTTAACCGATCTTCACCAAAACGCACAGGTCTTCAGTCTTTTACAATTGAGGAATGTATGCAACAAAATATTCGATTCTGTTTGAATGTGCGGCAGTTATCGTTCGTCATAGAAAACATCGGTATGGAGAACCATACATGACTTCCATGTTCTAAGATTTATATTAAAAATATATTTTAAATGAAATATTTCCATAGAAGCTACTTCTTTCTACTTATCGCTTCAGCCTTAACCACAGTACTGTGGTCACTAACGTATACCACCTCACGTTTTCGCAGTCAATTTTCACTGATGATGGTAGTCGATGGCACTGCCAAAAAGTCTGGTTTTTCAGGAAACAATGGACAAAAGCTAAACAGCCCGGGAAGGAATTTTAACAAAAAACTTCTTCTTTGTTGCCGATAACGTCGTACACATATACAAAATTCTCCCCTATCCCATCAACTATAATTTTCATTTCCCCGTTTCCGATCTTCACCAAAATCAATAGGCCTTGAGTCTTCTACAGCTCAGGCACATATGTAAAAAATTATTTGATTCTATTTGAATTTACGGCAATTATCGTTAATCATGTAAAAAGTTCTCTTGTTACAACAAAAACGTTTAGAGAAAGGGGTAGTTTACCAGCAACATTTTATGTTTTACAAGGGTAATTTTGTTCTATGACGAACGATAACTGCCGTAAATTAAAACAGAATCAACTACTGTTTTGCATACCTTTTGAATTATACAGAACTCAAGGTCTGTTGATTTTGTCGAAG
Source organism: Magicicada septendecula (assembly GCA_034769895.1). Lineage (NCBI taxonomy): Eukaryota > Metazoa > Arthropoda > Insecta > Hemiptera > Cicadidae > Magicicada > Magicicada septendecula. The sequence goes on from CM068370.1 coordinate 216,368,156, forward strand.
ATCGGTTAAGGGAATGGGGTAGTTTACCTGCAACGTTTTATATTTTAACTAGGGTATTTTATATGGCAAACGATAAGAGCCGCAAATTCAAACAGAATCAAATAATTTTTTGCATACAGCCCGGAAAAGTAGAGTTCTCAAGATTTGTTGGTTTTAGTGAAGGTCGGTTAACGGAAAGGGGTTGTTTACCGGCAACGTTTTTATATCAAGGGTAATTTGCTTATATGGCAAACGATAACAGCCGCAAATTCAAACAGAATCAAATAATGTCTTGCACACCTTTTGGAATTAAAGAGATCTCAAGGCCTGTTGATTTTGTTGAAGGGAAAGGGGTAGTTTACCTGCAACATTTTATGTTTAGCAAGGGTTATTTTTTATATGGCGAACGATAACTGCCGTAAATTCAAACAGAATCAACTACATTTTTCCATACCTTTTGAATTAAAGAGATCTCAAGGTTTTTTTGATTTTGTTGAAGATCGGTTAAGGGAAAGGGGTAGTTTACCAGCAACATATTATGTTTTAAGAAGTGTGATTTTTTTTGACGAAAGATAACTGCCGTAAATTCATAGAGAATCAAATAATTTTTTGCATACTTTCCTGAATTGTATGGATCTCAATGCCTACTGATTTTTTGAAGATCGGTTAAGGGAAAGGGGTAGTTTACCAGCAACATTTTATGTTGTAACAAGAGAAATGTTTACATGACGAACGATAACTGCCGCACATTCAACCAGAATCATATATTTTTTTGCATGCATCCCTGCATTGTAGAGGACTGAAGGTCTATTGATTTTGGTGAAGATCGGTTTAAGAAATAGGGGTACATTACCTGCAACGTTTTATGTTTTAACAAGAGTAAAGAACTTAATTTTGGTAAATAATGTATCCTGATAAGAAGCTCGTAATAATCCACTGTAGAAAAGTAATTGAAATATCAATAAATGAAGAGATTACGTGAACGGGGAGGGGGTAATTTTCTATAAATGAAAATTATAGTTGATGGGATAGGGGTGAATTTTGTATATGTGTACGACGTTATCGGCAACAAAGAAGAAGTTTTTTGTTAAAATTCCTTCCCGGGCTGTTTAGCTTTTGTCCATTGTTTCCTGAAAAACCAGACTTTTCGGCAGTGCCATCGACTACCATCATCAGTGAAAATTGACTGCGAAAACGTGAGGTGGTATACGTTAGTGACCACAGTACTGTGGTTAAGGCTGAAGCGATAAGTAGAAAGAAGTAGCTTCTATGGAAATATTTCATTTCGAATATCATTTTAAATATAAATCTTAGAACATGAAAGTCATGTAAGGTTCTCCATACCGATGTTTTCTATGACGAACGATAACTGCCGCACATTCAAACAGAATCAAATATTTTTTTGCATACATTCCTCAATTGTAAAAGACTGAAGACCTGTGCGTTTTAGTGAAGATCGGTTAAGGGAAAGGGGTAGTTTACCGGCAACGTTTTATATTTTAACAAAGGTATTTTTTATGGCAAACGATAACAGCCGCAAATTCAAACAGATTCAAACAATATTTTGAATACGTTCCTGAATTGTAGAGGACTCAAGCTCTATTGATTTCGGTGAAGATCAGTTACGAGGAAGGGGTAGTTTACGAGGAACGTTTTATGTGATAACAAGGTTAATTTTTTCTATTACGAACGATAACTGCCGTAAATTCAACCATAATCAAATAAGTTTTTTCATACGTTCCTACATTTTAAAGAACTCAAGGCCTGTTGATTTTTGTGAAGATCGGTTAAGGGAAAGTGGTAGTTTACCAGCAACATTTTATGTTGGAACAAGAGAACTTTTTTCATGATTAACGATAATTGCCGTAAATTCAAATATAATCAAATAATTTTTTACATATGTGCCTGAGTTGTAGACTACTCAAGGCCTACTTAAGGCAGTGCCGTCGACTGCCATCATAAGTGAATATCGTGTGCGATAACGTAAGGTAGTATACATTAGTGACCACAGTACTGTGGTTAAGTCTGTGAAGCAATGAGTGGAAAGAAGACGTTTCTATGGAAACATTAAATTTCGTAAATGAGTTTAAATATAAATCTTAGAACACCCCTGAATTTTGGAGTTCTCAAGACCTATTGTTTTTGGTGAAGATCGGTAAAGGGAAAGGGGTAGTTTACGTGCAACGTTTTATGTTTTAAGAAGGGTATTTTCTATGGCAAACAATAACAGCCGCAAATTCAAACTGAATCAAATCATTTTTTGCATACACCCCTAAATTGTAGAGTTCTCAAGACCTCTTGTTTTTTGTGAAGATCGGTTAAGGGAAATGGTATTTTCTATGGCAAACGACAACAGCCGCAAATTCAAACAGAATCAAATAATTTTTTACATGCAACTCTGAATTGTAGAGTTTTCAAGACCTATTGTTTTTGGTAAAGATCGGTTAAGGGAAAGGGGTAGTTTACCAGGTAGTTATGTTCCTTAAGGAAATGGAAGTATGGTGATGGCAAAAACATGCAACTCTGAATTATAGAGTTCTCAAGACCTGTTATTTTTGGTGAAGATCGGTTAAGGGGAAGGGGTAGTTTATCAGCTACGTTTTATGATTAAACTAGGGTATTGTCTATGGCAAACGATAACAGCCGCAAATTCAAACAGAATCAAATAATTTTTTTCATACAGAGCTGATTTGTAGAGTACTCACGACCTATTGCTTTTGGTGAAGATCGGTTAAGGAATAGGGGAAGTTTACCAGCAACGGTTTTTTTTTTATCAAGGGTAATATTTTTTTTTGGCAAACGATAACAACCGCAAATTCTAACAGAATCAAATAATGTTTCTCATACAGCCCTGAATTATGGAGTTCTCAAGACCTATTGTGTTGGTGTCGCGACAAAAGCGCCCAGCGACATAAGCGCACAACTGATAGTGGTTGAAAGGGGTGCGAGTGAATGGGTGAGGCTGCATATTTAGGAAAAACGAAAGTTTAGTATTTTAATAATGATTACTGATTTTTTTCGGTTTCCAGTTAGGTATAGCTTGAATAATTAGTCGAAAGAGCTTGACGTATGTTTCTTTCTTCTTGTCTGGTAACAATGCAAAAGCCACGGGGTATATATTTGTTTCTTCTTCTGAGCTTCCAAAATCTGCATGGATAGAGTAAATCTGCGAAAACTGTTTGCTGGAGCTTTTAAAAGTTCCGTCCATTAAAAAATCTTCACAATTGTTTAGCCCCTCTCTTCCTATATTTCCACTAAAAATCAATATTCTTTCACCGAGTGAGTTGTCATCCGCCAGTAGAAAGCTGCTACCATCATTCATCTTCAACAAATCTTTGTCAAGAACTACGTCTTCACGATTCTTGGGCTCTGTTTGATTCCCTTGTGATTTACATCTCTGTCGTTGGAGAGTTCTTTTAGTCGTGGCCTGAGCTGGAATCTCTGTGGCAAAATCGAAACCTTTGTTGTGAAGTTCACCCAACTCTTGATTGTAGATTCTCGAGATTTGCGTTTCCTCTTCACGGGCACGCTTTTTTACTTTCTGAAGTGATTTTTTGACTTCCAGTCGTGCTTCGTCTGGAGCGCCACATTGATGTTCACTAGTACTCAAAACTTCGCCAGACTTACTCTTCATAAGTCCTCGGCATCTTGTAGACCTCTCTCTTGAACACCTCCAGAATATTGCCCCTTCCACATTCTGTGCCGCTTTAAGACATACGAGTAGCCTCCGTACAGCGCGCACGGCTTACCCTTATTTGTCGTCGTAAGTTCCATTTCACCAGCCAGCAAAATTATGTAGCACACACCGCACCAGCACACACGTCTTAATAAACGAAAAACTAAAGCAACAGTGGCAAGTGTCGGCGAGGTAGAGGGTTGGAGCTTCGGGATTCCCACTTCATTGTTTTTCAGCGAGGGTGTTGACCGCAGGTAGCTAGAGGCAGGGAGGGGTAGTTTGGGCGCTTATGTCGCAAATTTCAGTATGTGCGCTTATGTCGCTGGGCGCTTTTGTCGTGAATTCATTGTGTTTGGGGAAGATCGGTTAAGGGAAAGGGTACCTGCAAAGTTTTATGTTTTAACAAGGGTGTTTGCTATGGCAAACGATAACAGCCGCAAATTCAAACAGAAGCAAATAATTGTTTGCATGCAACTCTGAATTGTAGAGTTTTCAAGACCTATTGTTTTTGGTGAACCTCGGTTAATGGAAAGGGGTAGTTTACCTGCAACGTTTTACTTTTTATCAAGGGTAATTTTTCTATGACGAACGATAACTGCCGCATATTCAAACAGAATCAAATAATGTTTTGCATACAGCCCTGATCCTTAGAGTGCTCAAGACATATTGTTTTTGGTGAAGATAGGTTAAGGGAAAGGGGTAGTTTACCAACAAGGTTTTTTTATCAAGGGTAATTTTACTTCCATGTTCCTTAAGGGAATGGAAGTATGGTGATGGCAAAAACATGCAACTCTGAATTGTAGATTTTCAAGACCTATTGTTTTTGGTGAAGATCGGTTAAGGGAATAGGGTAGTTTACCAGCAACATTTTATATTTGACAAGAGTAATTTTTTCTATGACGAACGATAACTGCGGTAAATTCATACAGAATCAACTACACTTTTGCATACCTTTTTCAATTATACAGAGCTCAAGGTCTATTGATTTCGTTGAAGATCGGTTAAGGGAAAAGGGTAGTTTACCGGCAACGTTTTACGTTTTAACAAGGGTAATTTTTCTATGACGAACGATAACTGCCGCATATTAAAACAGAATCAAATAATCTTTTGCATACAGCCCTGAAGTTTAGAGTTCTCAAGACCTGTTGCTTTTGGTGAAGATCGGTTAAGGGAAAGGGGTAGTTTGCCATCAACGTTTTACGTTGTAGCAAGGGTAATTTTTTCTATGACGAACGATAACTGCCGCATATTCAAACAGAATCAAATAATGTTTTGTATACAGAACTCAATTGTAGAGTTTTCAAGACCTATTGTTTTTGGTGAAGATCGGTTAAGGGAAAGGTGTAGTTTACCAGCAACGTTTTACGTTTTAACAAGGGTAATTTTTTATATGACGAACGATAACTGCCGAATATTCAAACAGAATCAAATAATGTTTTGCATACAGCCCTGATTTGTAGAGTTCTCAAGACCTATTGATTTTGGTGAAGATCGGTTAAGGGAAATGGGTAGTTTACCGGCAACATATTATGTTTTAACAAGGGTATTTTCAATGGCAAACGATAACAGCCGCAAATTCTAACATAATCAAATGATTTTTTGCATACTGTCCTGAATTATAGAGTTCTCAAGACCTGTTGGTTTTGGTGAAGATCGGTTAAGGGAAAGGGGTAGTTTACCGGCAACGTTTTATGTTTGAAAAGGGTATTTTATATGGCAAACGATAAGAGCCTCAAATTCAAACAAAATCAACTAAGTTTTGCATGCAGCCCTGATTTGTAGGGTACTCAAGACCTATAGTTTTTGGTGAAGATCGGTTAAGGGAAAGGGGGAGTTTACCGGCTACGTTTTTTGTTTTAACAAGGGTATTTTTTATGGAAAACGATAAGAGCCGCAAATACAAACAGAATCAACTAAAGTTTTGCATGCAGCATTGAATTGCAGAGGACTGAAGGTCTATTGATTTTGGTGAAGATCGGTTTAGAGAAAGGGGTAGTTTACCAGCAACATTTTATGTTTTACAAAGGTAATTTTGTTCTATGACGAACGATAACTGTCGTAAATTAAAACAGAATCAACTACTCTTTTGCATACCTTTTGAATTATACAGAACTCAATGTCTGTTGATTATGTTGAAGATCGGTTAAGGGAATGGTGTAGTTTACCTGCAACGTTTTATATTTTAACTAGGGTATTTTATATGGCAAACGATAAGAGCCGGAAATTCAAACAGAATCAAATAATTTTTTGCATACATCCCGGAATAGTAGAGTTCTCAAGATTTGTTGGTTTTGTTGAAGATCGGTCAAGGGAAAGGGGTAGTTTACCGGCAAGGTTTTTATATCAAGGATAATTTGTTTATATGGCAAACGATAACAGCCGAAAATTCAAACAGAATCAAATAATGTCTTGCAAACCTTTTGGAATTTAAGAGATCTCAAGGGCTGTTGATTTTGTTGAAAGGAAAGGGGTAGTTTACCAGCAACATTTTATATTTTAACAAGGGTTATTTTTTATATGGCGAACGATAACTGCAGTAAATTCAGACAGAATCAACTACATTTTGCATACCTTTTTGAATTAAAGAGATCTCAAGGTTTTTTTGATTTTGTTGAAGATCGGTTAAGGGAAGGGGTAGTTTACCGGCAACGTTTTATGTTTGAAAAGGTTATTTTATATGGCAAACGATAAGAGCCTCAAATTCAAACAAAATCAACTACGTTTTTGCATGCAGCCCTGATTTGTATAGTACTCAATACCTATAGTTTTTGGTGAAGATCGGTTAAGGGAAAGGGGTAGTTTACCCGCAACGTTTTTTGTTTTAACAATGGTATTTTTTATGGCAAACGATAACAGGCGCAAATTCAAAAAGAATCAAATGAATTTTTGCAAGCAGCCCTGATTTGTATAGTACTCAATACCTATAGTTTTTGGTGAAGATCGGTTAAGGGAAAGGGGTAGTTTACCTGCTACATTTTATATTTAAACAAGGGTATTGTCTATGGCAAACGATAACAGCCGCAAATTCAAACAGAATCAAATAATTTTTTGCAAGTAGCCCTGATTTGAAGAGTACTCAAGACCTATGGTTTTTGATGAAGATCGGTTAAGGGAAAGGGGTAGTTTACCGGCAAAGTTTTATGTTTTGAAAGGGTATTTTCTGTGGCACACGATAACAGCCGCAAATTCAAACAGAATCAAATGATTATTTACATACTGTCCTAAATTGTAGAGATCTCAAGACCTCTTGTTTTTGGTGAAGATCGGTTCAAGGAAAGGGGTAGTTTACCAGCAAAGGTTTATTACCAAGGGTGATTTTTCTTTTTCTATGGTAAACGATAATAGCCGCAAATTCAAACAGAATCAAATAATCTTTTGCATACAGCCCTGAATTTTAGAGTTCTCAAGACCTGTTGGTTTTGGTAAAGATAGGTTAAGGGAATAGGGTAGTTTACCTGCAACATTTTATGTTTTAACAAGGGTAATTTTTTTTATGACTAACTATAACTGCCGTATATTAAAAAGTATAGGAAATAGGGTAGTATACCAGCAACGTTTTATGTTTTAAAAGGGTATTTCCTATGGCAAACGATAACAGCCGCAAATTCAAACTGAATAAAACAATTTTTTACATACACCCATAAATTGTAGAGTTCTCAAGACCTCTTGCATTTGGTGAAGGTCGGTTAAGGGAAAGGGGTAGTTTACTAGAAACGTTTTTCTTATCAAGGGTAATTTTTTTCTATGGCAAACGATAACAGCCGCAAATTCAAACAGAATCAAATAATGTTTCGCATGCAGCACTGAATTATGGAGTTCTCAAGACCTTTTGTTTTTGGTGAAGATCGGTTAAAGGAAAGGGGTAGTTTACCAGCAACGTTTTATGTTTTAACAAGGGTATTTTCTATGGCAAACGATAACAGCCGCAAATTCAAACTGAATAAAACAATTTTTTACATACACCCATAAATTGTAGAGTTCTCAAGACCTCTTGCATTTGGTGAAGGTCGGTTAAGGGAAAGGGGTAGTTTACCGGCAACGTTTTATATTTTAACAAGGGTATTTACTATGGCAAACGATAAGAGCCGCAAGTACAAACAGAATCAACTAATGTTTTGCATGCAGCATTGAATTGCAGAGGACTGAAGGTCTATTGATTTTGGTGAAGATCGGTTTAGAGAAAGGGGTAGTTTACCAGCAACATTTTATGTTTTACAAAGGTAATTTTGTTCTATGACGAACGATAACTGCCGTAAATTAAAACAGAATCAACTACTCTTTTGCATACCTTTTGAATTATACAGAACTCAAGGTCTGTTGATTTTGTCGAAGATCGGTTAAGGGAATGGGGTAGTTTACCTGCAACGTTTTATATTTTAACTAGGGTATTTTATATGGCAAACGATAAGAGCCGCAAATTCAAACAGAATCAAATAATTTTTTGCATACAGCCCGGAAAAGTAGAGTTCTCAAGATTTGTTGGTTTTAGTGAAGATCGGTTAAGGGAAAGGGGTTGTTTACCGGCAACATTTTTATATCAAGGGTAATTTGCTTATATGGCAAACGATAACAGCCGCAAATTCAAACAGAATCAAATAATGTCTTGCACACCTTTTGGAATTAAAGAGATCTCAAGGCCTGTTGATTTTGTTGAAGGGAAAGGGGTAGTTTACCTGGAACATTTTATGTTTTAACAAGGGTTATTTTTTATATGGCGAACGATAACTGCCGTAAATTCAAACAGAATCAACTACATTTTTCCATACTTTTTGAATTAAAGAGATCTCAAGGTTTTTTTGATTTTGTTGAAGATCGGTTAAGGGAAAGGGGTAGTTTACCAGCAACATTTTATGTTGTAACAAGAGAAATGTTTACATGACGAACGATAACTGCCGCACATTCAAACAGAATCATATATTTTTTTGCATGCATCCCTGCATTGTAGAGGACTGAAGGTCTATTGATTTTGGTGAAGATCGGTTTAAGAAATAGGGGTACATTACCTGCAACGTTTTATGTTTTAACAAGAGTAAAGAACTTAATTTTGGTAAATAATGTATCCTGATAAGAAGCTCGTAATAATCCACTGTAGAAAAGTAATTGAAATATCAATAAATGAAGAGGTTACGTGAACGGGGAGGGGGTAATTTTCTATAAATGAAAATTATAGTTGATGGGATAGGGGAGAATTTTGTATATGTGTACGACGTTATCGGCAACAAAGAAGAAGTTTTTTTTTAAAATTCCTTCCCGGGCTGTTTAGCTTTTGTCCATTGTTTCCTGAAAAACCAGACTTTTCGGCAGTGCCATCGACTACCATCATCAGTGAAAATTGACTGCGAAAACGTGAGGTGGTATACGTTAGTGACCACAGTACTGTGGTTAAGGCTGAAGCGATAAGTAGAAAGAAGTAGCTTCTATGGAAATATTTCATTTCGAATATGATTTTAAATATAAATCTTAGAACATGAAAGTCATGTATGGTTCTCCATACCGATGTTTTCTATGACGAACGATAACTGCCGCACATTCAAATAGAATCTAATATTTTTTTGCATACATTCCTCAATTGTAAAAGACTGAAGACCTGTGCGTTTTGGTGAAGATCGGTTAAGGGAAAGGGGTAGTTTACCGGCAACGTTTTATATTTTAACAAAGGTATTTTTTATGGCAAACGATAACAGCCGCAAATTCAAACCGAATCAAACAATATTTTGAATACGTTCCTGAATTGTAGCGGGCTCAAGACCTATTGATGTTGGTGAAGATCAGTTACGAGACAGGGGTAGTTTACGTGGAACGTTTTATGTGATAACATGGTTAATTTTTTCTATGACGAACGATAACTGCCGTAAATTCAATTGCAACCGATAACAGCCGCAACCGTGAAGATCGGTTGAGGGAAAGGGGAAGTTTACCAGCCACGGTTTTTTTTTTTATCAAGGGTAATTTTCTTATTTGGCATACGATAACAGCCGCAAATTCAAACAGAATCAAATAATGTTTCGCATACAGCCCTGAATTATGGAGTTCTCAAGACCTTTTGTTTTTGGTGAAGATCGGTTAAAGGAAAGGGGTAGTTTACCAGCAACGTTTTATGTTTTAACAAGGGTATTTTCTATGGCAAACGATAACAGCCGCAAATTCAAACTGAATAAAACAATTTTTTACATACACCCATAAATTGTAGAGTTCTCAAGACCTCTTGCTTTTGGTGAAGCTCGGTTAAGTGAAAGGGTATTTTCTATGGCAAACGATAACAGCCGCAAATTCAAACAGAATCAAATAATTTTTTGCATACAGCCCTGATTTGTAGAGTTCTCAAGTCCTATTGATTTTGGTGAAGATCGGTTAAGGAAAATGGGTAGTTTACCGGCAACATTTTATGTTTTAACAAGGGTATTTTCTATGGCAAACGATAACAGCAGCAAATTCAAACATAATGAAATAACTTTTTGCATACTGCCCTGAATTATAGAGTTCTCAAGACCTATTGTTTTTGGTGAAGATCGGTTAAGGGGAAGGGGTATTTTACCGGCAACGTTGTATGTTTGAAAAGGGTATTTTCTATGGCAAACGATAACAGCCGCAAATTCAAACAGAATAAAATATTTTTTTGCATGCCTCTCTGATTTGTAGAGTACTCAAGACCTGTTGTTTTTGGTGAAGATCGGTTAAGGGGAAGGGGTAGTTTACCGACATCGTTTTATGTTTTAAAAGGGTATATTCTATGGCAAACGATAAGAGCCGCAAATTCAAACAGAATCAAATAATATTCTGCATATAGCCCTGAATTGTAGAGTTCTCAAGACCTGTAGTTTTTGGTGAAGATCGGTTAAGGGAAAGGGGTAGTTTTCCGACCACGGTTTTTGTTTTAACTAGGGTATTTTGTGGCAAGCGATAACAGCCGCAAATTCAAACAGAATCAAATGATTATTTGCATACAGCCCTAAATTGTAGAGATCTCAAGACCTATTGTTTTTGGTGAAGATCGGTTCAGGGAAAGGGGTAGTTTACCTGCAACGGTTTATTATCAATGGTAATTTTTACTTTTTCTATGGTAAACGATAATAGCCGCAAATTCAAACAGAATCAAATAATCTTTTGCATACAACCCTGAATTGTAGAGTTCTCAAGACCTTTTGGTTTTGGTGAAGATCGGTTAAGGGAATAGGGTAGTTTACCTGCAACATTTTATGTTTTAACAAGGGTAATTTTTTTTATGACGAACGATAACTGCCGTATATTAAAAAGTATAGGGTATAGGGTAGTTTACCAGCAACGTTTTATGTTTTAAAAGGGTATTTTCTATGGCAATCGATAACGGCCGCAAATTCAAACAGAATCAAATAATTTTTTGCATACACCACTAAATTGTAGAGTTCTCAAGTCCTCTTGTTTTTGGTGAAGATCGGTTAAGGGAAAGGGGTAGTTTACCTGCATCGTTTTATGTTTAGCAAGGGTATATTCTATGGCAAACGATAACAGCCGCAAATTCAAAAAGAATCAAATAATTTTTTGCATGCAACTCTGAATTATAGAGTTTTCAAGACCTATTGTTTTTGGTGAAGATCTGTTAAGGGGAAGGGGTAGTTTACCAGCAACGTTTTACTTTTTAACAAGGGTAATTTTTTCTATGACGAACGATAACTGCCGCATATTCAAACAGAATCAAATAATGTTTTGCATACGTCACTGAAATGTAGAGAGCTCAAGGCCTTTTGATATTGGTGAAGATCGGTTAAGGGGAAGGGGTAGTTTACCTGCAACTTTTACGTTTTAACAAGAGTAAAGTACTTGAAAATTCATTTAAACTTTTTCAAACAATGGTAATTGTTAAAAATTAAATAATTTTGTTGCCAGGCAATAAAATTATAATTTTTTCATTTTAATGTAAATCATGTATGAGAGAAAATATATCGTTCGTGGCAGGCAAGCATATCTCATTTATGTAATGTTTACGTTTCCATTTTATTATTATGACTACCGCAATAAAAAGGCAGGGAAGACACACACACACACAAAATTCGCGTTATTTCTGGCCTCATTCATGTTTATTTTCTTACATTTGCACGCTTTTTAAATGGAAAGTGCCGAAACCCACACCAACATAACGCGTGCAAGCCGAAAAATTGTCCAGCGTGGATAGCGATTTGCTTCCTGTGGAGTATCGCTGGGCAGTGTAACTGCACGTGTTTACAGAGGAACGACTCATAGACAGACTTTTCATCTTTAGGGAATGAACCCTCTGCAAGATGCTGAGGGTCCATGAGTGACTTCGGAGCGCTCCTTCTTTTCCGCGTGTTTGTTCTGTGAAACGTACACCGTAGATTCGCAGCTTTACTCTAAGCAACGCTCAATAGGAAATGCAGAGATCTAGGTATTCCAACAATTAAAGAAGAGATTAAAAGGTTTGTGAAGAAGCATGAAGAAAGGCTTCACCTCCATGAAAATATAGAAGTTCTTCAGCTTCTGGACAATCAACGTGTTCCGAAGACTGAAGAGAACAAAGCCATTTGAACTTGTGTGGTGTTTTGTGTTATAAAAGCAGAGCATTGTGCACAGGTGAGAGTGTTTATTTAACAACACCAGAACTAACTAAAGGATCTCATTGGACTTAATTTGGCTGATATGTATTTAGTATTTAGAGGTATTAGAGATAAGTTGATGGTTGGTCTTACAGACCAGTTTTAACATGTTAAATTCAATAAAAAAAATAAATAATAATAATTTTGTAGCTTATATATTTACCTCATAGTAGTGGGTATATTGAATGCATTTTTAATTCAATTAATATTAATAAAAACAAAATCGGAAATAAATTGGGCACTGAGGCACTATCTGGCCAATTGTGTACAAAAAATTTTATAAGTAAACAAAATAAATCCTAATTATAAGTACAATATTACTGACTCGGAAAACCAAGTTTTTTATTGGTAGTAAATTTTTTTACCTTATAGCTTGAACCAGTTTTTGCTTATTACAAGCTTTGTCAGAGGCTGCCACTAGGAGCACTGTCCGTCTTGGTCTTGGTGACGGCACCATCGTTTCAATGATCGATGTTGTGTGTGTGTGTGTGTGTGTGTGTGTGTGTGTGTGTGTGTGTGTGTGTGTGTGTGTGTGTGTGTGTGTGTGTGTGTGTGTGTGTGTGTGTGTGTGTGTGTGTGTGTGTGTGTGTGTGTGTGTGTGTGTGTGTGTGTGTGTGTGTGTGTGTGTGTGTGTGTGTGTGTGTGTGTGTGTGTGTGTGTGTGTGTGTGTGTGATATGTTTGAATAGTACGTGTATTTGAATTGTGTCTGTTCATTTAGGATGTCTTTTTTATGTGTTTTTGTGTTTTTATACTTCTAGTTGTTCAAGAGTGTCTAGTTTTCAGCCTTTTGTGTACGTGTAGAAAATCCATGTTGTTTTTTATGTTTGTGTATGTGTGGTTTGCTTCAATGAGGTGGTTTGCAAAGGTGGATTCAGTGGTAGAGTGTAGTGCCTTTGTGTGTTCAATGTATCTCTGTTTGAAGCACATGTCCTGTCTGGCCTATGTAGAGTTTGTTACAATCTGAGCAGTTTAGTTTGTAAACACCAGGTGAATCAAATTTGTTTTGTTCTTTGTGTGTGTTTTTTGATAGTTTGTGTTCTATTTTGTTTGTAGTTTTGTATGTGATTCTGTACCCTGCTTTTTTAAATTTGTGGGCTATTTTTTCAGTGTGGTTATTGATGTATGTTAGTATTATGAACTTGTTGTTTTCTGTCTTTGTCTGTTGTTTGTTTTGTGTAGGAGTTTATTGGTTATTGTTCTGTTGTATCCGTTGGTTTCTGGTAGACATTTTATCAAGTTTAGTTCATCTTTGTAGTCTTTTTCATCTAGTGGTATTGTTTAGTCTGTGTATCATGGTTCTGAAGGTAGCTAGTTTGTGTTGTAAACAAAGAGGCTTGTAAAAGTTAATGTTTGATCTCCATTAAGTAGTGCCCAAGTTTCCAAAGTTTTAATATTATGATTTCCGTAATCAAAACATCCGAGCAGGTTTTAATGTGTTTGAGGGTACACCATGGACAAAAATTTTCAACATTCCCTATGGAGCGTTGCTCAGAGTAAAGCTGCAAATCTACAGTGTACGTTTCACAGAACAAACATGCGGAAAAGAAGGAGCGTTCCAAAGTCTCTCATGGACCCTGGGCATCTTGCAGAGCATTCACTCTCTAAAGATCAAAATCTGTCTAGGAACCATTCCTCTGTAAACACAGTTACACTGACCAGCGATCCATAGGAAGCAAATCTCTGTCCATGGTGGACACCTTTTGGCTTGCACATGTTGTGTTGGTGTGGGTTTCGGCATTTTCCATTTAAAAAGCATGCAAACATAAGAAAATAACATGAGTGAGGCCAGAAATAACGTGAATTGTGTGTGTGTACTGCCTGCCTTTTAATTGCGGTAATCACTATACTAAAACTTTAGAAATGTAAATATATAATAGAGATATTCATGTCTGCCAGGAACAATACATCTTCATATATAGATGATTTAAATTAAAATAAAAAAATTATAATTTTATTGCCTGGCATGCTTGTCTTGGGTACCTTTCACCATTCATCCTACAGACATGGACAAACCAACACAGTTGCGAGCTTTCAGTTTTATCATTTAAAGAGAATATCTTCAAATTCTTCTGGAAGTTGAAGTTTCTCTTCCTATCTCTACAAGTTTTCTTTTCAATTCTCCTCAGAAATCTCATTACCATTGCTTGTATCTCTTTTTATGTTTGTCATTCAGAGTCCAGACTTGCAACTGTATGTCACTTTTGGAGCATATACAGATTTGTACACTGCCAGTTTGATTTTCTGTGACACTTCGCTTTTTCACAGAAACTTCCTGTTGATAGCACCATAAAGCTTGCATTGCAGCTGAGATCCTCAAGTCTAACTCTGACTCAATTCTGCCATCCTCACTGAAAACGGCACCTAAATATTTGAATGTCATAACTTGTTCAATTTCCTTATAGTTGATTACTGTTCTGTGTTGTCTTGCTTGCCTACTAATTATAATTGTCTTTATCTTGGTGGGGCTAATAATCATATTCTGCCTCCTCATAATTTCTTCCCACACATTTATGTTATGCTGCAGATTATGTTCTGTGCTGCGAATCAGAACAATGTTGTCGCCTCCAGTTGCCTACCTTAAACTTCGTACTTCTTTGTTGACTCTCCTTTATAATAGCATCCATCAATACAACAAAAAGGTAAAGTGATAGAATATCCCCTTGTCTCACTCTAGCTGAGGTGCTAAACTTGCTTGATGTTTCGTTTGAAGTACCCATAAAGATAATATTCTTAATTGATACTTTGGCATTTATATGCAAATTTTAAATTAACAATTCAGATCAGTAGGTTATGTACAACTTTAATAAAACTTTTCATAGAACTCCTAGTAAATAACCCTACAAATCCAGGCTTATCAGACAGATTTTGTATAACAAAATACTGTTGCTTTTGCTTTTCATCATCAACAATTCTAATACTGTCTGTCAAATAGCACTGCCTGCTAATATTACTCGCTAGTTAAACCAACTTGGAACAGGCAATATGAGGGTTTGAGAGCATACTCCTCAAATGAAATCACTAATTGCATGATTGTATAAAGTACAAAATACACCACAATGGCTATTTTTCTGAACACACAATAACCTAATGCAACAAAATATGTTACCATGCAGATACAAAGACATTTAATCTAACAAGCCATTAAATTATGAGGATTGTTCAATAGAAACAGGTTTAGAGGCTGAAAACCATTTTTTATTCAACAATTTTAAAAGAAGTCTATTAACATTAAGGCATGAGCCCCACTGTTGCATTAATCTGTAGATACCCTGTGGTAAAATTCTTGTGCCTGTTTGCTAATAGCAAATTCTACCTCAGTGTCTGATTTGAACCACTGTCCTTTTAGTTAGTTCTTTAATGGGCCAAAAACATGATAATCACACAGGGACAAGTCGAGACTGGAAGAGGAATGTTGTAAGATTTCCCACTTCATACGACCAAGCAGATCTTGAATCATCTGGGCTACATGGGGTCGAGCATTATTATGCAGAAGAATGACACAATTTGTGAGCTTCCCAGGACGTTTATTCTTGATCCTGAGCCGTAAGCATTTTAAGCTGTCTCCATATCGCTCAGCGTTGATGTTGACACCAGGTTCTTTAAAGTCTAAGAGCAGCACACCTGACAATAAAAAAATACGGTCAACATTACTTTTTCTGCCGAAGGTTGGGATGACAGTTTTTTGCTTTGATGTGCCTATTTGCGCGTAAAGCAGTTTCCAGCTGTCTCACATTTTCATGTCATGCTGCAACACGTGCAGGTCTGGGACGGGTAAATCTTTAGTAGAATCTCTTCCTTGTCGAAATTTATTGCACCATTCAACCACTGCTATATGAGAATAACTATAGTCACCATATACAGCTTTCAGTCTCGTATAAATATCCATTGGCTGACGCCCCTCAACAGCCAAAAACGGAATAGCGGCACACAGATTATCTTTGGAAGGATTTTCTAACATAGATGCCATTTTTCAACAGAGTCACAATGCTTAGAAAAGAGCAAACTGCAAATATTTTTGACATATGTGTCACTAGTACTTAAACAGACAATATAAGCAAATGAATTCCATTGCTATGGCGACAAAGTCACGGTTGCGCAGATCAAACATGTTTCTATTGAACAATCATCGTATGTTTTAGTAGAGTACATAGTCTGTGTATTGTCTGCTAACATCCCCAACATAATGACTAACTACCTTCAGCTATAATGTGGGTAGTTTCTTGTTACCATTTGGGGCAAAAACAATCCTCACCAGCTTCATTAACGCCTTTACACAGTCCACACATTAGTGTTTGGTCTGCTGTTGGAAATTGTGATGCTTCTGGTCTTTACTTTTTTGACTAATTTATTTACTTTTAATTGCTGTCATTATTAGTACAAGCCAAACAGTTACAGTGATTTCCCCTCGGTATGAGCAAATACTACAACACTTTTTCTAACCAGAACTCACCACATTTTCAGAATACATGGTTTCAACAGGATGGGAACACTCCTACACAGGCAGAAACTAAATGGATATTTTGAAAGAACTATTTCCTGGGCTCTTGCTTTCATTACATGGTGACATCCTAGGGTTGCCAGACGTCTGGGGTTTCCCGGACACGTCCGGGGGGGATTTTGAATGTGTCCGGTATTTTCTAAAATTTAAATTTACCGCGTAAATTTTGCCTGGTGCACACAAGCATTCACGCATTCAACATGGTTTATTAAGTTTTGTATGTCAGTAGTGACAGATGCGTAGCATTTGACATTTCATTGCACACTACCTGACTACCTTACATTGTGAGTTTTTGGTGACCATAAAGTAAGTTATACAGAATTAGCTGTTCTGTTGTTTTTATTTGTTAAAAAGGTAACTAGTCGGTGTGAAATGTTCGTTCTAACCTAAAACCTAAGAACTACTTAAGATTTTGAAGTTATACTGCAGATCTACGTGTTATTTTACGTGTCTTCGTGTGATTACATTAATTAATTATTGAATTTATAATTTATAGTTAAGACTGTGTGAGTCAGATTACTCATAAAATGCTAAAGAGGAAGTGCATATTCAATGATGAACTAAAACGGAAATATTCGTCTTTTAAAGAAGGACCAAGAGAATGGGAGGCAACTTGTGTAATTTGTAATTGCACTATTTCAGTTGCAAATAAAGGCAAAAGCGACATTGATGACCATATTGGTAGTAAAAAACATCAAACTAATCTCAGGAGTGTAGCTGGTATATCAAATTGCTTAAAGTCATTTGTTACCAAACCAGATATAATAAAATCAGTAGCAGCTGCTGAAGCAACACTTTCGTTCCATACAGTATGTTATCACCAGTCATACAATTCATTAAACTGCACAGTTACAATGAATAAGAAAATATATTCAGATTCTGATATTTGTAAACAAATTATGTGTGCGCTGTAACGACACCAAAATTCTAAAAGAAATAAGCGCATCTATTTAAATCAAGCTTAAATAATATATATAGTAATATAATAATAATAATGGGGCACAATATTAATGACAAAAACCTAAGAGAAATTTAATAAACTAATTAAAAAATGAACTTGCTGAAGAAGAGTTGCAGTATAAAAACAGATAGAAATAAGGATAATTAAAACTACTATATTACAAGATGTATTGAATAACAAAGGTGAATGACATTAAGGCTAATAAATCCTTGAAATCTGAAGTGAAGTTATATAAAAGAGAAAGAAAACTACTTAAGAAAATATACCAACAGTAATATTGAATATAATAAATAAATGGAGTTATTGGGAGGCAAGGTAGAATAAGAAAAAATATTCAGAAGATAAAAGATTCCAATGATGTGTATAATGATAAGATTTATAATTATTTTATTTATAGAGTGAGAAAGCTAAGGCGCCACTTTAAAATTATTTTATGGGTAGCAGCCAATGTGCACTGTACCAGGTATGTGATTGGAACAGTATGTGTACTGTTCGGATGAGCAATTGGACGTAAAAGGGCCACTCAACGCCGATATTCATTCATAATACCATATTAATATAGGGGGAATCATTTAACATTAGTATGGAATCAATGTGAATAAAAGAATGTAATATTTAAATAGAATATACAATGAATCAAGAGAAAATCAAGAATTACAATTCGTTAAAGCCACCAATACAAATAAATAAACTCCAGAGATAAAGAAGAAAATAATTGGTATCGATAAGAAAGGTAGGTTTCAATTTGCCTATAATAATGAAGAGTTTGTTTAATAAATGTCAATATTATCGCCAAGCAATATTAATACCATAATATCATACACTTCAACTGTTGAAGACATCAGCAAGCAATAACAACAAGGTATCTAAACAAATCGAAATCAAAATAATTTGAAGGAAGAAACAAAAATAAATAAAAGTGTGAACCTATTTCAAAACCAAAGGTCCTACAACAGACATTACTATGACGGATTAATATACTATATAGACAGTACCCAGTTAGATTTGGAGTAGTCCATAAACAAATAAATAATGATAATAAATTTAATGAATAATGAGTGAATCAATTAGAAAGTCATATAAAGTACAATACAAATTTATAAGTAAATGTAAAATGTAAATAAGATGTGCTACAAATGTAACATAAACAAGTAAATAATTGGTAAGAGTATGTGAAATACAGTGGTAGTCAATTAAGAATAACTGTGAGTGGATAGTAATTATAAACAATTATTTAATGAAATGAATTACTAATCCATAGTACCAGATGATACTAACATTAACATTTAGTTTTTCTTTATTATTATTGTTTGAGTTATATAAGTTTAATAGATAATAATCACACAGACAATGGTTTAAAAGTGTGCATTCAGTTAAGCCCTGAAGGGAATTATAGTAATTTGAGAATAATTGTTAATTAACAGTTTGTTTATATTTAAAGAAATTAATTAATATAAAATAAGTGTAAGCAGGATCGAGTATGAGTCTTCCAATATAAAAATATAATCAGTTAACATAGGCCTAGATGATTATGTTCAGTAAATAATAAATTATTCAAAAATATTTGTCAAATTACAAATAACTATAATATTTGATATTAAAATTGTTCATCGTTTTGTCAGATAAAATAATATGTAAATTGTATTAAGTATTATGATGTAATAACTAAAAAGCAACTTGTAAGTAGAAGGTAAAATAATGTATTATATAAAAATAATATTCTATGACAACTAAATCTCAATTTGAACAGATATGACCAGAGTATTTATGTGTATCCAGGAAACCAAAAGAGAGAAAAAGAATGTTGTTGATGATTATTAGAAAATAATAAGCCAAGAAGGAGAGTTGACTGTAAATTCTGAAAACAAGCTAATTATTTATACAAAACAGATAAATATTATTAAAAAGTAATATAATTGAAAGTAAAAAAACCTTATATCAAACTTTAACAGAATATAAAATTGGAGCAGATAAAGAAGTATCATAAACAAAGCACCTTTAAAACATTCCTGATCCAACAACCAGAAGGAACAACTACACTTGGATCAACTTAATAACAGGACACTGGACTTCAATCCTAATATTCCACCAGAAGGCTTCGGACAACGAAGGTGACAAGAGTTAACATTCATTGAACACCAAAAGAAGTGGATTCATTCATTTTGACAACATAAACAAACTGACATTGGAATTTTCCATCACGGATACCAGAAGGCTGTGTGAACTGAACTGAACTGATACACATTGTGTAACGTATATTTAATATTATAATTAATACTTAATTTATATTATTCATTCTTGTTATTGTTTGTAATGTAATGTACTTTCTATACTTGTTTTTCCTTTATAATTACTGAACCTTTATATCAGCCAAAAGAACCTAAAAATATATAAACAAAGAGAAGAGAATCGACCCTGAGATTTATAAATTATATTAATAGTTACACTGAATAGACTATAGAAATTTTTTTTGAATAAAAATACAATATTATTATTGTTACCAGATACTATTCCATGTGTTTTTATTTATATAGAATTAACAAGGTTTACTAATGGATGTACACAAAGAGAGGGATAAGTTAATTTAAAACCCGTCTTGTGGTAATTTGACACATCCAAGGTGAGGCTTAAAGAACCTGTAAGTCCTGAAGGATAATAGATTAGCGCTCACAACAGAGGGGAATAATCACGTGTAGTTACAAATTGGCGTCCAACCTGTGAGGCTGTAATTAGGGAATCAATAGGCAAATAAATAATAAAATAATAACAAAATTAAATTCCTAATTTTAGCTGGCGGCTGATATAGGTTAAATAAAACAACAGGAATGCATAAACGAGCAACATCAAAGAGAAGAGCAGCAGAAGCAGAAAAGGAGATTAGTATGGAAGACACAGAAGCAATACCGATTGAGGAAGTAGAAGCAATAATAAGGGAGGCCCAAGGAGACAGAACAGAACCGAACAGAGTCACAGAGAGCATTGACATGAAGAGCATTATGGAATACTTAAAACAGAGTAATGAAGATTCAAATAAGAAAATGGATGAGTTAAAACAGAGTCATGAAGATTCAAATAAGAAAATGGATGAGTTAAAACAGAGTCATGAAGATTCAAATAAGGAATTGAAGGAAGAATTGTGTAATAAAATCGGAGATACCAATAAGAAAATGGAGGAGAATAGTAAGAAAATGGAGGAGAAAATGGACGAGTTAAAAAATGACAATAACTCCATGAGGGAAGAGTTAAAGCAAATCAATACAGAGAATTTAAAACGAATCAATGAAAGGTTTGAAGAAAATTTTGAGAAACAAAAAGAAAATAATAGGCAAATGAATGAGAAAATAGACAGTATCAAAATAAGTTTGGGACAACAAATTAACGAAAAAATCGAAGACGTTGATAAGAATATAAGACGATTTATAGACGAACAAAACCAAGAACTGAGAGAAAATATTTATGGGAGGATGAAGCATATTAATGAGATAATTAACCAGAAGAAAGATGGAAACACTGAAGAAAGGAGACAAGAGATAGCCACAACAAATGAAAAAATAGAACAAATTAACGAAATCACTGGACAAAATAGAGTGAATTTATGTTCCAAGATAGATCAGGTAAAAGAAGATAGTCGTGTTCAAATAGAGACAATACAAAGGGAACAAGTAAATTTGGAAAATATTCAGAAACAATACGGAGAGAGATGTGACAACATGGAAATTTCAATAAATAAGATAAATGACCAAGTCCGACAGAACCAAGAGGAAATAGAATTGGTGCGAACTAGACCAACTAATATAAATAGTACACATACAACCGAGAGTCGGGAAGGAATTAATTTTAAGAATTACCGAAAAAACCCTATGGAATTCATAGCAAGAATAGACGAACATTTTAATAAATACCGTATAACAAGGTGGAACTCAAATAGAGAAATGTTGGACAAATGTTTTAGAGAAATGAATGATAATTGGTGGGTTGCAACAAGAAATGAAAATACCAACTATACATAATTTAATAAGTTGTTTAAGGAAAAATATTGATCAGAATCAACTCAACATATAATACGAGGCAATATCACTCATGGGAGATATGACGTCTATCGTGGTACTTCACCGACTACATACTTCTTAGGAAAGGTGCGCTTAGCTATACATTTGGAGCCGAAAATACCTGAGGAATGCCTGGTTACAAAAATGGCATACCATTATGATGAGAGGATTTCTGGAGCCCGATTAGGCAACCAAATTAAAACTATACAGGCCATGGCCAGCTTACTAGAGAATTACGAACATGAAAATTATTACTGGAAAAACAGGCAGAGAACAGATAGATACGAAGGAAGAAATAATAACCATGGAATGAGTAATTACCAGCATAACAACCACAGGAATAACTATAATTACAATAATGGTAATAATAATAGTATTAATAAAATTAAAATAGTATTAATAATAATAATAATAACTACAATAATAATCACCATCAAGTGAATCATAACCGAAATAGTATGTATCCAAATAATAGTAATAATAATAATAGGAATAATCAATATAATAATCATAACGGTAATCGCGTATACAAACCGCGAATCAACCATATTCGAGCAGAGGAACATGAGTCAAGAAGATACCAGCGTCGTAGAAATAATAGTTTTAGTAACAATGACTATCGTTGGGGCAATAACCCAATTAGCCAAGAAACTAATAATGATCCCAGCAACGAGAATGAAAGGAATGATTCACACAGCTACGCCGAAAGGATATGGCCCAATCATGTAGTGAGATGGTAAAAACCTCAAAATTCTAAATTAAGTAAGAACAGCTTACCATATGTTTAAGAAGAAATTATTTTGAATCAACTAAGAAGAAAACATCAAAATTCTAAACTAAGTAAGACCAACTTTCATGAATTATTTGAAATGACTATTATATAAAAAACGAATTTGATAACAAAAAATACCACCAAATTCTAAAAAATGTAAGAACAATTTACAGCATACTTTAGGAAAAATATTATGAAGAATGAAACATAACATAAGAAATTATTTCTTCCATACCAAAGATCATGTTCAGAAATAATTACTTCTGAAGGAGGGCAATTATGTAACGACACCAAAATTCTAAAAGAAATAAGCGCATCTATTTAAATCAAGCTTAAATAATATATATAGTAATATAATAATAATAATGGGGCACAATATTAATGACAAAAACCTAAGAGAAATTTAATAAACTAATTAAAAAATGAACTTGCTGAAGAAGAGTTGCAGTATAAAAACAGATAGAAATAAGGATAATTAAAACTACTATATTACAAGAGGTATTGAATAACAAAGGTGAATGACATTAAGGCTAATAAATCCTTGAACTCTGAAGTGAAGTTATATAAAAGAGAAAGAAAACTACTTAAGAAAATATACCAACAGTAATATTGAATATAATAAATAAATGGAGTTATTGGGAGGCAAGGTAGAATAAGAAAAAATATTCAGAAGATAAAAGATTCCAATGATGTGTATAATGATAAGATTTATAATTATTTTATTTATAGAGTGAGAAAGCTAAGGCGCCACTTTAGATTTATTTTATGGGCAGCTGCCAATGTGCACTGTACCAGGTATGTGAATGTTCGGATGAGCAATTGGACGTAAAAGGGCCACTCAACGCTGATATTCATTCATAATACCGTATTAACATAGGGGGAATCATTTAACATTAGTATGGAATCAATGTGAATAAAAGAATGTAATATTTAAATAGAATATACAATGAACCAAGAGAATATCAAGAATTACAATTCGTTAAAGCCACCAATACAAATAAATAAACTCCAGAGATAAAGAAGAAAATAATTGGTATCGATAAGAAAGGTAGGTTTCAATTTGCCTATAATAATGAAGAGTTTGTTTAATAAATGTCAATATTATCGCCAAGCAATATTAATACCATAATATCACACACTTCAACTGTTGAAGACATCAGCAAGCAATAACAACAAGGTATCTAAACAAATCGAAATCAAAATAATTTGAAGGAAGAAACAAAAATAAATAAAAGTGTGAACCTATTTCAAAACCAAAGGTCCTACAACAGACATTACTATGACGGATTAATAAACTATATAGACTGTACCCAATTAGATTTGAAGTAGTCCATAAACAAATAAATAATGATCAGAATGATCACAGTTGCACACCACTATATAAAAATTATTCCGATTAGCGCTTTCAAGCCTCACAGCCCATCGTCAGATCGGAATAGGCAGAAATTATTTTAAAACAAACCCTTCACCCCTCTCCCCCCCGCTCACACACAACAAGCTATAATATAAATGGCCCTTCCCCACCCCCTAAACCCTGTCCCACACCATCTGTACAGTTACATATTTTTCTAGCAAATTCCTTGTGTTTCAGTGTTGTGTGTGTGTGTGTGTGTGTGTGTGTGTGTGTGTGTGTGTGTGTGTGTGTGTGTGTGTGTGTGTGTGTGTGTGTGTGTGTGTGTGTGTGTGTGTGTGTGTGTGTGTGTGTGTGTGTGTGTGTGTGTGTGTGTGTGTGTGTGTGTGTGTGTGTGTGTCCTTTTAAACTTACCCTACTTCCTCTCCACACACGTGGGTCAGTCACACACCCTTATTTTAAACCATCCAATTAGTACTATGCAATATAATTCTTAATCTTATCTATCTGTCCTCTATCATTTACTTCTTAATCATGTTATAAAATATTTCTTCATTATCAAATTTAATTTTAATATTAATTAAATTGTCTAACCCTTTTTCTCTTTCTTTTAATATTTCTAACTCCTCTCTAAGCTTCCTCTCTAAAGTAGTAAATAACACTAAACTGTGTTATTTACTACTTTTACAATTTCGTATTCTTCCAAACGATTAACAAACTTATGGTTGTCTTCTATGAAATGTCTTGCATATAACGAATTGGTTGTTCTATTACCTTCTCCACGTTTGTGGTCAGACAACCTGCATACGAATTTTCGTCCTGTCTCAACTAGGTACACTTTATTGCAGTCTTTACATTTTAATTTATAAATTCCGCTTTTCTGTAATACTGGAATTTTTTCTATATTCTTATTCCTTATCTTATCAAATACCATTTCACATTTTTTAATAGCTATATCTACTCCATATTTATTAAAACATTTTATAATTTTTCTAGTATGTGAACCTATGTATGTCAATGACCCTGCATAATTCTTTTGTTCTGGTTCTATTTTAGCTTTTTGTATGTTAACCCTTTTCATAACTTTATCCACTATGTTGGTGTTATAATTATTATTCCTTACAATTCCCTTTATCGTTTTTAACTCCCTATCTTTTGATTCGGTCTCTTTTAAACACTTCTGAGCTCTGTAACAAAATGTATTGATTGCCGCCATTTTATATCTATATGGGTGGTAAGACTCTCTTGGTATAATTATATCAGAATACGACTCTTTCCTAAATATCCCAAACTGTAGTTTCTCATTATCCTTAATTTCTATGTTCAAATCTAAGTAATTTATTTTCTTACCTCCTATCTCTTCTTTAAATTGTAAGTTTTTATCCTTATTATTTACCTCATTTATAAACTCATGCACTTCTTCTATGTTTCCTTCCCAAATTACTAATACATCATCAACGTATCTAGACCATAATTTTATATTGTCTTTATACTTAGTGGAATTTATTAATTGCTTTTCAAATTCATTCATGTATATTTCAGCAAGAATAGGGGATAATGAAGACCCCATAGGTAAACCTTTTTTCTGTATATAAAACTTGTTATTAAACCTAAAATAGTTGTGATTTACACATTCTTTAATTACTTTCATCAACTGCTTTTTATACCTGTATTCTCCCATATTATTATCGTTTATTAACTTAATAACTTTATTTACTGTGATATTGGTAAACATGTCCTTGGTAAAAGTTGGTGCTGTTGGATTACTTTTAAAAGTCAGGTTAAGATACATAAAGAAGGAAAACCAATTAGACTGATTGTTTCTTTTATTAATGCACCTATTTATAAATTATCAAAGGAAGTAAGCAGAGTACTGAAAGAGAAGTATGAATTTGGGACAAAATACAACATAGAGAATAATGTAAAATTGATAGAAAAATTAGAAAATATTAGTATTAATGTAAATACAAAATTTATATCACTGGATGTTAAGGACATGTTTACCAATATCACAGTAAATAAAGTTATTAAGTTAATAAACGATAATAATATGGGAGAATACAGGTATAAAAAGCAGTTGATGAAAGTAATTAAAGAATGTGTAAATCAGAACTATTTTAGGTTTAATAACAAGTTTTATATACAGAAAAAAGGTTTACCTGTGGGGTCTTCATTATCCCCTATTCTTGCTGAAATATACATGAATGATTTTGAAAAGCAATTAATAACTACCACTAAGTATAAAGACAATATAAAATTATGGTCTAGATACGTTGATGATGTATTAGTAATTTGGGAAGGAAGCATAGAAGAAGTGCATGAGTTTATAAATGAGGTAAATAATAAGGATAAAAACTTACAATTTAAAGAAGAGATAGGAGGTAAGAAAATAAATTACTTAGATTTGAACATAGAAATTAAGGATAATGAGAAACTACAGTTTGGGATATTTAGGAAAGAGTCGTATTCTGATATAATTATACCAAGAGAGTCTTACCACCCATATAGATATAAAATGGCGGCAATCAATACATTTTGTTACAGAGCTCAGAAGTGTTTAAAAGAGACCGAATCAAAAGATAGGGAGTTAAAAACGATAAAGGGAATTGTAAGGAATAATAATTATAACACCAACATAGTGGATAAAGTTATGAAAAGGGTTAACATACAAAAAGCTAAAATAGAACCAGAACAAAAGAATTATGCAGGGTCATTGACATACATAGGTTCACATACTAGAAAAATTATAAAATGTTTTAATAAATATGGAGTAGATATAGCTATTAAAAAATGTGAAACGGTATTTGATAAGATAAGGAATAAGAATATAGAAAAAATTCCAGTATTACAGAAAAGCGGAATTTATAAATTAAAATGTAAAGACTGCAATAAAGTGTACCTAGTTGAGACAGGACGAAAATTCGTATGCAGGTTGTCTGACCACAAACGTGGAGAAGGTAATAGAACAACCAATTCGTTATATGCAAGACATTTCATAGAAGACAACCATAAGTTTGTTAATCCTTTGGAAGAATACGAAATTGTAAAAGTAGTAAATAACACGGTTGAAAGGAAGCTTAGAGAGGAGTTAGAAATATTAAAAGAAAGAGAAAAAGGGTTAGACAATTTAATTAATATTAAAATTAAATTTGATAATGAAGAAATATTTTATAACATGATTAAGAAGTAAATGATAGAGGACAGATAGATAAGATTAAGAATTATATTGCATAGTACTAATTGGATGGTTTAAAATAAGGGTGTGTGACTGACCCACGTGTGTGGAGAGGAAGTAGGGGAAGTTTAAAAGGATGCACACACACACACACACACACACACACACACACACACAACACTGAAACACAAGGAATTTGCTAGAAAAATATGTAACTGTACAGATGGTGTGTGACAGGGTTTAGGGGGTGGGGAAGGGTCATTTATATTATAGCTTGTTGTGTGTGAGCAGGGTGGTGGAGAGGGGTGAAGGGTTTGTTTTAAAATAATTTCTGCCTATTCCGATCTGACGATGGGCTGTGAGGCTTGAAAGCGCTAATCGGGATAATTTTTATATAGTGGTGTGCAACTGTGATCATTCTGATTGTGATTTCAACCACTAACACAAATTTCTTCATTAAATATATAATGATAATAAATTTAATGAATAATGAGTGAATCAATTAGAAAGTCATATAAAGTACAATACAAACTTATAAGTAAATGTGAAATGTAAATAAGATGTGCTACAAATGTAATATAAACAAGTAAATAATTGGTAAGAGTATGTGAAATACAGTGGTAGTCAATTGAGAATAACTGTGAGTGGATAGTAATTATAAACAATTATTTAATGAAATGAATTACTAATCCTGTCAGATATTTTGTTTTCATAACAATAGTTAAACTCACCCTATCTCTACTTCATTATCTCTAATTGAGTGCACTCCCATTACCTGTTTCAAAGTTCAATTCACATTGTAATCAGCAGTCATAATTAGAGCGTTTTTCTTTCCTGTAGTGTACGGTATATCGTGCAGTTCAGTTCTTTTTCGTTTATACACGCATACCGCAAGAATAGAAAGACTATTCAACGCTATTGTTATTTTACTTTGTGCTTTTTTTCATGTGTTTATTTATGTGTTTAACGTTTGTTGGGATATTATTGTTAAGTTTAGGACTGCCTAGAAAATCACCAAAGTGTTGCTTACAACAGGACATTTACAACGCACAAGGACAAGGTCAGTAAACGCTTAATTTTTATGCATTGTTGATTACATGGGAATAAAGCGTTTTAACTATTTAGTTTGACAATATACAGTCCACTGCAAATCAAAAAGAACCCCACATTTTTGGTCCGTCCAGCCCGGATAGCATCTTTCATTCAGAATCCAGCACGTTGGAAAGCAAGATTTTTATTAATTATTACGCTCTTTATTATTATGTTTATTGAAATATTGTAACGCTTAAATAAAAAAAAAAAAAAAAAAAAAAAACAATTATTTACTACTGGCAAGTATTGCCAATACTCAGTGCTCTTTTCATTTTGTTATGATTTTCTCTTGTTTTTTCATGCAAGCATAGTTTTATTGATTCATTGTGCAGCGTGTGTTATTTCATGTTTTATCTAGCAAGCATAGCTCTGAAGTGTAGTGTGTTTCTTCAAAACCGACCTCTGTATTAGTTTCTAAAATACAGTAGCCATATTCCTTTATTACCATATTACCATTATTACTGTCATCTACGCTATTGGTATTTTAGAGTGATAAAAAAATAAATTAAAATTATTTGGACTGGAAATTACTGAATAGTGGAAGAACATTGTGAATTACAACTTTTACTTAGAACTCTTTTGTTATTTACATCTGAATCTGTTTTTTAAACCGAGTGTATTAATAAATTACCAAAATGAGATTTTCTTCTTTTGTGAAGCAAAGTGAACTGATTGAGAGTAGGCTTCATAATATTAACAAGCAAATTGTTGCTCTTGAGGTTATTGGTATAGGTAATTTAACTGAACAGCAAACACGAAAAGTTAGTTTGCTTAGTTCCACCGCAGAAAATAAATATGCTGAATTTGAAAGGCTTATAAATAAACTATTTAGTACAACACCTTTACCAGAAGATCTGGATAATGAACAGATTTCAAGATTACAAGATTCTATATCAGACTTAAATATATATATACAAAGTTCGTGTGCTCCTCTTCTACCATCGCTACCACAGGAAACCTTGGATCAGTCTCACACTGGTGCACCACAACTAGTTGCGCCCACTCCCACTGTAAATTTACCTCGCTTAAACTTGGGAACATTTTCTGGACAACCTGAGAAATGGGTAACCTTTCACAGTCTGTTTGAAAATGCAGTGCACAAAAATGAAACCCTTTCTAATGTGGAGAAATTTACATACTTGCTTTCTTGTTTGACTGATGAGCCGCTAAATTTAATTAAATCGTTGCCTGTCACTAATACAAACTATGCCATAGCCTGGCAAACTTTGCTAAAAAGATATCAAAATTCTAGATTGTTGATAACACTTCACGTAAACAATATATTTGAGTTACCACAATTGCACAATCCTTCAGTTAAACAAATGAGGAATTTTCTGTCGACCTACAATGAAAATTATCAAGCGCTCAAAGCACTAGGACATGATATTGCTAGTGAAAGTTTGTTGTTGTCCTCATATATTTTGCGTAGATTTGACACGGAATTCAGGACCAAACTTGAACGTTCTCGAGATAATTTACAAAATGTTCCTACCATTACAGAAGTAATTACATTCTTAGAAAATGAATGTTCTTGCAAAGAAGCAGCGGGTTTAACTAATATCATCTCAAAAAATGAACCTTCTCTTCAAACCTCTCAAAAAATCAGTGGCTTTAAAATGAATAAAAACCAGTTTAAACCGCACAAAATAGCGATGGTCACTACTCACACTCAGTATTGTATCTTCTGTTCATCAAATTCACACAACATATATAGATGTGCAGATTTTTCCGCACTTACTGTACAAGACAGACAAGCTTTTGTTAAAAATAAGAACTTGTGTCAAAATTGTTTTGGAACACATAAGTTAATCACCTGTAAGTCCGTCCACACATGCAATGTATGTCATAGGCGTCACCATAGCCTACTACATTTTTTTTTTTGAGAACCGCTCCGCACAACCGCAACAAAAATTGACTCAGTCAAATAGACCTACCTTGTGCCCTTCTGTTGAAACTACGATGAATAAGCAAAACCACTCTGCAGAGTGTCACCAGGATACTACCTTGATAGGTGTTTCTTGCAACCAGAATAACACTGTGTTACTCGCAACCGCTTTGGTGCATATCACATCTGCCAATAGAAATGCAGCAGTTGTACGAGCTGTGCTTGATAGTGCATCCCAAACAACAATTATTTCAGAAAGTTGTGCAAAGACTTTGTGTTTGTACCGCTCTCAAACAGATGTTCCAGAACTTAGTGGCATCTCCACCGCCCCAGTGAAAACAAAGGGACTTACCTTTGTGACACTGTCTTCGCTCAGTGGGAATATTTTAGCAAAATCTCACCCAGTCATGATTCTTAATAAAATATCATGCAATCTGCTTCGTGTTCAGCTCCCACCAGAAATTAAAGAGCGACTCAAAGGTTATATGCTAGCGGATCCCACTTTTGATGTTCCGGGTCCAGTTGACCTTCTGATTGGAGCAGATTTATTTGCATTGACTCTTAATAGTACCTTTATCAATCTCGGCAAGAATATGCCATACGCTGTCAATACAATCTTTGGCTATGTTGTGCTTGGTCCGACACCTGTTTCACTTAAGTCTAAGCCTTACTCAGGCTTAGTGACTCTTTTATCGACGAATGATCGTGATCTGCACGCAACATTGCAACGTTTTTGGTCCATAGAGGAACCACCTCACACTACAAAACTCGCTCCACAAGATGAAAAATGTGAAGCTCACTTCGTCTCTACTCATAAGAGAGATGCCTCCGGCAGATATGTTTGTCACTTGCCTTTCAGCGGAAACCCTGCTCAACTAGGGGACTCTACAACTTTGGCAAAACGCCTGTTTAATACACTGGAATGCAAATTTGAATCTCAACCTGAGTTTAAACAGAAGTATGTCAATTTTATGAATGACTACTTAGCATGTGGGCACATGAAACTGTGCACATCTGTGCCGTCTCTGAACAAGCCGCATTACTTTTTGCCACATCATGGCGTTTTTAAAGATAGGAAAATCCGTGTTGTTTTCAATGCATCAGCACCATCTTCTTCAGGTGTCTCACTGAACCACATTCTACATCAGGGTCCAAAGTTGCACAATGACATTACTGATATAATTCTTCGCTTTCGTCAACATAAATTTGTTTTCTCTTGTGATATCAAACAAATGTTTAGGCAGATATCCATCCATGAAGATGATCAGATCTTTCAGTTAATATACTGGAGAGAAGACACTTCAGTCCCGCTAAAGGTCTACCAATTGACTACTGTCACTTATGGTATGACGTCCTCGCCTTACCTTGCTAATAGAGTAGTACAACAGCTCATTATGGACGAAGGAAAAAATCATCCACTTGCTGCTGAAGCACTCCAACAGCAAATATATGTTGATGATGCTCTATTAGGGAGCAATTCTCTGGAAGAAGCTCTCCACCTTCAAGAGGATGTTGTTTTACTTTTGAAAAAGGGTGGATTCGAACTGAGCAAGTGGTCTTCAAACCATCCTAAACTCTTAGAAAATGTCATGCAAGATAATTATGAGACACCCCTCATGTTACGCACGTCGGAACAGCCATTTTCAAGTGTATTAGTGCTAAAATGGATCCAAGATATTGATGTCTTTTCATATTTGATGCACACACCTTCAAGTAATTACACACTCAGATTTATGACCCTTGTGGTTGGATATCCCCAATAGTTTTTTGGTCTAAAGTCTTAATGCAGCATGTATGGACCTTAGGCTTAGATTGGGATTCTCCATTACCTGATCATATTTCCGAGAAGTGGTCACGATTCGTGAAAGAACTTCCAGAAATAGAAAAGCTAAGGATACCACGTTTCATATCCTTAGCAACTGCAGTCAATATCCAGCTTCATGGATTTTCAGATGGAAGTGAATCCGGATATGCAGCTTGTGTCTTCCTGCGCACAGAAGACGCAGAAGGAGATGTCAACACACGACTGCTGATCGCAAAATCAAGAGTAGCTCCACTGAAGCGTGTGACTATTCCCCGCTTGGAACTTTGTGGTGCGCACATGTTAGCCAAATTGCTACATTACTGTACAGAACAGCTCTCACAACATCACAAGATCGACAACATTTCAGCATGGTGCGACTCTACAGTAGTTCTATCTTGGATACGCACTCTATCTTTTCGTCTCAAGGTGTATGTTGCTAATCGTGTGGCACAAATACAAGACTTAGTTTCACCGCACGTCTGGAAATATGTTTCAACTGTTGACAATCCTGCTGATTGTGCTTCTCGAGGCTTGACACCCACTGTTCTGATGAAACATAGCCAGTGGTGGCTAGGACCACCGTGGCTCGCTAAATCAACGCAGACCTGGCCACAATCTATCCTTCATCCAATTTCGGAGGAGTCTATTCCTGAAATGAAACCAAATATGCTTAATCTTATGATGACCACAAAAGAAGTCCCAACATTTGGATTTCTTACAAAGTTTTCTTCTTGGAAGATTCTTCTTCATGTAATGGCTTATGTCCTTCACTTTATAACCCGTTTGAAATTTAAAACCACCATAAGTGGATCATTTACAGTAACTGAATTAAATAACGCCTGTAACCGCATTTGCTGGCTCATTCAGAGACTTCACTTTGCAGAAGACATAGATCTACTCTCCAAGAAAAGGACATGCTCAAACCGCATCCAACGTCTAGCACCCTTTATTGATGATGCAGGAATAGTCCGTGTCGGAGGTCGACTGAAGAACTCTGCGCTTACTTACAATGCCAAACATCCTATTCTTCTGCCAAAAAATCATGTCGCTATTCATTTACTCATTGATTACTATCATGGCATGTACCTGCACGCTGGTCCCCAGTTCCTCCAAGCAACACTATCTCAACGCTTTTGAATCCTCTCCGCCCGCAGTGTTATACGCTCAAGAATATTTAAATGCGTACGATGTTTTCGTACAAAATCAACAAACACGTCTCCGCTCATGGGTGATCTACCAGCCGGTCGTGTTACCCCTACTCGTTGTTTCAACGCTTCTGGAGTTGATTATGCTGGCCCTTACATGGTCAAGTTTTTTACACTTCGCAGGATACAGCCTATAAAGGTGTACCTCTGCCTGTTCATCTGTTTTGTAACAAAAGCTGTACACTTGGAAGTGGTTACTGATTTAACTACAGACGCCTTCATTGCAGCCCTTACGAGATTCATCTCTAGGAGAGGTCTTGTATCAGACCTGTACTCTGATTGTGGGACTAATTTCATAGGAGCTGCTTCTTCGCTCAAAAGATGTTTTCAAGATCTCATGAAGCAACCAGAGATGCAAGATTTTGCTACGAACAACAGTATCACATTCCATTTCATTCCTCCGCGTGTACCTCACCAAGGTGGACTTTGGGAACGTGCCATTAAAGGTGCAAAATATCATCTCACCAGAGTCATAGGTGAACACATTTTAACGTACGAAGAATTTACCACCTTAGTTGTGCGTGTTGAAGCTGTCCTTAATTCGAGGCCGATAGCTCCTCTCTCGAATGACTCTTCAGATCTTCAACCTCTTACACCAGGACATTTTCTAACTGGAGGACCTCTTAATGCCCTGATCGAACCTCAACTAACCAATGCACCACTTAATCACATAAAACGCTGGATATTGGTTCAAGCCTTCACACAACATCTCTGGAAAAGATGGCAAATGGAGTACCTCCACACACTTCAAGAACGGTCCAAATGGATCAGACCTCAAGAAAATCTCAAAATAGGAGATTTAGTCATTATTCATGAAGCGAACCTGCCACCCCTCAAGTGGAAGCTCGGGAGAGTCATCTCCGTATCTCCAGGGAATGATGGAGTGGTACGTGTCGTCAACATGAAGACTGCCGGTGGAACCATGACCCGTCCTTCTGTTAAGGTATCCCGTCTTCCCATTTACTAAAATCCTCGACCAGTCAATTGGCTACTGCCCCTTATAATTTAGTTTTATTATACTCTTCCAAAGGATCAAATTTGATCTTATGTTCTCTTAATGTTTCTTGTTGAACCAGTTGGTTCAAATATTTTGTTTTCATAACAATAGTTATAAACTCACCCTATCTCTACTTCATTATCTCTAATTGAGTGCACTCCCATTACCTGTTTCAAAGTTCAATTCACATTGTAATCAGCAGTCATAATTAGAGCGTTTTTCTTTCCTGTAGTGTACGGTATATCGTGCAGTTCAGTTCTTTTTCGTTTATACACGCATACCGCAAGAATAGAAAGACTATTCAACGCTATTGTTATTTTACTTTGTGCTTTTTTTTCATGTGTTTATTTATGTGTTTAACGTTTGTTGGGATATTATTGTTAAGTTTAGGACTGCCTAGAAAATCACCAAAGTGTTGCTTACAACAGGACATTTACAACGCACAAGGACAAGGTCAGTAAACGCTTAATTTTTATGCATTGTTGATTACATGGGAATAAAGCCTTTTAACTATTTAGTTTGACAATATACAGTCCACTGCAAATCAAAAAGAACCCCACAAATCCATAGTACCAGATGATACTAACATTAACATTTAGTTTTTCTTTATTATTATTGTTTGAGTTATACAAGTTTAATAGATAATAATCACACAGACAATGGTTTAAAAGTGTGCATTCAGTTAAGCCCTGAAGGGAATTATAGTAATTTGAGAATAATTGTTAATTAACAGTTTGTTTATATTTAAAGAAATTAATTAATATAAAACAAGTGTAAGCAGGATCGATTATGAGTCTTCCAATATAAAAATATAATCAGTCAACATAGGCCTAGATGATTATGTTCAGTAAATAATAAATTATTCAAAAATATTTGTCACATTACAAATAACTATAATATTTGATATTAAAATTGTTCATCGTTTTGTCAGATAAAATAATATGTAAATTGTATTAAGTATTATGATGTAATAACTAAAAAGCAACTTGTAAGTAGAAGGTAAAATAATGTATTATATAAAAATAATATCCTATGACAACTAAATCTCAATTTGAACAGATATGACCAGAGTATTTATGTGTATCCAGGAAACCAAAAGAGAGAAAAAGAATGTTGTTGATGATTATTAGAAAATAATAAGCCAAGAAGGAGAGTTGACTGTAAATTCTGAAAACAAGCTAATTATTTATACAAAACAGATGAATATTATTAAAAAATAATATAATAGAAAGTAAAAAAACCTTATATCAAACTATAACAGAATATAAAATTGGAGCAGATAAAGAAGTATCATAAACAAAGCACCTTTAAAACATTCCTGATCCAACAACCAGAAGGAACAACTACACTTGGATCAACTTAATAACAGGACACTGGACTTCAATCCTAATATTCCACCAGAAGGCTTCGGACAACGAAGGTGACAAGAGTTAACATTCATTGAACACCAAAAGAAGTGGATTCATTCATTTTGACAACATAAACAAACTGACATTGGAATTTTCTATCACGGATACCAGAAGGCTGTGTGAACTGAACTGAACTGATACACATTGTGTAACGTATATTTATTATTATAATTAATACTTAATTTATATTATTCATTCTTGTTATTGTTTGTAATGTAATGTACTTTCTATACTTGTTTTTCCTTTATAATTACTGAACCTTTATATCAGCCAAAAGAACCTAAAAATAATATAAACAAAGAGAAGAGAATCGACCCTGAGATTTATAAATTATATTAATAGTTACACTGAATAGACTATAGAAATTTTTTTTGAATAAAAATACAATATTATTATTGTTACCAGATACTATTCCATGTGTTTTTATTTATATAGAATTAACAAGGTTTACTAATGGATGTACACAAAGAGAGGGATAAGTTAATTTAAAACCCGTCTTGTGGTAATTTGACACATCCAAGGTGAGGCTTAAAGAACCTGTAAGTCCTGAAGGATAATAGATTAGCGCTCACAACAGAGGGGAATAATCACGTGTAGTTACAAATTGGCGTCCAACCTGTGAGGCTGTAATTAGGGAATCAATAGGCAAATAAATAATAAAATAATAACAAAATTAAATTCCTAATTTTAGCTGGCGGCTGATATAGGTTAAATAAAACAACAGGAATGCATAAACGAGCAACATCAAAGAGAAGAGCAGCAGAAGCAGAAAAGGAGATTAGTATGGAAGACACAGAAGCAATACCGATTGAGGAAGTAGAAGCAATAATAAGGGAGGCCCAAGGAGACAGAACAGAACCGAACAGAGTCACAGAGAGCATTGACATGAAGAGCATTATGGAATACTTAAAACAGAGTAATGAAGATTCAGATAAGAAAATGGATGAGTTAAAACAGAGTCATGAAGATTCAAATAAGAAAATGGATGAGTTAAAACAGAGTCATGAAGATTCAAATAAGGAATTGAAGGAAGAATTGTGTAATAAAATCGGAGATACCAATAAGAAAATGGAGGAGAATAGTAAGAAAATGGAGGAGAAAATGGACGAGTTAAAAAATGACAATAAATCCACGAGGGAAGAGTTAAAGCAAATCAATACAGAGAATTTAAAATGAATCAATGAAAGGTTTGAAGAAAATTTTGAGAAACAAAAAGAAAATAATAGGCAAATGAATGAGAAAATAGACAGTATCAAAATAAGTTTGGGACAACAAATTAACGAAAAAAACGAAGACGTTGATAAGAATATAAGACGATTTATAGACGAACAAAACCAAGAACTGAGAGAAAATATTTATGGGAGGATGAAGCATATTAATGAGATAATTAACCAGAAGATAGATGGAAACACTGAAGAAAGGAGACAAGAGATAGCCACAACAAATGAAAAAATAGAACAAATTAACGAAATCACTGGACAAAATAGAGTGAATTTATGTTCCAAGATAGATCAGGTAAAAGAAGATAGTCGTGTTCAAATAGAGACAATATAAAGGGAACAAGTAAATTTGGAAAAGATTCAGAAACAATACGGAGAGAGATGTGACAACATGGACATTTCAATAAATAAGATAAATGACCAAGTCCGACAGAACCAAGAGGAAATAGAATTGGTGCGAACTAGACCAACTAATATAAATAGTACACATACAACCGAGAGTCGGGAAGGAATTAATTTTAAGAGTTACCGAAAAAACCCTATGGAATTCATAGCAAGAATAGACGAACATTTTAATAAATACCGTATAACAAGGTGGAACTCAAATAGAGAAATGTTGGACGAATGTTTTAGAGAAATGAATGATAATTGGTGGGTTGCAACAAGAAATGAAATTACCGACTATACATAATTTAAGAAGTTGTTTAAGGAAAAATATTGGTCAGAATCAACTCAACATATAATACGAGGCAATATCACTCATGGGAGATATGACGTATATCGTGGTTCTTCACCGACTACATACTTCTTAGGAAAGGTTTGCTTAGCTAAACATTTGGAGCCGAAAATACCTGAGGAATGCCTGGTTACAAAAATGGCATACCATTATGATGAGAGGATTTCTGGAGCCCGATTAGGCAACCAAATTAAAACTATACAGGCCATGGCCAGCTTACTAGAGAATTACGAACATGAAAATTATTACTGGAAAAACAGGCAGAGAACAGATAGATACGAAGGAAGAAATAATAATCATGGAATGAGTAATTACCAGCATAACAACCACAGGAATAACTATAATTACAATAATGGTAATAATAATAATTTAAATAGTATTAATAATAATAATAATAACTACAATAATAATCACCATCAAGTGAATCATAACCGAAATAGTATGTATACAAACAATAGTAATAATAATAATAGGAATAATCAATATAATAATCATAACGGTAATCGCGTATACAAACCGCGAATCAACCATATTCGAGCAGAGGAACATGAGTCAAGAAGATACCAGCGTCGTAGAGATAATAGTTTTAGTAACAATGACTATCGTTGGGGCAATAATGAAGATGGTAACCATTATGAAAACCGATATAGGAGTTGAAGTCAAGGGGACAACCACTTACCAGGAACAGAGGAACCAGTGAATCATTCTCGCAACGAAGAACGAGTAATAAACCACATCATGGCGGAGGATAGCCAAGAAACTAATAATGATCCCAGCAATGAGAATGAAAGGAATGATTCACACAGCTACGCCGAAAGGATATGGCCCGATCATGTAGTGAGATGGTAAAAACCTCAAAATTCTAAATTAAGTAAGAACAGCTTACCATATGTTTAAGAAGAATTTATTTTGAATCAACTAAGAAGAAAACATCAAAATTCTAAACTAAGTAAGACCAACTTATATGAATTATTTGAAATGACTATTATATAAAAAACGAATTTGATAACAAAAAATACCACCAAATTCTAAAAAATGTAAGAACAATTTACAGCATACTTTAGGAAAAATATTATGAAGAATGAAACATAACATAAGAAATTATTTCTTCCATACCAAAGATCATGTTCAGAAATAATTACTTCTGAAGGAGGGCAATTATGTAACGACACCAAAATTCTAAAAGAAATAAGCGCATCTATTTAAATCAAGCTTAAATAATATATATAGTAATATAATAATAATAATGGGGCACAATATTAATGACAAAAACCTAAGAGAAATTTAATAAACTAATTAAAAAATGAACTTGCTGTAGAAGAGTTGCAGTATACAAACAGATAGAAATAAGGATAATTAAAACTACTATATTACAAGAGGTATTGAATAACAAAGGTGAATGACATTAAGGCTAATAAATCCTTGAACTCTGAAGTGAAGTTATATAAAAGAGAAAGAAAACTACTTAAGAAAATATACCAACAGTAATATTGAATATAATAAATATATGGAGTTATTGGGAGGCAAGGTAGAATAAGAAAAAATATTCAGAAGATAAAAGATTCCAATGATGTGTATAATGATAAGATTTATAATTATTTTATTTATAGAGTGAGAAAGCTAAGGCGCCACTTTAGAATTATTTTATGGGTAGCAGCCAATGTGCACTGTACCAGGTATGTGAATTGGAACAGTATGTGTACTGTTCGGATGAGCAATTGGACGTAAAAGGGCCACTCAACGCCGATATTCATTCATAATACCATATTAATATAGGGGGAATCATTTAACATTAGTATGGAATCAATGTGAATAAAAGAATGTAATATTTAAATAGAATATACAATGAATCAAGAGAAAATCAAGAATTACAATTCGTTAAAGCCACCAATACAAATAAATAAACTCCAGAGATAAAGAAGAAAATAATTGGTATCGATAAGAAAGGTAGGTTTCAATTTGCCTATAATAATGAAGAGTTTGTTTAATAAATGTCAATATTATCGCCAAGTAATATTAATACCATAATATCATACACTTCAACTGTTGAAGACATCAGCAAGCAATAACAACAAGGTATCTAAACAAATCGAAATCAAAATAATTTGAAGGAAGAAACAAAAATAAATAAAAGTGTGAACCTATTTCAAAACAAAAGGTCCTACAACAGACATTACTATGACGGATTAATATACTATATAGACAGTACCCAGTTAGATTTGGAGTAGTCCATAAACAAATAAATAATGATAATAAATTTAATGAATAATGAGTGAATCAATTAGAAAGTCATATAAAGTACAATACAAATTTATAAGTAAATGTAAAATGTAAATAAGATGTGCTACAAATGTAATATAAACAAGTAAATAATTGGTAAGAGTATGTGAAATACAGTGGTAGTCAATTAAGAATAACTGTGAGTGGATAGTAATTATAAACAATTATTTAATGAAATGAATTACTAATCCATAGTACCAGATGATACTAACATTAACATTTAGTTTTTCTTTATTATTATTGTTTGAGTTATATAAGTTTAATAGATAATAATCACACAGACAATGGTTTAAAAGTGTGCATTCAGTTAAGCCCTGAAGGGAATTATAGTAATTTGAGAATAATTGTTAATTAACAGTTTGTTTATATTTAAAGAAATTAATTAATATAAACAAGTGTAAGCAGGATCGATTATGAGTCTTCCAATATAAAAATATAATCAGTCAACATAGGCCTAGATGATTATGTTCAGTAAATAATAAATTATTCAAAAATATTTGTCAGATTACAAATAACTCTAATATTTGATATTAAAATTGTTCATCGTTTTGTCAGATAAAATAATATGTAAATTGTATTAAGTATTTTGATGTAATAACTAAAAAGCAACTTGTAAGTAGAAGGTAAAATAATGTATTATATAAAAATAATATCCTATGACAACTAAATCTCAATTTGAACAGATATGTCCAGAGTATTTATGTGTATCCAGGAAACCAAAAGAGAGAAAAAGAATGTTATTGATGATTATTAGAAAATAATAAGCCAAGAAGGAGAGTTGACTGTAAATTCTGAAAACAAGCTAATTATTTATACAAAACAGATGAATATTATTAAAAAATAATATAATAGAAAGTAAAAAAACCTTATATCAAACTATAACAGAATATAAAATTGGAGCAGATAAAGAAGTATCATAAACAAAGCACCTTTAAAACATTCCTGATCCAACAACCAGAAGGAACAACTACACTTGGATCAACTTAATAACAGGACACTGGACTTCAATCCTAATATTCCACCAGAAGGCTTCGGACAACGAAGGTGACAAGAGTTAACATTCATTGAACACCAAAAGAAGTGGATTCATTCATTTTGACAACATAAACAAACTGACATTGGAATTTTCCATCACGGATACCAGAAGGCTGTGTGAACTGAACTGAACTGATACACATTGTGTAACGTATATTTATTATTATAATTAATACTTAATTTATATTATTCATTCTTGTTATTGTTTGTAATGTAATGTACTTTCTATACTTGTTTTTCCTTTATAATTACTGAACCTTTATATCAGCCAAAAGAACCTAAAAATAATATAAACAAAGAGAAGAGAATCGACCCTGAGATTTATAAATTATATTAATAGTTACACTGAATAGACTATAGAAATTTTTTTTGAATAAAAATACAATATTATTATTGTTACCAGATACTATTCCATGTGTTTTTATTTATATAGAATTAACAAGGTTTACTAATGGATGTACACAAAGAGAGGGATAAGTTAATTTAAAACCCGTCTTGTGGTAATTTGACACATCCAAGGTGAGGCTTAAAGAACCTGTAAGTCCTGAAGGATAATAGATTAGCGCTCACAACAGAGGGGAATAATCACGTGTAGTTACAAATTGGCGTCCAACCTGTGAGGCTGTAATTAGGGAATCAATAGGCAAATAAATAATAAAATAATAACAAAATTAAATTCCTAATTTTAGCTGGCGGCTGATATAGGTTAAATAAAACAACAGGAATGCATAAACGAGCAACATCAAAGAGAAGAGCAGCAGAAGCAGAAAAGGAGATTAGTATGGAAGACACAGAAGCAATACCGATTGAGGAAGTAGAAGCAATAATAAGGGAGGCCCAAGGAGACAGAACAGAACCGAACAGAGTCACAGAGAGCATTGACATGAAGAGCATTATGGAATACTTAAAACAGAGTAATGAAGATTCAAATAAGAAAATGGATGAGTTAAAACAGAGTCATGAAGATTCAAATAAGAAAATGGATGAGTTAAAACAGAGTCATGAAGATTCAAATAAGGAATTGAAGGAAGAATTGTGTAATAAAATCGGAGATACCAATAAGAAAAAGGAGGAGAATAGTAAGAAAATGGAGGAGAAAATGGACGAGTTAAAAAATGACAATAACTCCACGAGGGAAGAGTTAAAGCAAATCAATACAGAGAATTTAAAACGAATCAATGAAAGGTTTGAAGAAAATTTTGAGAAACAAAAAGAAAATAATAGGCAAATGAATGAGAAAATAGACAGTATCAAAATAAGTTTGGGACAACAAATTAACGAAAAAATCAAAGACGTTGATAAGAATATAAGACGATTTATAGACGAACAAAACCAAGAACTGAGAGAAAATATTTATGGGAGGATGAAGCATATTAATGAGATAATTAACCAGAAGATAGATGGAAACCCTGAAGAAAGGAGACAAGAGATAGCCACAACAAATGAAAAAATAGAACAAATTAATGAAATCACTGGACAAAATAGAGTGAATTTATGTTCCAAGATAGATCAGGTAAAAGAAGATAGTCGTGTTCAAATAGAGACAATACAAAGGGAACAAGTAAATTTGGAAAAGATTCAGAAACAATACGGAGAGAGATGTGACAACATGGAAATTTCAATAAATAAGATAAATGACCAAGTCCGACAGAACCAAGAGGAAATAGAATTGGTGCGAACTAGACCAACTAATATAAATAGTACACATACAACCGAGAGTCGGGAAGGAATTAATTTTAAGAGTTACCGAAAAAACCCTATGGAATTCATAGCAAGAATAGACGAACATTTTAATAAATACCGTATAACAAGGTGGAACTCAAATAGAGAAATGTTGGACAAATGTTTTAGAGAAATGAATGATAATTGGTGGGTTGCAACAAGAAATGAAATTACTGACTATACATAATTTAATAAGTTGTTTAAGGAAAAATATTGGTCAGAATCAACTCAACATATAATACGAGGCAATATCACTCATGGGAGATATGACGTCTATCGTGGTTCTTCACCGACTACATACTTCTTAGGAAAGGTGTGCTTAGCTAAACATTTGGAGCCGAAAATACCTGAGGAATGCCTGGTTACAAAAATGGCATACCATTATGATGAGAGGATTTCTGGAGCCCGATTAGGCAACCAAATTA
This sequence comes from Magicicada septendecula, assembly GCA_034769895.1. Classification (NCBI taxonomy): domain Eukaryota; kingdom Metazoa; phylum Arthropoda; class Insecta; order Hemiptera; family Cicadidae; genus Magicicada; species Magicicada septendecula. The sequence continues at coordinate 216,411,016 of CM068370.1, forward strand.
AAACTATACAGGCCATGGCCAGCTTACTAGAGAATTACGAACATGAAAATTATTACTGGAAAAACAGGCAGAGAACAGATAGATACGAAGGAAGAAATAATAATCATGGAATGAGTAATTACCAGCATAAGAACCACAGGAATAACTATAATTACAATAATGGTAATAATAATAATTTAAATAGTATTAATAATAATAATAATAACTACAATAATAATCACCATCAAGTGAATCATAACCGAAATAGTATGTATACAAACAATAGTAATAATAATAATAGGAATAATCAATATAATAATCATAACGGTAATCGCGTATACAAACCGCGAATCAACCATATTCGAGCAGAGGAACATGAGTCAAGAAGATACCAGCGTCGTAGAGATAATAGTTTTAGTAACAATGACTATCGTTGGGGCAATAATGAAGATGGTAACCATTATGAAAACCGATATAGGAGTTGAAGTCAAGGGGACAACCACTTACCAGGAACAGAGGAACCAGTGAATCATTCTCGCAACGAAGAACGAGTAATAAACCACATCATGGCGGAGGATAGCCAAGAAACTAATAATGATCCCAGCAATGAGAATGAAAGGAATGATTCACACAGCTACGCCGAAAGGATATGGCCCGATCATGTAGTGAGATGGTAAAAACCTCAAAATTCTAAATTAAGTAAGAACAGCTTACCATATGTTTAAGAAGAATTTATTTTGAATCAACTAAGAAGAAAACATCAAAATTCTAAACTAAGTAAGACCAACTTATATGAATTATTTGAAATGACTATTATATAAAAAACGAATTTGATAATAAAAAATACCACCAAATTCTAAAAAATGTAAGAACAATTTACAGCATACTTTAGGAAAAATATTATGAAGAATGAAACATAACATAAGAAATTATTTCTTCCATACCAAAGATCATGTTCAGAAATAATTACTTCTGAAGGAGGGCAATTATGTAACGACACCAAAATTCTAAAAGAAATAAGCGCATCTATTTAAATCAAGCTTAAATAATATATATAGTAATATAATAATAATAATGGGGCACAATATTAATGACAAAAACCTAAGAGAAATTTAATAAACTAATTAAAAAATGAACTTGCTGTAGAAGAGTTGCAGTATACAAACAGATAGAAATAAGGATAATTAAAACTACTATATTACAAGAGGTATTGAATAACAAAGGTGAATGACATTAAGGCTAATAAATCCTTGAACTCTGAAGTGAAGTTATATAAAAGAGAAAGAAAACTACTTAAGAAAATATACCAACAGTAATATTGAATATAATAAATATATGGAGTTATTGGGAGGCAAGGTAGAATAAGAAAAAATATTCAGAAGATAAAAGATTCCAATGATGTGTATAATGATAAGATTTATAATTATTTTATTTATAGAGTGAGAAAGCTAAGGCGCCACTTTAGAATTATTTTATGGGTAGCAGCCAATGTGCACTGTACCAGGTATGTGAATTGGAACAGTATGTGTACTGTTCGGATGAGCAATTGGACGTAAAAGGGCCACTCAACGCCGATATTCATTCATAATACCATATTAATATAGGGGGAATCATTTAACATTAGTATGGAATCAATGTGAATAAAAGAATGTAATATTTAAATAGAATATACAATGAATCAAGAGAAAATCAAGAATTACAATTCGTTAAAGCCACCAATACAAATAAATAAACTCCAGAGATAAAGAAGAAAATAATTGGTATCGATAAGAAAGGTAGGTTTCAATTTGCCTATAATAATGAAGAGTTTGTTTAATAAATGTCAATATTATCGCCAAGTAATATTAATACCATAATATCATACACTTCAACTGTTGAAGACATCAGCAAGCAATAACAACAAGGTATCTAAACAAATCGAAATCAAAATAATTTGAAGGAAGAAACAAAAATAAATAAAAGTGTGAACCTATTTCAAAACAAAAGGTCCTACAACAGACATTACTATGACGGATTAATATACTATATAGACAGTACCCAGTTAGATTTGGAGTAGTCCATAAACAAATAAATAATGATAATAAATTTAATGAATAATGAGTGAATCAATTAGAAAGTCATATAAAGTACAATACAAATTTATAAGTAAATGTAAAATGTAAATAAGATGTGCTACAAATGTAATATAAACAAGTAAATAATTGGTAAGAGTATGTGAAATACAGTGGTAGTCAATTAAGAATAACTGTGAGTGGATAGTAATTATAAACAATTATTTAATGAAATGAATTACTAATCCATAGTACCAGATGATACTAACATTAACATTTAGTTTTTCTTTATTATTATTGTTTGAGTTATATAAGTTTAATAGATAATAATCACACAGACAATGGTTTAAAAGTGTGCATTCAGTTAAGCCCTGAAGGGAATTATAGTAATTTGAGAATAATTGTTAATTAACAGTTTGTTTATATTTAAAGAAATTAATTAATATAAACAAGTGTAAGCAGGATCGATTATGAGTCTTCCAATATAAAAATATAATCAGTCAACATAGGCCTAGATGATTATGTTCAGTAAATAATAAATTATTCAAAAATATTTGTCAGATTACAAATAACTCTAATATTTGATATTAAAATTGTTCATCGTTTTGTCAGATAAAATAATATGTAAATTGTATTAAGTATTTTGATGTAATAACTAAAAAGCAACTTGTAAGTAGAAGGTAAAATAATGTATTATATAAAAATAATATCCTATGACAACTAAATCTCAATTTGAACAGATATGTCCAGAGTATTTATGTGTATCCAGGAAACCAAAAGAGAGAAAAAGAATGTTATTGATGATTATTAGAAAATAATAAGCCAAGAAGGAGAGTTGACTGTAAATTCTGAAAACAAGCTAATTATTTATACAAAACAGATGAATATTATTAAAAAATAATATAATAGAAAGTAAAAAAACCTTATATCAAACTATAACAGAATATAAAATTGGAGCAGATAAAGAAGTATCATAAACAAAGCACCTTTAAAACATTCCTGATCCAACAACCAGAAGGAACAACTACACTTGGATCAACTTAATAACAGGACACTGGACTTCAATCCTAATATTCCACCAGAAGGCTTCGGACAACGAAGGTGACAAGAGTTAACATTCATTGAACACCAAAAGAAGTGGATTCATTCATTTTGACAACATAAACAAACTGACATTGGAATTTTCCATCACGGATACCAGAAGGCTGTGTGAACTGAACTGAACTGATACACATTGTGTAACGTATATTTATTATTATAATTAATACTTAATTTATATTATTCATTCTTGTTATTGTTTGTAATGTAATGTACTTTCTATACTTGTTTTTCCTTTATAATTACTGAACCTTTATATCAGCCAAAAGAACCTAAAAATAATATAAACAAAGAGAAGAGAATCGACCCTGAGATTTATAAATTATATTAATAGTTACACTGAATAGACTATAGAAATTTTTTTTGAATAAAAATACAATATTATTATTGTTACCAGATACTATTCCATGTGTTTTTATTTATATAGAATTAACAAGGTTTACTAATGGATGTACACAAAGAGAGGGATAAGTTAATTTAAAACCCGTCTTGTGGTAATTTGACACATCCAAGGTGAGGCTTAAAGAACCTGTAAGTCCTGAAGGATAATAGATTAGCGCTCACAACAGAGGGGAATAATCACGTGTAGTTACAAATTGGCGTCCAACCCGTGAGGCTGTAATTAGGGAATCAATAGGCAAATAAATAATAAAATAATAACAAAATTAAATTCCTAATTTTAGCTGGCGGCTGATATAGGTTAAATAAAACAACAGGAATGCATAAACGAGCAACATCAAAGAGAAGAGCAGCAGAAGCAGAAAAGGAGATTAGTATGGAAGACACAGAAGCAATACCGATTGAGGAAGTAGAAGCAATAATAAGGGAGGCCCAAGGAGACAGAACAGAACCGAACAGAGTCACAGAGAGCATTGACATGAAGAGCATTATGGAATACTTAAAACAGAGTAATGAAGATTCAAATAAGAAAATGGATGAGTTAAAACAGAGTCATGAAGATTCAAATAAGGAATTGAAGGAAGAATTGTGTAATAAAATCGGAGATACCAATAAGAAAAAGGAGGAGAATAGTAAGAAAATGGAGGAGAAAATGGACGAGTTAAAAAATGACAATAACTCCACGAGGGAAGAGTTAAAGCAAATCAATACAGAGAATTTAAAACGAATCAATGAAAGGTTTGAAGAAAATTTTGAGAAACAAAAAGAAAATAATAGGCAAATGAATGAGAAAATAGACAGTATCAAAATAAGTTTGGGACAACAAATTAACGAAAAAATCAAAGACGTTGATAAGAATATAAGACGATTTATAGACGAACAAAACCAAGAACTGAGAGAAAATATTTATGGGAGGATGAAGCATATTAATGAGATAATTAACCAGAAGATAGATGGAAACCCTGAAGAAAGGAGACAAGAGATAGCCACAACAAATGAAAAAATAGAACAAATTAATGAAATCACTGGACAAAATAGAGTGAATTTATGTTCCAAGATAGATCAGGTAAAAGAAGATAGTCGTGTTCAAATAGAGACAATACAAAGGGAACAAGTAAATTTGGAAAAGATTCAGAAACAATACGGAGAGAGATGTGACAACATGGAAATTTCAATAAATAAGATAAATGACCAAGTCCGACAGAACCAAGAGGAAATAGAATTGGTGCGAACTAGACCAACTAATATAAATAGTACACATACAACCGAGAGTCGGGAAGGAATTAATTTTAAGAGTTACCGAAAAAACCCTATGGAATTCATAGCAAGAATAGACGAACATTTTAATAAATACCGTATAACAAGGTGGAACTCAAATAGAGAAATGTTGGACAAATGTTTTAGAGAAATGAATGATAATTGGTGGGTTGCAACAAGAAATGAAATTACTGACTATACATAATTTAAGAAGTTGTTTAAGGAAAAATATTGATCAGAATCAACTCAACATATAATACGAGGCAATATCACTCATGGGAGATATGACGTCTATCGTGGTACTTCACCGATTACATACTTCTTAGGAAAGGTGTGCTTAGCTAAACATTTGGAGCCGAAAATACCTGAGGAATGCCTGGTTACAAAAATGGCATACCATTATGATGAGAGGATTTCTGGAGCCCGATTAGGCAACCAAATTAAAACTATACAGGCCATGGCCAGCTTACTAGAGAATTACGAACATGAAAATTATTACTGGAAAAACAGGCAGAGAACAGATAGATACGAAGGAAGAAATAATAATCATGGAATGAGTAATTACCAGCATAAGAACCACAGGAATAACTATAATTACAATAATGGTAATAATAATAATTTAAATAGTATTAATAATAATAATAATAACTACAATAATAATCACCATCAAGTGAATCATAACCGAAATAGTATGTATCCAAATAATAGTAATAATAATAGTAGGAATAATCAATATAATAATCATAACGGTAATCGCGTATACAAACCGCGAATCAACCGTATTCGAGCAGAGGAACATGAGTCAAGAAGATACCAGCATCGTAGAAATAATAGTTTTAGTAACAATGACTATCGTTGGGGCAATAATGAAGATGGTAACCATTATGAAAACCGATATAGGAGTTGAAGTCAAGGGGACAACCGCTTACCAGGAACAGAGGAACCAGTGAATCATTCTCGCAACGAAGAACGAGTAATAAACCACATCATGGCGGAGGATAGCCAAGAAACTAATAATGATCCCAGCAATGAGAATGAAAGGAATGATTCACACAGCTACGCCGAAAGGATATGGCCCGATCATGTAGTGAGATGGTAAAAACCTCAAAATTCTAAATTAAGTAAGAACAGCTTACCATATGTTTAAGAAGAATTTATTTTGAATCAACTAAGAAGAAAACATCAAAATTCTAAACTAAGTAAGACCAACTTATATGAATTATTTGAAATGACTATTATATAAAAAACGAATTTGATAACAAAAAATACCACCAAATTCTAAAAAATGTAAGAACAATTTACAGCATACTTTAGGAAAAATATTATGAAGAATGAAACATAACATAAGAAATTATTTCTTCCATACCAAAGATCATGTTCAGAAATAATTACTTCTGAAGGAGGGCAATTATGTAACGACACCAAAATTCTAAAAGAAATAAGCGCATCTATTTAAATCAAGCTTAAATAATATATATAGTAATATAATAATAATAATGGGGCACAATATTAATGACAAAAACCTAAGAGAAATTTAATAAACTAATTAAAAAATGAACTTGCTGTAGAAGAGTTGCAGTATACAAACAGATAGAAATAAGGATAATTAAAACTACTATATTACAAGAGGTATTGAATAACAAAGGTGAATGACATTAAGGCTAATAAATCCTTGAACTCTGAAGTGAAGTTATATAAAAGAGAAAGAAAACTACTTAAGAAAATATACCAACAGTAATATTGAATATAATAAATATATGGAGTTATTGGGAGGCAAGGTAGAATAAGAAAAAATATTCAGAAGATAAAAGATTCCAATGATGTGTATAATGATAAGATTTATAATTATTTTATTTATAGAGTGAGAAAGCTAAGGCGCCACTTTAGAATTATTTTATGGGTAGCAGCCAATGTGCACTGTACCAGGTATGTGAATTGGAACAGTATGTGTACTGTTCGGATGAGCAATTGGACGTAAAAGGGCCACTCAACGCCGATATTCATTCATAATACCATATTAATATAGGGGGAATCATTTAACATTAGTATGGAATCAATGTGAATAAAAGAATGTAATATTTAAATAGAATATACAATGAATCAAGAGAAAATCAAGAATTACAATTCGTTAAAGCCACCAATACAAATAAATAAACTCCAGAGATAAAGAAGAAAATAATTGGTATCGATAAGAAAGGTAGGTTTCAATTTGCCTATAATAATGAAGAGTTTGTTTAATAAATGTCAATATTATCGCCAAGTAATATTAATACCATAATATCATACACTTCAACTGTTGAAGACATCAGCAAGCAATAACAACAAGGTATCTAAACAAATCGAAATCAAAATAATTTGAAGGAAGAAACAAAAATAAATAAAAGTGTGAACCTATTTCAAAACAAAAGGTCCTACAACAGACATTACTATGACGGATTAATATACTATATAGACAGTACCCAGTTAGATTTGGAGTAGTCCATAAACAAATAAATAATGATAATAAATTTAATGAATAATGAGTGAATCAATTAGAAAGTCATATAAAGTACAATACAAATTTATAAGTAAATGTAAAATGTAAATAAGATGTGCTACAAATGTAATATAAACAAGTAAATAATTGGTAAGAGTATGTGAAATACAGTGGTAGTCAATTAAGAATAACTGTGAGTGGATAGTAATTATAAACAATTATTTAATGAAATGAATTACTAATCCATAGTACCAGATGATACTAACATTAACATTTAGTTTTTCTTTATTATTATTGTTTGAGTTATATAAGTTTAATAGATAATAATCACACAGACAATGGTTTAAAAGTGTGCATTCAGTTAAGCCCTGAAGGGAATTATAGTAATTTGAGAATAATTGTTAATTAACAGTTTGTTTATATTTAAAGAAATTAATTAATATAAACAAGTGTAAGCAGGATCGATTATGAGTCTTCCAATATAAAAATATAATCAGTCAACATAGGCCTAGATGATTATGTTCAATAAATAATAAATTATTCAAAAATATTTGTCAGATTACAAATAACTCTAATATTTGATATTAAAATTGTTCATCGTTTTGTCAGATAAAATAATATGTAAATTGTATTAAGTATTTTGATGTAATAACTAAAAAGCAACTTGTAAGTAGAAGGTAAAATAATGTATTATATAAAAATAATATCCTATGACAACTAAATCTCAATTTGAACAGATATGTCCAGAGTATTTATGTGTATCCAGGAAACCAAAAGAGAGAAAAAGAATGTTATTGATGATTATTAGAAAATAATAAGCCAAGAAGGAGAGTTAACTGTAAATTCTGAAAACAAGCTAATTATTTATACAAAACAGATGAATATTATTAAAAAATAATATAATAGAAAGTAAAAAAACCTTATATCAAACTATAACAGAATATAAAATTGGAGCAGATAAAGAAGTATCATAAACAAAGCACCTTTAAAACATTCCTGATCCAACAACCAGAAGGAACAACTACACTTGGATCAACTTAATAACAGGACACTGGACTTCAATCCTAATATTCCACCAGAAGGCTTCGGACAACGAAGGTGACAAGAGTTAACATTCATTGAACACCAAAAGAAGTGGATTCATTCATTTTGACAACATAAACAAACTGACATTGGAATTTTCCATCACGGATACCAGAAGGCTGTGTGAACTGAACTGAACTGATACACATTGTGTAACGTATATTTATTATTATAATTAATACTTAATTTATATTATTCATTCTTGTTATTGTTTGTAATGTAATGTACTTTCTATACTTGTTTTTCCTTTATAATTACTGAACCTTTATATCAGCCAAAAGAACCTAAAAATAATATAAACAAAGAGAAGAGAATCGACCCTGAGATTTATAAATTATATTAATAGTTACACTGAATAGACTATAGAAATTTTTTTTGAATAAAAATACAATATTATTATTGTTACCAGATACTATTCCATGTGTTTTTATTTATATAGAATTAACAAGGTTTACTAATGGATGTACACAAAGAGAGGGATAAGTTAATTTAAAACCCGTCTTGTGGTAATTTGACACATCCAAGGTGAGGCTTAAAGAACCTGTAAGTCCTGAAGGATAATAGATTAGCGCTCACAACAGAGGGGAATAATCACGTGTAGTTACAAATTGGCGTCCAACCTGTGAGGCTGTAATTAGGGAATCAATAGGCAAATAAATAATAAAATAATAACAAAATTAAATTCCTAATTTTAGCTGGCGGCTGATATAGGTTAAATAAAACAACAGGAATGCATAAACGAGCAACATCAAAGAGAAGAGCAGCAGAAGCAGAAAAGGAGATTAGTATGGAAGACACAGAAGCAATACCGATTGAGGAAGTAGAAGCAATAATAAGGGAGGCCCAAGGAGACAGAACAGAACCGAACAGAGTCACAGAGAGCATTGACATGAAGAGCATTATGGAATACTTAAAACAGAGTAATGAAGATTCAAATAAGAAAATGGATGAGTTAAAACAGAGTCATGAAGATTCAAATAAGAAAATGGATGAGTTAAAACAGAGTCATGAAGATTCAAATAAGGAATTGAAGGAAGAATTGTGTAATAAAATCGGAGATACCAATAAGAAAAAGGAGGAGAATAGTAAGAAAATGGAGGAGAAAATGGACGAGTTAAAAAATGACAATAACTCCACGAGGGAAGAGTTAAAGCAAATCAATACAGAGAATTTAAAACGAATCAATGAAAGGTTTGAAGAAAATTTTGAGAAGCAAAAAGAAAATAATAGGCAAATGAATGAGAAAATAGACAGTATCAAAATAAGTTTGGGACAACAAATTAACGAAAAAATCAAAGACGTTGATAAGAATATAAGACGATTTATAGACGAACAAAACCAAGAACTGAGAGAAAATATTTATGGGAGGATGAAGCATATTAATGAGATAATTAACCAGAAGATAGATGGAAACCCTGAAGAAAGGAGACAAGAGATAGCCACAACAAATGAAAAAATAGAACAAATTAATGAAATCACTGGACAAAATAGAGTGAATTTATGTTCCAAGATAGATCAGGTAAAAGAAGATAGTCGTGTTCAAATAGAGACAATACAAAGGGAACAAGTAAATTTGGAAAAGATTCAGAAACAATACGGAGAGAGATGTGACAACATGGAAATTTCGATAAATAAGATAAATGACCAAGTCCGACAGAACCAAGAGGAAATAGAATTGGTGCGAACTAGACCAACTAATATAAATAGTACACATACAACCGAGAGTCGGGAAGGAATTAATTTTAAGAGTTACCGAAAAAACCCTATGGAATTCATAGCAAGAATAGACGAACATTTTAATAAATACCGTATAACAAGGTGGAACTCAAATAGAGAAATGTTGGACAAATGTTTTAGAGAAATGAATGATAATTGGTGGGTTGCAACAAGAAATGAAATTACTGACTATACATAATTTAAGAAGTTGTTTAAGGAAAAATATTGATCAGAATCAACTCAACATATAATACGAGGCAATATCACTCATGGGAGATATGACGTCTATCGTGGTACTTCACCGATTACATACTTCTTAGGAAAGGTGTGCTTAGCTAAACATTTGGAGCCGAAAATACCTGAGGAATGCCTGGTTACAAAAATGGCATACCATTATGATGAGAGGATTTCTGGAGCCCGATTAGGCAACCAAATTAAAACTATACAGGCCATGGCCAGCTTACTAGAGAATTACGAACATGAAAATTATTACTGGAAAAACAGGCAGAGAACAGATAGATACGAAGGAAGAAATAATAATCATGGAATGAGTAATTACCAGCATAAGAACCACAGGAATAACTATAATTACAATAATGGTAATAATAATAATTTAAATAGTATTAATAATAATAATAATAACTACAATAATAATCACCATCAAGTGAATCATAACCGAAATAGTATGTATCCAAATAATAGTAATAATAATAGTAGGAATAATCAATATAATAATCATAACGGTAATCGCGTATACAAACCGCGAATCAACCGTATTCGAGCAGAGGAACATGAGTCAAGAAGATACCAGCATCGTAGAAATAATAGTTTTAGTAACAATGACTATCGTTGGGGCAATAATGAAGATGGTAACCATTATGAAAACCGATATAGGAGTTGAAGTCAAGGGGACAACCGCTTACCAGGAACAGAGGAACCAGTGAATCATTCTCGCAACGAAGAACGAGTAATAAACCACATCATGGCGGAGGATAGCCAAGAAACTAATAATGATCCCAGCAATGAGAATGAAAGGAATGATTCACACAGCTACGCCGAAAGGATATGGCCCGATCATGTAGTGAGATGGTAAAAACCTCAAAATTCTAAATTAAGTAAGAACAGCTTACCATATGTTTAAGAAGAATTTATTTTGAATCAACTAAGAAGAAAACATCAAAATTCTAAACTAAGTAAGACCAACTTATATGAATTATTTGAAATGACTATTATATAAAAAACGAATTTGATAACAAAAAATACCACCAAATTCTAAAAAATGTAAGAACAATTTACAGCATACTTTAGGAAAAATATTATGAAGAATGAAACATAACATAAGAAATTATTTCTTCCATACCAAAGATCATGTTCAGAAATAATTACTTCTGAAGGAGGGCAATTATGTAACGACACCAAAATTCTAAAAGAAATAAGCGCATCTATTTAAATCAAGCTTAAATAATATATATAGTAATATAATAATAATAATGGGGCACAATATTAATGACAAAAACCTAAGAGAAATTTAATAAACTAATTAAAAAATGAACTTGCTGAAGAAGAGTTGCAGTATACAAACAGATAGAAATAAGGATAATTAAAACTACTATATTACAAGAGGTATTGAATAACAAAGGTGAATGACATTAAGGCTAATAAATCCTGAACTCTGAAGTGAAGTTATATGAAAGAGAAAGAAAACTACTTAAGAAAATATACCAACAGTAATATTGAATATAATAAATATATGGAGTTATTGGGAGGCAAGGTAGAATAAGAAAAAATATTCAGAAGATAAAAGATTCCAATGATGTGTATAATGATAAGATTTATAATTATTTTATTTATAGAGTGAGAAAGCTAAGGCGCCACTTTAGAATTATTTTATGGGTAGCCGCCAATGTGCACTGTACCAGGTATGTGAATTGGAACAGTATGTGTACTGTTCGGATGAGCAATTGGACGTAAAAGGGCCACTCAACGCCGATATTCATTCATAATACCATATTAATATAGAGGGAATCATTTAACATTAGTATGGAATCAATGTGAATAAAAGAATGTAATATTTAAATAGAATATACAATGAGTCAAGAGAAAATCAAGAATTACAATTCGTTAAAGCCACCAATACAAATAAATAAACTCCAGAGATAAAGAAGAAAATAATTGGTATCGATAAGAAAGGTAGGTTTCAATTTGCCTATAATAATGAAGAGTTTGTTTAATAAATGTCAATATTATCGCCAAGTAATATTAATACCATAATATCATACACTTCAACTGTTGAAGACATCAGCAAGCAATAACAACAAGGTATCTAAACAAATCGAAATCAAAATAATTTGAAGGAAGAAACAAAAATAAATAAAAGTGTGAACCTATTTCAAAACCAAAGGTCCTAAAACAGACATTACTATGACGGATTAATATACTATATAGACAGTACCCAGTTAGATTTGGAGTAGTCCATAAACAAATAAATAATGATAATAAATTTAATGAATAATGAGTGAATCAATTAGAAAGTCATATAAAGTACAATACAAATTTATAAGTAAATGTAAAATGTAAATAAGATGTGCTACAAATGTAATATAAACAAGTAAATAATTGGTAAGAGTATGTGAAATACAGTGGTAGTCAATTAAGAATAACTGTGAGTGGATAGTAATTATAAACAATTATTTAATGAAATGAATTACTAATCCATAGTACCAGATGATACTAACATTAACATTTAGTTTTTCTTTATTATTATTGTTTGAGTTATATAAGTTTAATAGATAATAATCACACAGACAATGGTTTAAAAGTGTGCATTCAGTTAAGCCCTGAAGGGAATTATAGTAATTTGAGAATAATTGTTAATTAACAGTTTGTTTATATTTAAAGAAATTAATTAATATAAACAAGTGTAAGCAGGATCGATTATGAGTCTTCCAATATAAAAATATAATCAGTCAACATAGGCCTAGATGATTATGTTCAATAAATAATAAATTATTCAAAAATATTTGTCAGATTACAAATAACTCTAATATTTGATATTAAAATTGTTCATCGTTTTGTCAGATAAAATAATATGTAAATTGTATTAAGTATTTTGATGTAATAACTAAAAAGCAACTTGTAAGTAGAAGGTAAAATAATGTATTATATAAAAATAATATCCTATGACAACTAAATCTCAATTTGAACAGATATGTCCAGAGTATTTATGTGTATCCAGGAAACCAAAAGAGAGAAAAAGAATGTTATTGATGATTATTAGAAAATAATAAGCCAAGAAGGAGAGTTAACTGTAAATTCTGAAAACAAGCTAATTATTTATACAAAACAGATGAATATTATTAAAAAATAATATAATAGAAAGTAAAAAAACCTTATATCAAACTATAACAGAATATAAAATTGGAGCAGATAAAGAAGTATCATAAACAAAGCACCTTTAAAACATTCCTGATCCAACAACCAGAAGGAACAACTACACTTGGATCAACTTAATAACAGGACACTGGACTTCAATCCTAATATTCCACCAGAAGGCTTCGGACAACGAAGGTGACAAGAGTTAACATTCATTGAACACCAAAAGAAGTGGATTCATTCATTTTGACAACATAAACAAACTGACATTGGAATTTTCCATCACGGATACCAGAAGGCTGTGTGAACTGAACTGAACTGATACACATTGTGTAACGTATATTTATTATTATAATTAATACTTAATTTATATTATTCATTCTTGTTATTGTTTGTAATGTAATGTACTTTCTATACTTGTTTTTCCTTTATAATTACTGAACCTTTATATCAGCCAAAAGAACCTAAAAATAATATAAACAAAGAGAAGAGAATCGACCCTGAGATTTATAAATTATATTAATAGTTACACTGAATAGACTATAGAAATTTTTTTTGAATAAAAATACAATATTATTATTGTTACCAGATACTATTCCATGTGTTTTTATTTATATAGAATTAACAAGGTTTACTAATGGATGTACACAAAGAGAGGGATAAGTTAATTTAAAACCCGTCTTGTGGTAATTTGACACATCCAAGGTGAGGCTTAAAGAACCTGTAAGTCCTGAAGGATAATAGATTAGCGCTCACAACAGAGGGGAATAATCACGTGTAGTTACAAATTGGCGTCCAACCTGTGAGGCTGTAATTAGGGAATCAATAGGCAAATAAATAATAAAATAATAACAAAATTAAATTCCTAATTTTAGCTGGCGGCTGATATAGGTTAAATAAAACAACAGGAATGCATAAACGAGCAACATCAAAGAGAAGAGCAGCAGAAGCAGAAAAGGAGATTAGTATGGAAGACACAGAAGCAATACCGATTGAGGAAGTAGAAGCAATAATAAGGGAGGCCCAAGGAGACAGAACAGAACCGAACAGAGTCACAGAGAGCATTGACATGAAGAGCATTATGGAATACTTAAAACAGAGTAATGAAGATTCAAATAAGAAAATGGATGAGTTAAAACAGAGTCATGAAGATTCAAATAAGAAAATGGATGAGTTAAAACAGAGTCATGAAGATTCAAATAAGGAATTGAAGGAAGAATTGTGTAATAAAATCGGAGATACCAATAAGAAAAAGGAGGAGAATAGTAAGAAAATGGAGGAGAAAATGGACGAGTTAAAAAATGACAATAACTCCACGAGGGAAGAGTTAAAGCAAATCAATACAGAGAATTTAAAACGAATCAATGAAAGGTTTGAAGAAAATTTTGAGAAGCAAAAAGAAAATAATAGGCAAATGAATGAGAAAATAGACAGTATCAAAATAAGTTTGGGACAACAAATTAACGAAAAAATCAAAGACGTTGATAAGAATATAAGACGATTTATAGACGAACAAAACCAAGAACTGAGAGAAAATATTTATGGGAGGATGAAGCATATTAATGAGATAATTAACCAGAAGATAGATGGAAACCCTGAAGAAAGGAGACAAGAGATAGCCACAACAAATGAAAAAATAGAACAAATTAATGAAATCACTGGACAAAATAGAGTGAATTTATGTTCCAAGATAGATCAGGTAAAAGAAGATAGTCGTGTTCAAATAGAGACAATACAAAGGGAACAAGTAAATTTGGAAAAGATTCAGAAACAATACGGAGAGAGATGTGACAACATGGAAATTTCGATAAATAAGATAAATGACCAAGTCCGACAGAACCAAGAGGAAATAGAATTGGTGCGAACTAGACCAACTAATATAAATAGTACACATACAACCGAGAGTCGGGAAGGAATTAATTTTAAGAGTTACCGAAAAAACCCTATGGAATTCATAGCAAGAATAGACGAACATTTTAATAAATACCGTATAACAAGGTGGAACTCAAATAGAGAAATGTTGGACAAATGTTTTAGAGAAATGAATGATAATTGGTGGGTTGCAACAAGAAATGAAATTACTGACTATACATAATTTAAGAAGTTGTTTAAGGAAAAATATTGATCAGAATCAACTCAACATATAATACGAGGCAATATCACTCATGGGAGATATGACGTCTATCGTGGTACTTCACCGATTACATACTTCTTAGGAAAGGTGTGCTTAGCTAAACATTTGGAGCCGAAAATACCTGAGGAATGCCTGGTTACAAAAATGGCATACCATTATGATGAGAGGATTTCTGGAGCCCGATTAGGCAACCAAATTAAAACTATACAGGCCATGGCCAGCTTACTAGAGAATTACGAACATGAAAATTATTACTGGAAAAACAGGCAGAGAACAGATAGATACGAAGGAAGAAATAATAATCATGGAATGAGTAATTACCAGCATAAGAACCACAGGAATAACTATAATTACAATAATGGTAATAATAATAATTTAAATAGTATTAATAATAATAATAATAACTACAATAATAATCACCATCAAGTGAATCATAACCGAAATAGTATGTATCCAAATAATAGTAATAATAATAGTAGGAATAATCAATATAATAATCATAACGGTAATCGCGTATACAAACCGCGAATCAACCGTATTCGAGCAGAGGAACATGAGTCAAGAAGATACCAGCATCGTAGAAATAATAGTTTTAGTAACAATGACTATCGTTGGGGCAATAATGAAGATGGTAACCATTATGAAAACCGATATAGGAGTTGAAGTCAAGGGGACAACCGCTTACCAGGAACAGAGGAACCAGTGAATCATTCTCGCAACGAAGAACGAGTAATAAACCACATCATGGCGGAGGATAGCCAAGAAACTAATAATGATCCCAGCAATGAGAATGAAAGGAATGATTCACACAGCTACGCCGAAAGGATATGGCCCGATCATGTAGTGAGATGGTAAAAACCTCAAAATTCTAAATTAAGTAAGAACAGCTTACCATATGTTTAAGAAGAATTTATTTTGAATCAACTAAGAAGAAAACATCAAAATTCTAAACTAAGTAAGACCAACTTATATGAATTATTTGAAATGACTATTATATAAAAAACGAATTTGATAACAAAAAATACCACCAAATTCTAAAAAATGTAAGAACAATTTACAGCATACTTTAGGAAAAATATTATGAAGAATGAAACATAACATAAGAAATTATTTCTTCCATACCAAAGATCATGTTCAGAAATAATTACTTCTGAAGGAGGGCAATTATGTAACGACACCAAAATTCTAAAAGAAATAAGCGCATCTATTTAAATCAAGCTTAAATAATATATATAGTAATATAATAATAATAATGGGGCACAATATTAATGACAAAAACCTAAGAGAAATTTAATAAACTAATTAAAAAATGAACTTGCTGAAGAAGAGTTGCAGTATACAAACAGATAGAAATAAGGATAATTAAAACTACTATATTACAAGAGGTATTGAATAACAAAGGTGAATGACATTAAGGCTAATAAATCCTGAACTCTGAAGTGAAGTTATATAAAAGAGAAAGAAAACTACTTAAGAAAATATACCAACAGTAATATTGAATATAATAAATATATGGAGTTATTGGGAGGCAAGGTAGAATAAGAAAAAATATTCAGAAGATAAAAGATTCCAATGATGTGTATAATGATAAGATTTATAATTATTTTATTTATAGAGTGAGAAAGCTAAGGCGCCACTTTAGAATTATTTTATGGGTAGCCGCCAATGTGCACTGTACCAGGTATGTGAATTGGAACAGTATGTGTACTGTTCAGATGAGCAATTGGACGTAAAAGGGCCACTCAACGCCGATATTCATTCATAATACCATATTAATATAGAGGGAATCATTTAACATTAGTATGGAATCAATGTGAATAAAAGAATGTAATATTTAAATAGAATATACAATGAGTCAAGAGAAAATCAAGAATTACAATTCGTTAAAGCCACCAATACAAATAAATAAACTCCAGAGATAAAGAAGAAAATAATTGGTATCGATAAGAAAGGTAGGTTTCAATTTGCCTATAATAATGAAGAGTTTGTTTAATAAATGTCAATATTATCGCCAAGTAATATTAATACCATAATATCATACACTTCAACTGTTGAAGACATCAGCAAGCAATAACAACAAGGTATCTAAACAAATCGAAATCAAAATAATTTGAAGGAAGAAACAAAAATAAATAAAAGTGTGAACCTATTTCAAAACCAAAGGTCCTAAAACAGACATTACTAT
This sequence comes from Magicicada septendecula, assembly GCA_034769895.1. Classification (NCBI taxonomy): domain Eukaryota; kingdom Metazoa; phylum Arthropoda; class Insecta; order Hemiptera; family Cicadidae; genus Magicicada; species Magicicada septendecula. The sequence goes on from CM068370.1 coordinate 216,428,766, forward strand.
GACGGATTAATATACTATATAGACAGTACCCAGTTAGATTTGGAGTAGTCCATAAACAAATAAATAATGATAATAAATTTAATGAATAATGAGTGAATCAATTAGAAAGTCATATAAAGTACAATACAAATTTATAAGTAAATGTAAAATGTAAATAAGATGTGCTACAAATGTAATATAAACAAGTAAATAATTGGTAAGAGTATGTGAAATACAGTGGTAGTCAATTAAGAATAACTGTGAGTGGATAGTAATTATAAACAATTATTTAATGAAATGAATTACTAATCCATAGTACCAGATGATACTAACATTAACATTTAGTTTTTCTTTATTATTATTGTTTGAGTTATATAAGTTTAATAGATAATAATCACACAGACAATGGTTTAAAAGTGTGCATTCAGTTAAGCCCTGAAGGGAATTATAGTAATTTGAGAATAATTGTTAATTAACAGTTTGTTTATATTTAAAGAAATTAATTAATATAAACAAGTGTAAGCAGGATCGATTATGAGTCTTCCAATATAAAAATATAATCAGTCAACATAGGCCTAGATGATTATGTTCAATAAATAATAAATTATTCAAAAATATTTGTCAGATTACAAATAACTCTAATATTTGATATTAAAATTGTTCATCGTTTTGTCAGATAAAATAATATGTAAATTGTATTAAGTATTTTGATGTAATAACTAAAAAGCAACTTGTAAGTAGAAGGTAAAATAATGTATTATATAAAAATAATATCCTATGACAACTAAATCTCAATTTGAACAGATATGTCCAGAGTATTTATGTGTATCCAGGAAACCAAAAGAGAGAAAAAGAATGTTATTGATGATTATTAGAAAATAATAAGCCAAGAAGGAGAGTTAACTGTAAATTCTGAAAACAAGCTAATTATTTATACAAAACAGATGAATATTATTAAAAAATAATATAATAGAAAGTAAAAAAACCTTATATCAAACTATAACAGAATATAAAATTGGAGCAGATAAAGAAGTATCATAAACAAAGCACCTTTAAAACATTCCTGATCCAACAACCAGAAGGAACAACTACACTTGGATCAACTTAATAACAGGACACTGGACTTCAATCCTAATATTCCACCAAAAGGCTTCGGACAACGAAGGTGACAAGAGTTAACATTCATTGAACACCAAAAGAAGTGGATTCATTCATTTTGACAACATAAACAAACTGACATTGGAATTTTCCATCACGGATACCAGAAGGCTGTGTGAACTGAACTGAACTGATACACATTGTGTAACGTATATTTATTATTATAATTAATACTTAATTTATATTATTCATTCTTGTTATTGTTTGTAATGTAATGTACTTTCTATACTTGTTTTTCCTTTATAATTACTGAACCTTTATATCAGCCAAAAGAACCTAAAAATAATATAAACAAAGAGAAGAGAATCGACCCTGAGATTTATAAATTATATTAATAGTTACACTGAATAGACTATAGAAATTTTTTTTGAATAAAAATACAATATTATTATTGTTACCAGATACTATTCCATGTGTTTTTATTTATATAGAATTAACAAGGTTTACTAATGGATGTACACAAAGAGAGGGATAAGTTAATTTAAAACCCGTCTTGTGGTAATTTGACACATCCAAGGTGAGGCTTAAAGAACCTGTAAGTCCTGAAGGATAATAGATTAGCGCTCACAACAGAGGGGAATAATCACGTGTAGTTACAGCGTGAACAAAAGCTACAGCAATAATAAATAATGTACTTGGACCATTTTCTGTGAAGCAAATTTTATGTGAGCTAGAAAATATTTCATATATTTCTGTTTTCACATACGCTAGTAATCATTTGACAACCAAAATGTTTCCAATAGTCATACAATATTTTGATTTTAAAAATAGAGGCACTAAATGTAAAATTTTGGACTTAATTTTCGTATCTAAAGAAGATTCTACAACTATTTCTGATCTTGTTGTTGACGCTTTGAATAGAAATGGACTTTTATGTAAGTGCATTGCATTTTGCGGCGACAATTGCAACACAAATTTTGGTGGCTGTAAAAGACAGGGAACAAATAATGTTTATTCAAAACTTCAAAAAAAATTAATGAAAACTTGATAGGAATTGGCTGTCCAGCCCATGTTCTCAACAATGCTGTTCATCATGCTTGTGATTCTTCATTACCTATAGATGTAGATATATTAATTTTCAAAATTTATAACTATTTTTCTATTTACTCTGTTCGAACAGAACAACTCAAAGATTTTTGTGATTTTATTGATACCGAATATAAACAACTATTATGTCACTCGAAAACGAGGCGGTTGTCCTTGTTTCCAGCAATTGACCGGTTAATACTTATGTTTGAGCCATTAAAGTCTTATTTCCTGTCTATTGGTAATGCTCCAAAAATATTAATAAGTTTTTTTTGAAAATGAATTTAGTAAAGCTTATTTACTTCTTATCCATTCTCTAATATCCCTTTTTCATATGAGTATTCAGCAAATAGAAAGGAATGATAATTCTATTATAGAAACAATATCCATTATAAAAAATGTATCTGATTCTTTACAAGACAGGGTCAACAATCATTTCATACCACTGAAAATAACACAAATTTTGAAGAAAGCTACCGAAAATGGTTTCCAAAAAGAAGTAGATATCTTCCAGTCTAATGTGAGCAAACTTTACAAAGATGCAGAAGAATATCTGAAAGTATGGCTTGTGCCTCTGCAAGAATTTGAGATATTCAATTGGATGGGGTTCCAAGCTAACAGCAGTTGGTCAGACGTAGAAGTTTCCCTACAATATATCAGGAATAAAGGGGTAATTATAGACGATTCAAAATTTTTTGATCAGTGGTGCAATTTGAAAAAATATATGGAAAAGCTGCCCGCTAATGACACCAAGAATTTGTTACATATGAAGTGGGTAAAATATTTCAATGCATGTGTTTCTGATGGTAAAAGTTCACCATTGTTTTTGCCATCCCTTGTCATAACGCAAATGCTGAGCGAATTTTTTCTTTAATTCAAGCTCAATGGACAAAGGAACTTAATAATTTATTACCAAGTACAGTAAAGGTATAATTTTGACAAAATTTAATTTTCAACATTTAAATTGTAGCCAATTTCATGACTTCATTCAATCACAAACAATTGATACAGATATTCTACTGAAAATTGGCCAAGATGACAAATACGTTACATAATTTTAGTTTTAGCTGTTTAAATGCTATTTTTTTAAATTACAATGTTAAGTTAGCTCTAATGAAAATAAATAATTAAAAAAATTATACCAGTTTAGTATTTTTATTTTCCTGCATTTACATTTTATTCAGAACTGGTAATGTCCTGAATTGTCCTGGATTTTGAACATTTTTGTCCAGGGTTAACGTTATAATGTCTGGCAACCCTATGACATCCACATGACATACTGTGTAGTACAGTCACAAATTTAAAGCACAAATTTAAAATTTGCAATTTAGTCTGTAAATTGAATGTGCAAAAACTGTACGATTTCTTCAAACACATTGATAACTGCACGGTGTCGAAAATAAAACTGATGTCATTAAGGCTTATGGAAAGAGGATAAATGATTAATCACTACCGGACGTGTTACCTAAATACTTTTGTTTACAATGTCAGTTTGTCAAAATACACACTGATTTGTGACACAGTAAAATATTTTAACAGTGGTAATCATTAAGCATAGTACAGTATTTCATCATTAATAGAATATAATGTACGTACTGTACACGCATGTATAATTAATTTTACCCACCCTCTCTAGTGAAACAGTCAGTTAATGGGATGGTCGGTTAAGAGAGAGGCCACTGTACTTTCCTGCAAGTAATAATTGTTTGTATTTATTAAATAATCTATTTCAATTTATGATTTCCTAAATGCTGTGGACTACATTTGCTGTTTTTAAGTCATACATTACAACAAAAGTATTTCTAACAATGTCTGTAACACCACAATGCATTAATTGAAAACGTCATGATTAACTCAGTATAACATGCATGGGAAACGGGTGTGCAGCAGTACGCAACACGACCACTGAAGTATATTTATACGATTCGCTCAATAATTTGGAAAACAATAAAGATAAAACATTGGGAGTTAAATAAAAATTAAATTTATTAAATTCTGTCTGTACAATTCACTCACTTAATGTATTAGTCTATCTTGAATAGGGAAACAGTTTCTAGCAGCCTACTTTTTATGCCTCATGGCTGAAAAAATTTACAATTAGATATGAAATTTTATTTTTTATTTTGTTATTACAAGGATATTATTAAATTTAAATGGCATTTACATCACGTACATGACTGGATTAGATGTACACAAAAAATTATTGTTAATGACCAAGAACATCTTTCCTAAGGACAGTTTATATTTTAATATGTATACTAAATTGAGTGTCCGACGGTTTTGTTAAATTTTTTTTTATTTTTACCAACTGAGTTTTTGGGCCAAAATTATTTGAAATATACCAAAATATGAAGAATTAAAATACTGTTACTACTGTGTACATTTTGTAGACTTATCTAGTACTTCATTATTATCGGCCGAAATTTTCAAATCACGTAATAGCAGCGAACGTAAAACCCAGAAGCACAATGTATTTCCTTACCTTGCCCATTGTCTCATACGACTGTGGAAGCAAGAATAGTGAGACTGGCAGTAGATGAAGTGGCAAGATGGATAAAACTGGTAAATTAAAATTTTATTTTATAATGAGGTACTGCAGCTGTGCCTGATAGGACTGTAAGTACAACAGACTGGAGTCCTATGTTCTTGGCATAACAAATGACACACTGATGGTAATGAAACCTAGCACCCATTTCCTGAGAACATGTCTTTATTGGTTTTTCATATCTTATTGTCTGTCTTTTTATACAAAATTATTTAACTAAACTATGTACAAAATATTGAATTGATAATATAATAATATTAATAATAATAATGATAGTAACATTTAATTATAGAATTTACAAAACAAAAAATACTAACTAAATTATATTTAAATATATACTACAGTCAGTTTTTAGTGGTAAAGTAACCATATTAAAAATACATTTTTCATTCATATTGTTAATGGCAGTTTAACTATAACTTAAGATAATTGTTATCATGCAAAACACACACACACATTTTAATGTCAGTGACTGGCACTACATGTTTAACATTATAATATTTTTGATTGATTGTCTTCTTTTATATTCAGATTTTTATTACATGGGACGTGTATTTCAATTTAGTCTGTACCTTGAATTTAAAAATTAAACACAAGGAAGACAAAGAGAGAACTTTCATCATAATATTATGACTTAAATTACTCATCATACACTATACAGAAATATGTTTTGTTAAAACTTAAATTAAAAATCTATGATGTACCGGCAGTTAATTGGCACAAAAGTTCAATGGAAATCGATGGACACATATAAAGTAAAATATTAAAATAAATTTTTCAAGTTAACAGCTATTACATTACTGGATGACGTTATGGTATTGTAATTTACCTCTGTTATGATAATGGGCGAATGTATTTCAATTTATTAATGACTCTAAGTTACAGTTAGATTATCCACACTAAGTTACAGTTAGATTATCCACATAGTTTAAAAGTTTCATCAGTAACATAGAAGCTCTTAATATCGGATTAACCAGAATATTAATATTTTACAAAAATGCAAAAAAAATGTAGTTAATACAATAGCAAGATGCTCGGTCATAAGAAATGTGGTGTGGTAAGAAGAGAAAATTTATGCTGTATTTAACTTTACAAAAGGAAAATGTATTGGAAAATATTTGTTAATTGGATAAAATAAGCATATTAAAGAACCAAATATTAAGTCAAAAGAGATAATGCCTTTCTGAAATCATAAAATCCATGCTACAATTTGAATGCTCTTATTTGAGATTCACCATCACTGACTTGCGTTTATCTTGTCAAAGTTTGGTCGGTCTTGTTTGCCTTCGTAACACAGTCTGGTTAGTAGCTCAGAGTATTTACATATTATGTATGTAGGTTTACAAAACAATTTATTACTTTACAATACAGTAATTATTACAGTTATGGTGATGGTTTCAGTAAGTCATGGTTGAACTCACTGATTAATTTTAATTAAATTAATAACATTTTACAATTTTATTAATCAACATTCAAGTTCTGTCTGTAATTAAGGTAAATCAAGTCAGACTCAGCTGATTATTATATATTATGATTTAAATTCTACTTGGGTTAGCAAAAATGGTTAAATTAAAATTATATTTTCCTTCTTTGGATTTAATATACTATTTTTCCATGTGTACAGGAAACATTAAAAAATGTATTTTTTTCTGTTGGAGGAAGAGGGTTACTTCAAGCACATTCAGTAAAATAAGTGATGAGTACAGAAAAAAGTCATGCCTTTTCATTGAGTTAATACAACAGCAGTATCAAAGAGCGATTTGCAGAACTTATTTAATCTCAAATATGGCATGATTAAAAGCAAGCAAAATATTGTTAAATGTCTTTTTTGGCTAACAAATTACAAAATGCTAATTGTAAATTAAAGCCACATTAGAAGAATTTTTTTTAAGAAACTAAAAATATAAAGCGAGAAACAATTATACAAACAAAATTTTATGCTTCCTTAAGGAAGATTTTAAGCTATTTTTTTTAACCAGTGTTTTTATAACAAAAGGGAACGTTTTTCTTTTTAAATCTATAATTTTTTATAAATTTTCCTAAGTAATTTTAAATATTTTAAGGTTGAAAACCCCATTGATAACCTTCAGTTAATAAGTCAAATATATTAAAAATTGTAGTAATGGTACCAAATCTAGCAATTGAGGTTAAGTGCTTTTCAGGAGCAGTTGAAAATGCTAAATAACACATTCAACAAATAGTTTGAAATACTTTATTGTAACTATACATATTAATCACTAATGACTGGGATAAGACGAAAGCTTTCTAAATAAAAAAGAAAAATGAATGATAGAGTGATAAAAGAAGAGGAAAGTCAAGATAGACACAATTCATGAAAAATAAAACAGATTGGGATGTAGCCTCTGAGAGTAAAGATGAAACACACACACACACACACACACACACACACACACACACACACACACACACACACACACAGGGAGAGAACTGAAGAAACTTCAGTTACAGCAAAATCTTTCAAACTAAGTATTTCTTATTTGTGATCAGTTCCTTAACCCTGGAAAATGGGTCCAAGAAACTGGCTGGCCAATCCCTCATTTTTAAAAATATTATATTTACATAAAAAGTTTCCTATTAAGCAAGGCTTATTGCTCTCTAGCCAAAACAATAAAATTTTGAAAATTATGATAATATAAAATTAGTATTGCGTATAAGGTTGTACATTAATTAATAATAATATAATCAGTTGCTATATTAGATCAATACATTTATATAAATCTGTATACACATAAGAGTACTTAATATATTTTTAATATTATTTAAGTCAAACCTTGGTTTACCTTGGCTGCAATAAGAACTAACTTTATATACTCTTTATATATTTGTACATCTGTTTAGTTGCTGACAAAACTATATATAACATTGTTAATAAATTTACTAATAAAACTAAATGATTAATATATTTTTAAAATGGAGCAAGTACATATATACATTTACTACTTACAAAAAAGTGGAAAATTCACTTAATAGAGTGATTATTTGGCTCATCTATTGACTTACATTGGTTTCTTAACATTGTAGGCCTACACAATTTTGCCAACATTTTGTAGCTACTAATGTCTAGAAAAAAATACTAATTAAATACAGAAAAATTATTTGTGAGGTAGAACATTTTAACACACTGAGTTTTGTATGTAATAAACAACTTACATTCTTATTTTACTACAGACTTACAAATTGAGTACATTTAAATACTGTATTTAACTTATAGGTCATATAAAAAAACTGGTTAAACTAACATATCATAAATATACTTTACAAAATAGTTAGAAACTATCCATTTTACATTGTAACATACAATCATGTTGTAACATAAGCACTCACTGACAAGTACATGTCTGTCATGAGCATGTTAAAATACACATTACTTGGTCTAAATGGTACTTTTCCATTATATGCCCACACTACATTTTCGATATTTTGACTATTAAGAAGAAGTGCATGAGTGGTAAAGGATAGCATTGCATAACTGCATATGAAATACCTAATGTTTTCATGCATAAGGTTGAGAAAATATTATTAAGGTTCAAGTGCATATTATTAAGAATATATAAGAATATCATTCTCGTTGCATGATAAATGAAAATGTTCAGCATTTAGTGAGGTTTTAATGCAATACAAATTTAAAATAAATGCCAAATATTTTGTCACCACTGCAACATTTTGAATGTCACCAAGGACTCGAGGAAATAAGTGATTGTAATTGGAAAACCTGCCTCTAATGTTACCTAGTGATATGTTATTCAATTTATGGAATATAATAGTATAATGTAAAGGGCCTGTTTACTTTATCTATAAATAAAACAGTGAGCTCTAAAAAATATACATATTTGCTTTCAATTTACAAATAACAAACACTATGCAACTCAAAGTAAGCAATAAAATATTATGTTAATACACACAAAATAAAACTCTCACACACAGAACACTTTTATTATACTTTTTATTATATTATACAAAACACAACTCAAAATATGTGGCAGGTTACTATACTTGACTCCCACTGTGTTAAAGAACTTGATTTTTAGGACAATTAATATTTCATAACACAGTCACTGACAAACTTGGTCATTCACACAGGCAAGGCGGTGTTTTGGCAACCCTTCTTCATTCTACCCCTTAAATAAGACATTACATTTCACATTTTCGCTTTGACTACCTCAATTTCAAACTTTAAAGCTTCTTTGCTTAATTTTATTTGAACATTTTCCTACACTTTTTCACACAGATATTTTTATTTTTGCATTTTTTATATGGATAAAAACTGTGAAAAAGTTATTTAATTTTAGACTTCAATTTTGCAGCTGCCTGCTTGGGTTGCCTGGCCTTTAAGCCACCCTTGAAACCATGCAAAGCTAATCAAAATTATGTTTGGTGATACGTGGAAAAGACATAATTTTGAAAACCAAATTATTTACAGATAAAAGTAAAATACAGTGAAACCTCTCTAATTCGGAATTTACGATAATTTGGACTCCCTAACAAAAAAATTATAATTCACAAAAAAATTAATTTTGTGAATTCTTTGTGAAAACATTTGCCTTTAGGGAATTCTTAAAGTGTTATGTTGGCAAAATGTGTGATACGCACCCCCACCCCGACTGCGTTTAGTCCAGTTTCAACTGCTGCTTTGGTAGTGTCTGCGTCATTGTTATTGTATTCATGTGCATTCTATTGTACTGAAGTTATTTCTTAGTTGCGTACAGCTTTTCAAACCACATTTTCTTCAAACACTGTTTAGTATTAATTTACAGTACTGTATTACAATATGAGTGCTAGAGGTAAATACAAGACTTTAACTTTAGAAGACAAAATGAAAGTGTTGAGTAAAATAGACGCTGGTTATTCTGTGCAGAATATTTTAAACGAGTTTGGAATTAGTAAGTCTACGTTTTATGATATAAAAAAAGACAGAAAAAAAATTTCCAATTTTGTTTTAAAGCAAGATACGCCAAATGTGAGTATTGTTAAAAGAAAACGAACGACTGCAGCAAAGTTCAGTAATATTGACAATGCTGTATACACTTGGTACAAGCAGCAATGTTCAGTTGGTGTTCCAGTTAGAGGTGTAGAATTACAGGCAGCGGCAGAAAGATTTGCTCAAAAATTGGGAGAAACTGATTTTAAAGCTAGTACAGGATGGCTTTTTAAATTTTGGCAGCGGCATTCCATTGTAAACCGGAAAATATTTGGGGAAAGTTTAAGTTCCGATGTTTCTAGTGTCGAACCGTTTCGCCAAAAACTTAAAGCAGTAATTACTGATGAAAAACTTCTTCTTTCCCAAATTTATAATGGTGATGAAACAGGCTCGTTTTGGAGATCCATTCCTCAGAATACTCAGGCCTATAGAATGGACAATTCCACACCAGGCCTAAAGGTAAATAAACAAAGACTATCTGCTCTCTTACGTGCAAACGCAGATGGGTCTCACCATCTAACATCCGTCGTTGTTGGAAAATCAGCTAAGCCTAGAGCAATTAAAAACATTATGGAAAGCCTACCAGTTATTTACAAAGCAAACAAGACTGCATGGTTTACTCAGAAATTTTCCAGCGATTGGTTTTTTCATAATTTTGTGCCAGAGGTTAGAAAATTCCAGCTAGATGTTTTAAAAATAAAAGAAGAGGATGTTAAAGCTTTGTTGATATTAGACAATGCTCCTGCTCATCCCTCCGGTAATTTATTGACTAGCAGCGATGGAAAAATCAAAACTATGTACTTGCCTCCCAATACGACTTCGCTTATCCAACCAATGGATCAGGGAGTAATCCTCAGTTGCAAACTCCTTTACAGACGTAAACAATTCGAGGAATGCATGGTATTTTTTATGGACGATGAAGAAATGGACAATAGGGGTGAACAAACTCTTAAAAAAATAAAGGAATACAGTATTAAAAGTGCTATTTATAATTGGGCAAACAGCTGGAATGAGATCAAAATATCTACATTATGCAATGCATGGAATAAGATTTTGTACGATAAAGAGCCAGAGATCGACCTGCAAGGTTTGGAAGATGAAGATTATGCAGGTGCTTTTGGAGCTACCAACATTGAAGACATAAGAGAATGGATGGGTGCCGATGAAGATGACGTAGGCTACCAGAATTTAACAGAGGAAGAGATCGTCTATCAAATGCAAGGTCAGAAAGAAGAAGTTGGAGATGATAGTGACGATGAAGAGGACGACGATAATGTTCCTAAGCCTACACTTTCCAAGGTGCGGGAAAATCTCGATGCAGTTATTAACTTTATTGACACTGACCCAGAATTTCAAAAATACTATTTAATCATCAAAGAAATGCGTCAAGAAATTATTAAAAAACAATACAACAGGGCAAAACAGTCTACAATTTCAACCTTTTTTAAGCCTGTAGCTTCTGTTCGGGAAGAATCAAAACCTTCAACTTCAGGGACCAGCCATTAATATTACATAACTCTTTGTGTGCTAAAGTGAAAACACTGTCAGTGAAGTTTTTTTTGTTGGTATCATGAAATTATTTATTCTTCTGTTTTGTAAAATACAATAAAATTAAATTTCCATTAATATTTACGTACATTAATAATTGCAGGTGTGCATTACTTATAAACTTTTTGCGTGTGAACTTAACTTGAAAACATTGACGGTGAAAGATTGTTGTTTATGTGAATTTAGTTATCCATTTTGTAAGTACAATAAATTTAAATTTCCATTAATATTTACGTAGTTTTAATATTTATTTTTACAGCACTTTACCTATACTGTAGTATGAATTTCTATAAAATATTCTGTAATTCGGATTTTTCTCTAATTCGGACTAGGCTTCGCCCCATATAATCCGAATTAGAGAAGTTTTACTGTATACAAAAAAGTTTTAAGTTTAAGGCAAAAGCGAGGTCTGTTTTATAATATGAGTCTAGTATAGTAACTTGCAGGGGTGGCCCTCCTTCCATACTTCAAGTCTATATTGTTTGTGGATTGTAAAGTAAAAGTGAGGATTAATTTTTTGTGCATTGTTTTTGAATGTTTGCTCTTGTTTGTGTGTTAACCTAACAGTGTCATATTTTGTTACCAATTACATCAGTTTTGCTAAAAACACTGGATAATAATTAAAAACGAGTCTAAAACCAAAAATAACTATTTTATTGGGCAAAACAAAACATTAACATGTTTTAAATAATTTTATTAAATGTATACTTGATATACACATCACATATTGATACTATGTGTAATCAAAATATCAAAAACAATGTGTGGAAGCAGATAATGGGAAGCAGTAACTAAATACTGTAACAGTCCAGTTTAGCCATAAATGTAGTTATGTATTATAATGAATATAAATATTAAAATTTTTTGATTAAAAATAAGGAAAAATTACATACAAACATATACATTTTGAGCATGTGAATTATGATTATTCTTTACTGTACAAATATCTGACATTAATTTTACCTGGTGAAGTCAACAGTGGTAAGAATGATAAGAGGTAAAAATTTTTTGGAAACAAATTTTTGTCAGTACAACACAAAACATTTATATTATTATTGATATTCTGTTAATATACACTTACTCACTGATACACTTACTCGAGAAACTTTGGACACTGACGTACACATCACGTTCATTAACCAATGTCTATGATTTTGTTTTTGCAAATAGTGGCTGTTTTACGATATTGTGGCCGCAAGCATACTGTATATGACCTAAAGATGGTCTATGACTGAAATCGATCGTGTTTAAGAATATCTTAGTTTTCTTTTGATGATTCGCCAATGGCTGGAAACAAAGACGATGATTGTACAAACATTTAAATGATGGAAAAATTAAAAACTCTGTACAGTGACGTTAGTAAAGAATACAGAAGGTACAATACGTAATCAGTGAAATTTTAGTTGGCTGTTATAAGGACATCCCTGAGCATCCCCGCTTGGTGACAAAGTGAAATCATGGTTCATAATATGAGCGTACTAGAGTCTATAACCAAGACAGACCAAAGTGGCAATAAATGCTATCTATACGGTTTCAAAGTAGAAGACCTGTTGGAGTTGCAGAGTGAAGCTCTGTCACCAGAAGAGGAATTTATGTTTGAAAACAGCCATGAAGCAAATGTTGAAGCAGAAATGCGAAGCATTTCAAGATAAACAGAGTGAAATTGAGAAAGAGTGTAAAATGCTAAAACATACGAAAACCGATGGTAGTAGTGGTAGTCTACTTGGCAGAGTGAATGAAAATATAAAAGCAATTGATGAAATTACTAAAAAAATGAAGCAGTGTGATTCACTTATGCAGTCAATCGGTAAACTTCAGCAGAAGTGTGTGGAAGAGGATGCTAAATTGAAAGATGTAATGCTGAAAGCCTGTGATGGAATTGAAGCTAAAATACAACTTCTTAATGCAGAGTCACGGTGTCTCAATTCCAAGACAAGGGAGATGATTTGTTCTGAAAATGAAGATTTTGTAAAAGCTTTAGAAATAGGGTGGTCTGCTTTACAAGATAAAGTACAGGAGAAAGAACAAGAACTGAAAGCATTGAATGAAAAGTTACAAGAGTATGAAAGAGCAAAACAAGATCCAAAGTATAAAGACATTGTGAAAAAGTATAACAAAATTCTGCAAAACCAGAAACACTTGAATTGGTGTTTTGAAAGTATGCAGAAAAAATAAAAGTGTACAGAGAGTGAGTACTTGTTCAGGTTGAAACCAGAAACTATCAAAATTAAATTTTGTTTTCAACCAGACCAAGTGTTACAAGTTTCTTATAAGGACTCATTATAGAAAGACGTACTTGCTGCCATGAGTTTTTCGTGACAAGACAGGTCGTTTTCATTTAAACTGAGAAGTTGGTTCACGGTTCGAGGTCTTCGAAACCAGTACCACTTACAGAACTCAAAAAATAAAAAATTAGATCATTCTAGTGCTTTTCGCGTATAGTAGAAGATATCCGCTAGGGACAAAATATCTACCGAGATATTTTGATACTTACGCGAGAACACTTCAAGAATCCGGAGTTTGTGTAAGATCAATACACACAGATCTATTTTACCCAGTTTTAAATCCCTGAGATTAAGGTTATTCCCATTATAAACAATAACAGTTCGTATCGCAGTGTGAGTGGGTGCAAAGACATAAATTGTCAGCGTTAGTGATCTTCGAACGGTCTACGGGCAGAGTTGTAGCAGTCACCAGTCGAACTACATGCGCAAAGCATCGAGTGGCTATGCAAACAGTGGATTTCAACCAATCAAGTAACATAATTGCAAAGCACGCCAATAGACTCAATTTTGAAAGACAAATTTTTAAATAAACAATTTTATTGTATAAATTAATAAGAGAATAGTAAAGTTTAATGTTTTAATTTAATAAATTTTCCTACCTCCAGATATAGACTTAGTTGTAACAATTTCTATAATACCTATCTATGCAGTTTTAAAATTTTATTGTTGCATAGAAACCAGACGAACCTGGTTATATAATATTGCAACGATACAAATTAAAAATGCATAGATAGATAATATAGAAATTATTACATCAGAGTCCTATATCTGGAGGTAAGAAAATTTATTAAATTAAAACATTAAAATTTACTATTGTCTTATTAATTTATAATATAAAATTGTTTATTTAAAAATTTGTCTTTCAAAATTGAGTCTATTTGCTTGTTTTACAACTATGTTACTTGTTGTCGAATTCCACAACCACCATCGATGTCCGGCGATCAGCTGTTGTAGACGACTCGTTGCTTGTTGACCTCAGCATCGTTCACTTCTACGTTTCACACACACACACACACACACACACACACACACACACACACACACACACACACACACACACACACATTGTGGTTATCAAACTGTTATTGTTTATAAAATTATCTCAGGGTTTTTTTTGCAATGGGTGATTAAATAGATCTTGTGTATTGGGCTTACACAAACTCTGGATTCTTGAAGTGTTCTCGAGTCTATCAAAATATCACGGCATATAATTACTTAAAACTTCCGGGCTGAAAGGCCGTGGTCGAATGCTTGATGTAGTATAGCTAGACGTTTCGGCCACACCACCGGTGGCCATCTTCAGTAGCAAAAATGTTCGTAATAGGTGGTATGCCGAACAAGTCGCCCAATGAACTGGGAACAAGCAACACCGGTGGTGTGGCCAAAACGTCTAGCTATACTACATCAAGCATTCGACCACGGCCTTTCAGCCCGGAAGTTTTAAGTAATTATAGTGACACCGGCCATGAAAGCCTACGTACTAATATCACGGCATATATTTTTCCCCTACTCCAGAAAATCTTCTACTATACACGGGAAAGCACTAGAATGATCTATTTTTTTATTTGAGTTCTCTAAGTGGTATTGGTTTCGAAGACCTCGAACCGTGAATCAACTTCTAAGTTAAAATGAAAACGACCTGTCTTCTCCCGAAAAACTCGTGACAGCAAGTTACGTCTTTCTATAATGAGTCCTTAGAAGAAACTGCATGAAGTGTTCTCGACAGAGGACCAAACTGAATAAATTTTAGACCCTCTGATTGGTTGAAACTTTAGCAACGTCACAGATGAGAATACAGATAGACAGAAATCAGGCTTAAACTCTGTCCGATTCTGCAAAGGGCTGTCTAGATCTAATCTATAAATTTTATTACTTTCTTGAAGATAACGAGAATAAAAGAAGATTGAATTCATTAAAAAAAACATATAAAAATTATAGGTGTGAAGAATTGAGTATATGGAAATGTAAGAGTTATCATGTGACTGGTTAGATAATCTGAATTGTGTGTAAGAGAATAATCATGCACCACTATATAATTAACATAAAATCTGAAAAGTTTTTCTCTCTTTCTTATTAATAAAAGAAGTGGCTTCTGTTTTATTAGTATAGTTTTCAGACGCTTCTTATGATTTTGTAAAATATATCAATTGTCAATGAAGATTAATGTACTTCATTAATGTAATTTTAGTGTTTTTCTCTTCCTTGCTTGTATACATTTGTATTTAGTTTTTCATTATTACTCCCCAAAATATTACTTTTTATCTAAGTGTCATTTAATTAAAACTGGAGAATCAACATGAAAACCAAAAGTTTTACAAATGTCTGAAATTAAAATAAAATATCTGAGTTTACACTCTGAGGCACCTCACATTGTTGACACTCACAGATTTTATGATGGGTCAGTACTGTGGATTCGGTGAATTGCGTTGGTTTTGGTGTAGGTATGGTGGTGGAGGTCCATTCATTGGAATTCCTATGTTTTGTTGAGGCGAATGTCGTACAGTTCCTTGTTGCTGAACTCCAGAATGAAAATTACTTGCAGCTACCTTAATATTCTGTGCGTAGTTTCCTCCAGTGGCAGCACTACCTCGAGGCTGCTGTTGTTGCTGTTGCTGTTGTTGCTGATTTCCTGAATTTGAGTGATATGAACCGTATGATGAATCAGCAGAGTCCTGACGTCTAGTGCCATATATTGATTCAGGGCGTCCAGGAATCTTACCATAAACACCACCTCCACCATTATTGACTGGTCGCACTCCATAGACACTTTCATTTCCCAAACGTTGTTGATTCTGTTGGTTCTGGTTTGCAGCATTGGTGTTTGAGTTTCCACCACTGGTAGAGTTTAATCTCATAGGATACAATGACTGTGCAGGAACCAATGGGCCAGGTCTTGGTGGAATGCCTAAAAATTAAAAATCATTATTATTACATAGATAAAATAGCTTTAACATGAAAATATGACTAGGTGCAATTGTTAGGTCAAAATATATGATGACAGTTTCTCATTTTAATAATGATTTGATACAATTTTTGAATACTGGCTACCAGTAAGTTAATCAGTAAGTCGTAATTATCAATAAAAATTAAAAATGTTCTTACCATCACCTCTGTGCACTATGGGTGGGCATCCTGATGATTTGGTATAAACTGACTGTGATCGGTTCAGATTGGCCCTGGTCAGTGGGGGAGACTTGGCATACAAAGATTTTGTACCTCCATACAATGATTCCACTCTATCAAGTTTACAAGGCGGTGCTGAGTACAGGCTGGCTGATGCTAAACTTGGACAGTAATTTGGACCACCTCCTGAAAGAAATAAAGGTTATTATTAAATAAAATTTCTTTCAAACAACAAACTGCTAGTAACAAACTAAGTTCCTGAAATAAGACTACTTAAAAGATATAAAAAATAACAAGTGTATTGTATGTGTGAGAGATATATATATATATATATATATATAGGTAATTATATGTTTACTAAATTTAAACTTCATCTACAAGTGGATTATTTAAGTGGAATATCCCTATGATGACAATCTTCTAATCAATAAGCGTAGTTTAAGCTTGAGCCTTATTTTTTTTAATTATGGCAAAATTAGATTCTCATAGCTTTTAGATAACTACAATGACCAAGACAATCATAATTCTGCCTGTGTTATATACATCTTTTTCATTCAGTCTGCAGAATGATTAAATGTATTGTTTTGGGGGGGTCCAGTATTGTTATAACCTTTATGTATGCAGAGTAGGTTCCAAAGTAATACAATAAATCAGTCTTCTATAGTCAAATGTTATTTTTTTTTAATTTCAAGTGAACTTATACTAATAAAACTTAAAAAATGGGGAGGGGAGAGAGAGAGAGAGAGAGAGAGAGAGAGAGAGAGAGAGAGAGAGAGAGAGAGAGAGAGAGAGAGAGAGAGAGAGAGAGAGGTTATGGTGGAAACACTTATGAAGAACAGAGTGTAGCTTATCATAAACGACATGTGTTCTAAGGTCACATACTTTTGTTTTCATGAATTTGTGGAAAACTAATACTTAAATTCAAAAAATAAATTAGCCTTGTTTAAATGCACTGATACAAATTCATATGAAGCATTCATTACCTGTTGGTGAATTCGGTGTCAAATTTCCCACTGGTCCATAAATAGCACCACCTGGCTGAACTGATCGCAAAGTATTATATGTAGAACGTGGTTTCTCTAACTCGTCATATGTGTCTTCATCAGAGTGAATGCTTGATGAATCTGTTACATTAACATAATCACGTAAATGTTAGTAAATGTGTGTTGATTGCATACATGTTAGTGTGTACACATGAATTACTCAAAGTTAGTAAGAAACTTCATTGCAAATTTACCTCCATCAATTGAATCTTTACTGTGCCTTGAATGTCTACGAGGATTGAAAATAAATTCATAGATGAGTCCAGCAGCTACTCCTCCCAAAACTGGTCCAAACCAGAATACCTAAAATTATAATTAAATCCTTGATTAATTTTGTTGTAATAGTACTTTGTACATATAGAAATACAGTGCACGCCGCTTATTGTGATCACTTCAGGACATAGCTAGCCTGATAACATTAACCGATTGATAACAATGAACAAAAGAACCAAGTAGAACTTTGGAAAGTTGTTTATTCACTTGCTAGTACACTACATACAGTATAATGAAACGTAGTACAGTACAACAAAAACTTACATGTAGCCCAACTGTATCGGCATCAATTAAAAAAGTCTTTTATTGTTGTTTGCCTCTGGTTTTCTCTCAACAGATCATTAATAAAATGGATATGAGAAAACGGATATTATCTGCTAATAGGTGTTACTACGGACTGGTGAAACATTTTAAGTCAAAATTAATAAGTAAAGATACAAAAGCCACCTTATACAAGACCTTGATCAGACCAGTCCTGATGTATGGCTCGGAATGCTGGGTGCTAAAAAAACTAGATGAGCAGAAACTATCTGTTTTTGAGAGGAGGGTACTGAGGAAAATCTATGGCCCTATGAAGGAAAACGACATTTGGAGGCGACTGCATAATCGAGAGTTGTACGAAAGGTTTAAAGATCTTCCTATCGTGCAACTCATACAGATTAACAGATTGCGTTGGGCTGGTCATGTGCAGAGAATGGCGGAGGATAGAATCCCAAAAAGAGTTATGAATTATTTGCCAATGGGAAGGAGAAGGAAAGGAAGACCGCATACAAGATGGCTGGACCAGGTTGGTAGGGAGGCAGTGAGGCTGGGTGCAGCGAACTGGTGGACATTGGCCGGGAGTAGAGACCAGTGGGGAAGATTTCTTTTGGAGGCCAGGGCCCGGACTGGGCTGTAGCGCCGAGGATGTATGTATGTATGTATGTATATATGTAGATCATTAATAAACCGTTCATACTCATAATGTTTCTAAAAATCTACTGACCTGTGCTGGACACCGCATCGTAACACTTTTAACGCCTCTCTCATTTCAGCGTTTGTTGGAGGTTGAGGAGGTTCAGTAGCATCATCATCTTCTGCTTCAGCCTCTTCTTCTCCCACTTGTGAGTCTGAGGATGTGGCAGCTTCACACACATCGTCTTCTGTCAGTCTAGCAGCAACAATTATGTCTTCATCGATCTCCATCCATTCTTGAAATTCGTCTACAGTCATGTTTAATGAACGAATGTCTGCTGTATCTTCAGATTCTGGGGCCTATTTTGAAAATCCTCCATGCTTGAAGCAGTTCCGAATCATACTTCCTGAGACATTATTCCATGACATGGCCAGGAGATGCAGGGCCTCAAGAACATTGGTTTGTTTTCCAAGGTCATTTGCACTCAGTTCTTTTGTATGCTCCATGTTTTCTAGGATTCTTGTGCGCATCGCATGACAATAATATCTCTTTAGGGTTCGAATGATCCCCTGGTCGCATGGTTGTATCAATGAAGTCATGTTGGCAGGTAAGAACACAAGATTGATGTTCTTTAACTCACAGTTTACATTGTGTGCTGTACAATTATCAATCAGCAAGACGATCTTCCTGTTTAACCTACTATCCCATTTTAATAGCCATTCTTTGAATATTAATGCAGTCATCCATGCATTAGAGTTTGAATGGTAGTTACTGGAAATTTCTTCACACCTTTAAAGCATCGTGGGTTCTTGCTTTTGCCAATTACCAGAAGCCTTTCTTTGTCCCCATTCATATTTACGCAGCACAAGACAGTTAACCGTCTCTTGGATGTCTTACACCCTTTAGCACTTTCATTCTTGAACAAATAAGTATGCTCAGGCAAGGCGCGATAATACAGTCCGGTCTCGTCTGCATTAAACACACAATCCGGAGAGTACATGGATATAATTTTTGGCCACTCCTCTTCTATCCATCTTTCAGCACCAGAGAAATCAGCATCCTTCTGTTCACCATGCATTCGTTTGTACTCAGTGTTCTCTCATTTTTTCCAACAATGAAACCATCCTTTTGTTGCTACAAAATCATCTTTTCCCATTTTCTTAGCAAGTTCTTCTGCTTTTTGTTGCATCATAGGTCCATCAACACGAGCATCTTGTTCACGAACATTAGTGAACCAAAGTTTAGAGCTGAATCAACCTCATTGTCTTTTCCACCACGAAACCTCTTACAAGTCAAGTTTTGGTTTTCTTTTCCAGCCCTCACAATACTGTCCCGATCTTTTAACAATTTGCACAGAAGAGGTTGTGAAATCTGTAACTGCGCTGCCGCACTGCGTTGACTCATTTTAGGCAATTTGTCATAGCGTTCTATGATTGAAAGTTTTTCTTTAAGGTTTAGATCTTTACGTTTATTCTCCACACTAGCCATAATTTCACTGCAATAACGTAAACTTCACAATGTAAAAGCTGTAGCTATACTGAAGGGTCGAACATGGGTTTATTGCTCGAAAGTGAAAGTTGAGCGGGTGAATGGCCGACTGCACCCCCTTCTACTTCATCCTTCAGAACTTGTAAACACTATGACCAGAGGGACAAAGAGTCGCAGACAGTATAACACAAAAAAAAATTTTGAAAAGTTTTATTCTATAATTTGCAGTAAGGAATGTCGCTGAAAGCAATAACGAAGGGTGTATGTGTGGAAAACATATTTTGTAAGGGACAAAAGGGGAACGAGCAAGCAAGCTGTAGTGACGGACAGGTCATAAATTTCGTAGGCAGCTGCGACGCGTACCCTGTTAACAGAGTTCACTGCTCCGGGTACGTAGAACACCAGTTTTTTGTGAAAACACATTGATTCCATAGAAACTACATACAATGTGTACAGAGCCATTAAAGGAGAAAAGGCTTAACAATGGTCAAGCATACATGTGTACGCCAGCTGTCAGGAGAAAGCGACGAAGGGTGGATTGATTTGAAGGACTCCAGCGGTCGATGACAGGGTTTTGACCTTACTTGGAAACGAAAGCGCAGAGAGTACGTCCAAACTCAAGGATGGGGTGTTGCCTGGCAACTAAAAGAAAAAACCAACTTTCAAAGAAGGGTAGGCGAGGCCCTTGAACAACAATAGATAATAACGGCAGAGCGACGAAGTTAAGAAACAATGAAAATGGAAGAGAAACTCAGAGTTGTCACTGAAGATTTTAGAAAAAACGACAGATACAATTTATTGCTGCGTTGGCTGGAAATGTCGACGACCTCAAAATACGAAGCAAGGGAAGAATCTGGTGGGGAACCAGAAGCCCTATCAGAGAACGCCTTTGAAAAGATGGGTAGTATTTGGACTTGGAGGGAAAAATATGAAACCAATAAGGACACGGCGTCGTTGGAATCAGAAGTCTGGTGGGAGATTTGTTAAGAAAAATATAGGAAGGAGACAGAAACGCGCTCAGAGAGTTCTAACTAAAATACGGACGCGAGAGGAGTTCTAACTAAATTTCGGACGCGAGTGGAGTGAAGTCCGTGACGAGAGAAATTAGCATTTTATCGAACTTAGAATAATTTGATACACAGTGTGAGAAGGTAGTTTTCGAACTTATAACAAAAATTAATACAGTCATTACAAGCAAACGAACTATGAAGTAGAGTCACACTATTAGCCTACCAGTGAACACTAACTGAAACAAATAGTAATCAGACAATAATGTAATTTCAGTGTATAAAAACACTTTACAACAATAACTTTTAAGAACGATTAACAACACAAATTACATTCATGAACACTTAATAACCAGACATACCGCAACAAAGGTGCGTAATAATAATTCAGATTTGAAATAATTTACGATGTCGGTGTACAACGCTAACTTTTATTCATAAATTATAATCCGAATGCGTGGAGTTGGTGAGTGAAGTGTCTGTGAGTGACATCGTGGAATTCATCCAGTGCCATCTATCATCTGGAGGTGTTATCTGCACGATTCTAGAACGATCGACATGGGGGAATCATCACCGCAACTACCGAGTGATTGGATATTCGAATACCAAGTATAGTAAAACATGTCTTAATTAATTTAGATCCACTGTCTGTCATCTCAAAGAATCCACACACAATAAAATTCAATAAAGTAATCGTAAAGGAATTAAAGAAATCGATTCTAAAGTTTGTGTAGAAGTAAAAAATTATCATTGTTTATCAGTTTGGAGTAATGTTTATTTCCAAGTTCTAAATGAATCCGTAATTACAAAATATAGTAACAGCTTAAGAGATATTCATATTAAGAATTCATAAGATGAGGCTAAACATTATAATTTACTTAATGTACTAAACGCAATTGATGAATGATCATTAATATGCAACCATTAGATTGAGAGTTTGGATAACTAATTTTATTACTGTATTATTTTGATATGTACAATTTAATGAGTATTCAATTTTATTACTGTATTATTTTGATATGTACAATTTAATGAGTATTCAATTTTGTTAATGTATTATTGTTTGATATTTACGATTCAGCCATGAGTATTAAATTTTGGTAATGTGTTAATTTTATATATTTACAAGTACTAATGAGTACGTAGAATTTTGTGCTATCTTAATATTTACAAGTAATAACAAACTAATGTGAATAAATTTAAGAGTTATCAGTAGCAATGAGCATTTATTATTATTTTAACCCTGAGATAAAGAGAATAAACAGTAATTAATGTTAAATTGGCGTCCACACGCGGGACATTAAATAGATAATAACAAAATTTATTGTTAAAACAGTGTAATTCGTTTTGTGAATGCAGTACAGTCGCCCCAGATATTCTCAGACAAAAGTTTTACGAAAGAAAAAATGTAATAACATAAACCGAATTATTGATTACAATAAACTACATTTTTTCAATGTTTTAATATTCGTCTGGATGGGTCTTCATGAAAGTGATAAGAATATCCGAATGATAACATTATCCGTGATCACAATAAGTGGCATGCACTGTAGTAATGAATCTTCAAGGTTCTTCACTTTATATTCTTTATAAACACATCACTCTACAGAAACGAGAAAAAATCCAATTTTCCATTACGTCTGATAACAACAAGTATGCTTAATTGTAATTACCTACATATTTATTATAAATTGTTGTATAATATATATATTTAAGATTTAAATTTTGAAGTATGTCACTTATAACGCCTAAATTTATTTACACTGCGTATTGCATGTCTGCAGATGCTCTCTCTCTCTGTATTTATTTACAATAACCAGAATGAATAAATTGAGTAAATTTGATTTATTATATTAATTTTAAAATGTTATAGTTTATTTGATTTCTCCTTAATGAAGAAATGTACAAAATATACTTTTTATGTTTGACTTTTTTTATTTTCTCTTATTTTATAAGTTGAAATTGGGATTCAAAAGGCATTCAGTTGGATTATGTAGAATGATTTTCAAAATACTATAATTACACCACAAACATGATTTGATAAAGTTATATGAACACGCTTTTGTTGTAGTTCTGATCATTCTGAGGCATATATTATTCAATATCAATTAGTATTTAAAATGCAAATTCTGAAGTTTCATTTTAACAGGAAAGCATGCTCACCCAGTGATAATCCCACTTGTTCATAACAAAGGATGGGCCAAGTGCACGAGCTGGATTCAGAGCTGGCATCTGAAAAATAAAAAATTCTGTATATTGACTGAAGATGAAGGAAACATGTAATTTTTTACGAGATCATTCCATACTCAAAAATATTTTAGATTAAACTCAATTAACAACTCTTTAACAAAATGTTGCGTAATAACAGAGAATAATGAGTGGATAATAAAAATACTCAAAATGACATTGTCTTCTAAATTATAGTGAGGGTTACCAGTAATTAACAAGTTAATTGATGAATGAGTGAATGAAACCTATAAAGCACATTACTTAGATAATGTTTCTGTTTTCTTAAAACAAATCTTGTACATATTCTATTAAAAATATTCTGTAATAATAAATGAAAATCAAAATCTAGAACCATGTCATCTCCTTACACTACAGTATTATTGTTATTACACCATCAGCTGAATAAAAACAATATGTACATTAGGGTTGGGTTTTATTAAAATAATAAGAAAAATGCATGAATTATGATGTTACAGTAGTAGTAATTTATGTTTCTAGCAAGATTTGAATTAAATTTCACACACACACACACACACACACACACACACACACTTTGTTTTCATATTGTTTTGACATGATAATGTCTTTTAGCTGGACATCGTTTTAAACTTTCTGTAACATTTTATTTACCATCATGCTGTATAACGTCATCATTGCATGATGTCATTGGGATTGTTGTAAATAAAGGTTTGTTTTGATACGTCGCAATATATATATTGTAAGGGTACATGTCTTCAAAATACATTTATGAAGCAACATGATAAGAATAATATATTAAATGATTAACACTATGAATTAAAAGGGATGAGTCAAAGATAAAGGAATGGGTAGTTAACATAATTATGCGATCAAACAAATAAAGGTAATAATAAAAGTAACCTCTGATAAGAGAAATGTAGCAAGCAACGAAACAAAACTTGAAAAAACGATAGTACAATGCGATTTAACCAAAATAACCCAATAGATATGGTAAGTGAGTAGGTAGAACAAGCCCCAACACCAGTGATAGGACTTATGAAGACAAATAAAATAATCAAAGGTAGACAAACAATACCAGAACACAAATAATACAGCAAAAATTAGTAACAAGTATTATATAGAGTACGTAAACAAAAAGTACACTACCAATAGCAGTGGCGAAGCTAGTAGTTAATGAATGGGTAGGCAAAAATCTTACCTTAAATTTTTTTTAAGGAATCACTAAAAGGACGGTGGTTCAAATCGGACGCTGAGGTAGAGTTTGCTGTTAGTGAATGGTTCCGGTATTCCGTAAGAATTTTACTAGCAGGGAATCTACAGATTAGTGCAACAGTGGGACTCATGTCTTAATGTTAATGGAGACTTCTTTTAAAATCGTTGAATAAAAAATTCTTTACAGCTCTAAACGTGTTTCTATTGAACAATCCTTGTATAAGTCATACACAATAATACATCTGATTAAACTTCAAATTTTTAAACTTGATTAGTTTCTGTATATTATATATTTAATGTTACAAACAATTCAAAAAACAATCTTGATCATCTGTTAGTTCAGCGGAATAACCCGGCACACTTTTAATAACCGCATAAAATAAGCACACTTATAAACAACACAGCGCGCTTTAACTTAACTGTTTGCACCATAGAAGTGAGACATGCCTCAATGCTCTATGTGTACAGCATGGGACAATCCCTCCTCCCCCGTACTTCCCTATCGCGCCAGCACATTGCTTACATACGATGTATACAAAAAACGCTGAGGCAAGTTCACGTTGCCTCATTCGCTTTATGCCGAATCTCACCTGTCACCATCTAGCGGTCACTCAGTAAAGCACATTTCGGCTTAATAAATTCGACAGTCACAGTAAAAATGTATAATCTTTACGTTACATAGTTCATACGTATTTATAATTTTTATTCAACAGAATTTTTAGGGTAGGCATTGCCTCAACTGCCTCCATGTAACTTCGCCACTGACCAATAGTAATTAAGAGAAAACATTTGTTAATAGAATGTATGTAATTTTAATAACCCTATAGTGAAAGAAGAAGGTAGAACATAAAATATAGAAAAATGACTATAAAACTGTGTTTTAAAACCCGATCCAAGAGTGAGAGATAGGTAGGAAGTGGTAACCATAAACAGTGAAGTGGTGGTAATATTAAAATAAACGACTCATAATTTTAAGAAAATAAGTGAATTGTGTTAAACTGTAAGAAACAGAATAGGTGTGAGGGTAAGAAGTATAAAAACATATTCTATTACCAATAGAAAGTTTATCTGTATAGAATAGAGAGTATCAATATAATACTCACAAAATTGTTATGTTATTAAGTAAATGAAAAGTAATTTGTTTGTTTGATGTTTAAGGGCGTGTAAACCCAGAAGGCAGAAGTTTACAATAATATGTTTGTATTTATATATAAGTAAGGAAGGTATAAGGAGATGAAGAGTATGATCATTTTAGTTAATGACATACCATATAATAATTGTGTTTAAAAAAGAAGAAGTTAGTTCTAGGAGATGAATAGTATGAACATTTTAGTTAATGACATGCAAGATAATAATTGTGTTTAAATAAGAAGGAGTTATTTTTATGTTATGAAGAGTATGAACATTTTGAGTAATGACATGCAATATAATAATTATGTTTAATGATAAGAAACATGACTGAACCATATACAGACCATCAAGTTATTTATATGTTATGTTTTGTTAATAAATTTAAGTTAAATAGATAGGTGAGAAATGGGAGTAGGAGTAAAACTAATAATGACATAAAAAATAACAAACAACAAATTAATAAATATAATATAAATAGAAAGTAAAGTATCAGATAGGAAATAATTTGGTAAAGGTATAATGACATGAATAAATTGTAAAAAAACAGTTCAATGTATTTCAAAAGCCAATAAACACGAATGCAAACAAGCAAACCATATGTGCTTAGTAAATAATGTTTAAATAGAGCAAATTAAGGAATTCTAAGATGTTACAGTTTAGGCCTATCAATGACATAGCTGTATAAATTCAGAAAACCAATAATAAACAATTAAATACTATAATTGGATGATATGACCAAATAAATTATGTAATTACAATTAAATAACCAGAATAACATGTCAGAATTGTGATAAATAATATAAATAAGTGAAATATGTATTAAAATAGAATTATCAGTTTTGTACAAAAACATTAGTACAGGGCCTAGACCAGCCTTATGATATGTCAAATTGATCATTGAAAGAAAATGGGAACGTCTATGTTAATATTTCAAGCATTGGAAATATCCCCAGGGAAAAATAACATTTATAAAATATTTATTCATTTTGAACAAAAAAACCAGGATTTATAACAATAGTTTCAAATGTACTTAACCAATCAGATTCAAGCCGGTTCCATAGAAACAGAACGTTATTATAATTTTGACCGTTAGGTAACGAGATTCCATTATTAACAATTCAGAGTATAGACGCTTTACTGATGAGGACCTTTTAAAAATCAAATAAGTAAGATCAAAAAAGAATGAACCCAAATTGAATACCCGAAGTAAACAAGAGTTCCAGCTACACCAGGAGGAAGAATAAACAAAGTTACAAAATTAATAAGTAACTAAAAATTGTAATAAAAGAAACAGACACCAACGAAGACGACAACCCTATCATTGAGATTAGATGCATGCATTAACAACAGCAAAGAAACCATTGATGATCGATAACACTAACACCGTGATTGTGTTAAGTATAAATTAAATTATAATTACTTAATAAACTAAAACTGATCCACTTTTCTCACAATAGAAAACTCTCACTATCAACTTGGAACTCCTATTTCTTTCAAAGATTAATAAAAAATATTTATGAATACCTGAAGTGACTATAAGATAACCTATGTATTAAACGATAACACTGACACACACTTTTAACACCACAGAGTTGAATTTAAAGTAAACCTCTTTTATATTTAATTACCACAATTGTAAGGTGGTGTACTTTATTTAAATATCTTGTTCTAAACTTTTTTTTCGACTCAAAAGAATTCATGGGCAGTTTAATTTGTATAAATAAGAAGATACGGCGACCATCATGTCGTCAAACTAACTTGTGCTGCCACCCTGCTCTCTGCTGAGTAAAAAATTAATTTATTGCCGAGGCTAAAAGTAATAATAATAAATTCAATTGTACAATAATTATTGAAAATTAATGAGCTACCAAGTTAAATAAATAAGTATGAATCGTTACTAGCTGTCCTGTAATTATTTCAAATGTATTATGTATGTTGTGTTCTGTAGCAGTGAATAGAATTATTTGACCAAATTTTATGTTGGCAACACATCTCCCCAGACAAGTGAAATTCGAGTTCCCGCCAGTCTGCGAGTAATTCGAATCATTCATCACAGTATCGTAACCAAATAAACTGATACAGAATCTTTTAATTGTTTTAAGGGAAAACAATTTGGCGCCTATCGGGAAGAAAAAACAGTGAGTAAGGACAGGTAAGGATTAACAGACAACAACAAGATTCGGGACGGCTTATTAGCGCGATTGCGATCATCATAATCAGCGACAGTTAAACCATACTACAAGAAGAATAATAACTAATTTGACGTATTCAACGTGTAACTTAATACGTGACGAGATCGAGGTTCTAACAATATATATATTGTAACGTCACAGAACGTTCCATAAAGGAATTTAATTGCAAAGTAAATTATCATAAGAGGAAGGTGAGGTGAACAGTATCGAACCCAAGTAATCCAAAAAATTTTGTAATATTGTCTGATAATTAATATCATTAACATGAAAAAACGACAAAGACTATGACTAAGACTCAAACCCCATATATATTGTTTAAATGAAGAACAGTGTAAAACTGATAATATACTATAAGAGAAACAGATAATCTCAGAAATGACCAAAATGAGGTCATTACATATTAAGAAATGTAACTCTGAATAGGGTATAAAAAACTATTTATTGTGAATTAATGGACAAGATCTATTATTATACTTTGTAATATAAATAAAATAAATGTATTAAATGAGTTGAATACATCATTAAAAAGGATGTAAGTTAAAATAAAAAATATATAAATGTTATGACAAAAAATCAAGGTTTTGGATTTGAGACCAATCACTCAGATTTTATGTGAAAATTAATTATTATAGAATTAATATAAAAACTATATGTAAATGTCAATTAGACAAAGACAAACAAATTATCTTAAATAGAGAAAGCTGTAAATTGATTAGAAGTCAATTAAAATAGTGAAAAACAGTGTTAAACTGAAAACATGTGATGAACATATAAAATTGTAATATTTATGAATTTAATGTTGTCAAAATGCAACAAAATTGTATTCTAAAGTTGAAATACAATATAATGTAACTATACTTATATACATGACCACCAAAAACACTTTAACAGTCAAGTTATGAAACTATTTACCTATACCATACCAGGCTGAGGCCAAAAAACAATCACAAAAATAGTCATATTTGACAGAATAATTGCAGAATATTAGAAAAAATAAAGGAAAAATGTACAATCCTATAATGTACAATGGAAACATACTTGCTCAGTTGAAAACAAGCTTAATTCTTAGAGAATTTTAAATATAAAAGTGAAAATTGTCACTCCAAGAAAATAACTCATCTGTGCAAAGCAGTAAGATGCTAAGTAATATTACAGTAAAAATAAAATGTATCAGGATAAACCAGGTATTCCCAAAGATAAACAATATAACAAACTCTAAGTGAATACCCAAAAAATCCCATAATAATACCGAAAAAGACAAATTATCATCAAAAACTAATGACAAAAATCTAGGCCATATGTAATGCCTATAGAAAAATGAACTTATTTATATGTTGTATGTTTTAATATTTGTTTATTTTGTTATGAAAGGATAAATATGTTATGTATTAATGTTATAGCAAGAACCAAGCAACTTCATAACATTTTAATAATTAGAGAATTAGAATTTTGTGCAAACACTACAAGGTAAGAGTTGTATTTTATGTTAATTTATTAGAATAAATAACAGATATCACACACTACAACCAAACAACATATTAAATGAACAAATACATTACAAATCACATACACTATTTGACACACTGATCCACACACATAATTCGAACCCTCAACGCCAATCCCTTCCCACCATCAACCCCCACCACACACACCATTTTTCCGTAACGGTTATTCTGTAATCGACAGTCAGTATTAAACCCACTGAAGAAGAGAAACAACATCTCGAAACGTTTGGGAAGTGACAACAGTAAGTTCATTAGTGAAAGTATTATATATATTATTAAATAAAATAAAATAAAGTAAATTAATTTATTAGATTTAATTTGTTCAAAATCAATCATGTATGGTATCATTGTATTCAGTTGAAAGCAGAGAATCCAAAAATAATAATGGCATGCAGATTGTAAGTAGTTCTGTAAAATTGTTTGACAAATACCAGAATAATTTCAGTAATATCCTTGAGTATGAAGAATAAGAAGTTTTTGTTCTAAAGCTTCTACGGAAGTCAAATTTGTTCTATGATGTTCCATTTGCATATTCTCGAACGTTCCAGAAGAAAATTTTACTCAAAAATACCGGAAGTTCATGTTTAAAAATTAAAACAATGAGCCTTACAGAGTATAAAAGGAAGACGAAATTTGACACAAAAACACTTTATGCTTTGAATCCACAAGAGACACATCACCTACGAATCCGATCATCTCGTCCAAGGCGAAGTCGAAGAACAAGAATTCAACACGAGAACACAGAAAGGCTTTTTCCCGTACATGACAAAAGACTGACTTAACCTTGTAACATGACATAAGGTAGTGAAGATCCAGTGAGATTTAACTATAAAAATAAAAAGCTGAAGATAAGAATAAGAGGCAAAAACTTATAAACACAGCGATCAATAACCCAGTAACCCAAATGACGAATGACTGTTAACCTGACAATGACTTGACACAATAGATCGGATAAATACCAAAGGAACCAAGAAACAATGAAGAAGCAGTTGAGACCTAAGTGTAATCAAATAATCCCAAATAATGACCATTATATTGTAATTTAAATAATGAACTGATATTATTGTAGCGTAGAGGAGATTTACCCAGGGTAATAAGGTTAATGGAAAATAATAATGTCATGTATGTTTTATTGATAAAGGAATGTACTTATAATATAAGGTAGGGAGTTAGAAACTAACCATACCCAAATTAATAGTGATAATAATAGTCAAAGCCAATAAAAGATGCTTTGAGCCAAACAAAAGCAATAATTAAGTAATAACCAAAAGTGATCAGAGTGATTTGAAAGTAAACTAGTTATTCATGACCCATAATCACACAGTGATATCAAAATAATCAGACAAACCGTGTGAATAAATAAGTGAGTGAATTAAAAATGTGTATAAAAATAAATAAGTGGTGAAATGCTAAGTATAGCATGTAATGGAAAAAAGTGATAGTGATAATAAATAATGAAACCTTCTATGAAGGGAAAAGTGCAGTGGGTGTGCAGAATAAAGTATTTTATAAAGCCAACTATAATAAAATAGCTAAACAATCTTTGATAAACATTATGTTAGCAAGTAAGATTAAACTGATTGTGCTATTATGAATTTAGGTAATAGGAAGTAAGAATTATAAAATAAGGTAAGGTAAGGTTATTAAGTTATTAGAATGAATAGTAAAATAAGAAGGACAGACACTATATTTAAGTGAAGGGATTAGTAAGTAAGACATATCGTGTAAGATACAGTTTAACAGTAGTATTATAAGAGTTTTGTTATTGTTAAAAAAACCATAGAATGTAGTAAATTATAAGATAAGCAAGATAATAGTAAAAAAACAGAAAACTAGTTAGAAGTTTAATTTCAGACTTGAACCTGACAAGGAATATTTTTATAATAAGAGGTGGAGTTAGGAACACGGATGTTTATTGCTTGTTTTGTTTATAAAATTGTATTAGAATTACCAAATATAAAGGTAATATGTTATTAAGGAATGTTAGATGAGAGTAGAATAAAATCTAGGCTCTAGGCCTAACTGTTAAATAAAAATTTAGTAGATTTGAGAACAAATAATAGTCCAAAATTGAAGCAGAGTATACCAAATGGTTAAACAAATTAAGTGAGTATTCCTAATACCAAAATATATGAATAACAACCAATTTTGAATAAAATATATGTAAAATATAAATGTGAAAAATACTAAAAATGTAATTAGCTATTCAAAAGTGGGCATGAGGGATGTCAAAATGATCATTATGAAAAATTAGGAAGAATGGTACTCATGTAATAACCCTAGCTATTAGTGTAAGATAGAAATCTTCATTTGAAGATATTTTGGTAAAATTAGACTAAAAAAGACGTTAAAACATAACAATGACTTAAGTTAATGACCAATGAGAATTAGCATAATTTATTAGGTAACCATAGCAACCAGAAATTTATTGCCAAAAAACCGTTAGATTTTCATTACTGTATTATTGACCGACGCCGAGAGTGGATCGAGTAGCTCTCACACTAAAATGTTATTACTAAAGTAAATTTTAAATTAATTTAAACCAAAAGAAGATAATAACAACATCCCAGGGAATCCTGAATAAAATTTTGTGTAATAAAAAAAAATTATCAACGAACCATAATTATCCGAGGAAGCCGGGAAGACGCAGCGAAGAAGAGAGACGACGACGGATCCCGAAGGAAGATCATCGGGACATAGATCAATAGAAGAAGACGGACGATCACAGAAGGAGTGCGAGGCCGGAGTTTGCGAGGATAACCGTCGGGACAAGAGAAATAAACTTCCGAAGAATAGAAGAAGACGACATCTCAGGAGTTATCCGGAAAAAGAAGGCGACAGCAGGATCTTCAGCGGAAAATCGATGAGTATAAACATAATCCCATTATCGAATTCACAATTTTTTGGTCAAAATTAATAAATAACTATTTCACTTCACTGATCACTATTCCGATTTAGAACTAAATGCTTTGTTAAAATCACTATTTAAACTTTAATCAATTAATAATTATTAAAAGCGAAATATAATAAATGATTGACAAACCTTTCTAATGAACAAAACCTAACCCTAAATTGTACTAAGTTTTCATTGGTAATTACCTACTCGAATAGGATAAGATATTAATTTTTTTGTGCAACTAGTATTAAGGATTGTTATAAATTTGTGTGTCTTAGCCCTAAGTATATATTTCTGTAGCCGAAAGGACTTATTAACACCCCTGAGAAAAAACATTTTAACTGTAAACTAACGTTAAGACGACTTGTGTACAAAACACGGGAACTGAGCAAGTACCAACCGAACAAGTGTAATAGCCGGTACAAAAAATAGATTTGATGTATTATAAGGTAATTGAAATCTTTTAAAGGGTCAATAAATGTTCTCATTCTGCAACTCTGTATGTTTGATTCAATTAATTTACAATAATAAATAAGAGTATATGGAAGTGAAAGCGTCAAAGCAAAACGTTAGCCAAGTCGACACTGCAGAAAGGCGTGCGCCAATCAGGTGGCGAGGCGGCAACATTTGAATACAACAGAGAGAAATACGGTTTACCCGTAAATGATAAGAGAAGTTACAATTTGACCTATTAAACACAAATAACACTAATTATTAATTTTTACAAACCACATAAAGATTCTATTACAAAGTGACGCTCACAACAGTTGGGATTTTCGTTTATGTTAAAAGGACGATAATAAGGGGAACGTTTACCAAAGCTAAATACCCCGTACAAACAGGTTTATTATAATATTACAACCTATACAAGGAGTATATCGCTAATCACTAATGTGTTGTTGAATAGAGCAGCAACACGCCATATTTAATAGAAACGCACACAGCCAGATATCCAGCGGCCCTGAAAAGGACCGCTTTTAATAGAGAGAATCAATTTTGCTGGTATTTGCTAAGACAAACTGACTTTGACAAAATTCCCAAAACAATTTACTGACACGAGCCTTCTACATTGAGTTTGGAACTAGCGCTGTGACGGCCGAATAGAGAAACCACGCAGACAGCTGTTCGCCGCCGCCAGAATTCAAAGCATAGATACAGTACGAATTTATTTCAATCGTGCGGAGTTTTAAAACCGTAATTTGACTTATAAATAATTACCAGTGCGTGAGGAACGTAAACACGAAGAGGCTCAAGATTGGAATCGTCCCCAAGAACAGTGTCCAGTGAAGTAAATACTTACCCACCGGAACGTGAGTTGTTCAAAAGTTAAAATCATTTATACCTTGTATCATTGTCACACAGTTGTACTACACATGTCAAACACCTTCACATCACACAATTTTTGTAAAGCATTCCACTGATTTGTCTTGATAGTTCAAAGGAGTCACGTCCTGAGTATAAAGTTTTTTCATACATTAAATTCATGCTATTCAACTGAGCAATAAAATATTTATTAGCCGATACTTACTTAAAAAACTTATCAATAATAATTTTTTGTAACTCTGCAATTTTGTTTAATTCGAGTGTTAGTCCTTCAGACGATTTTTATGAAAAGAAAGATAATTAAACACACGTTATTTACAATTCAAACTGTCTTGTTCACATTTTTTTATATAATTAATTTAACAACTAAGAAATCAAATTTAATAATAATAATAATAATTTCTTGGAACAAATATCCAAGTGGCGCCCACATACACACATTAGCATAAGTTGTATTTGCAGGACAACATCGTCGCAGAGAAACCAGCCATTAGTAAGTATTAAAAGTGCGCGGAGTGTAACACCCGACATAACAACAAAAAACAACACATACAATTTCTCTTATTTTACTATAAATTGACGAATCCAACGTGAGGCAACGAGGGAAAGACTTGATGTACAACATACATTTCTCTTATTTTAATATAATATATATATATATACCGGTATATATATTATGTGTTAAAAATAATATCACTGCAAACAATTAAACCAGATTTATAAAGCGTCCTGAAAGTTTAAAATCAAGTGTTTAAAAGCACAATCTACCAGCCGGGAATCGTTAACTAAAACCGCGACCGCTAACATGCTAACGTCGTCGCAGATTAAAGACCTAACAAGCAAACAACACTGCATAGCTGTAGATAGGTTATTGTCTCTAGTTAATGGTTGTCTTCGTATTTCGTATGTGATTCAGCTAACGATCCTGCATCTATTCATTAAAATATTTGTCTGTACTGCATCGTAAATGCAAAGCTACTTCCTTTTTATATTTAATTACTCACCGCAGAAATGTGAAGATATAACACAGATACATAATGTCATTGGGATTGTTGTAAATAAAGGTTTGTTTTGTGTTGTGGTGAAATACACTGCTGCTGGTATATAGTAACCATAACGTGGCGACTGACTAAAACAGCGTTCGACAATGGATAGCAGCGACGAGAAGGCTCAGATCAAGAAACGACAAAATGCCGAGCGAGCAAGAAAGTATCGGGAACGAAAGAAGCTCGAGAAGGAACAGCAACGAGCGGCTGCTGTCGGCGGTGGTGAAGCTTCGGTACCAGCGGCCCCATCGCAACAATAACATTATTATGGTTACTGAGTGACTGATTGTTTCTTTTGCGAAAATGTTGCGTTTAGCTGGCGGCTGAAAGACATTATCATGCTCTTAATCTTTTACCATTTGGTAAACGGTACTGAATCTTTTTTTATGAAGGTTTAAAATAGCAATAATTTATAATTAATTTATAGTGCCAGTTTAATTCTTTGAAAAATCATTAATGACTTAATTAGAGCAAACAAGAGAATGTGAGAGGTATGAGAAGTGCTCACACATCCTGAAGGAGAGAAAACACTGGCTTCTTCACTATTGTTGTAGCATGAAATATTCATTTACCAGTTTGTTATTTACACTGATGAATGTTAATAGCGGTTGAAGGTCATGTTAGTGATTGTATTTATTTATACTGTACTGATGGTTGTTGACTCGGGTAGAATAAATCTTGTGTTTCTATGTTTCAATTCAGTTTCACACTTGTTAGCATCATGTTAAATGTAATGTTTGTACTGATGGTTTAAAATATATTTCCATCTCTTTTGCTGGGTTATGTGATCGACATCTATGCAAATTACCATGTTCTGTAGATTTAAATCCCACTGTGAATGTACTTTTAACTAATTTATTCCAAGACTTAAAACTGAAGTCATCTTTTTCATCTAAAGAGTTTTATTATAGACTTGCCACAATTTTTGCCATTAAATTAAAACTAACAAGGTTTGTTTCAAAACATGGGTACTATAACTGGACCTATATATTTCCAACGTTAAACGCAACGTTGCAAGTATTTCCAAAATTCACACAAATACATTACCATGTACTCAACGCAACTATGAAGTGTATTACACCCGCCAGGTCGCAGGATTTTTTTATTCTCGTTGCGTCAAGTATATGTAGTTGCACAATGATTAAATAATTTTCAAAGAGGAGTGAGATGTTGTTGACATGAAATAATTAATTAAATCCGTTTCAAAATAATCATTATATGATTTATTAATATTAACAGAAAATATGCAAATATTAAAAAATTCGAATCTTAGATAAATAAAAATATTTTAGTTGTCTTGATTTTATAAGTTTCTTTTATATTTTCTTTTATAAGTTTACACAAATACAATGTAACCTTCTATGCTGTTCATGACATATAAAATAAACAACCATATAATCTTACTAGCTAAACAGAGATGTTAAACAAATTATGTAAACCTTTTTATTTCGGTGTGTCTGACTTTGACTCAAATTTTAAATAATAGCAACTCATTTACAAACAAAAATAATATTCAGTCTCAAGAATAAAATTAATTGTTGCTCTAAACAATATAAAAAATATAACATTTACTTCCAACCTATTATTTATTTCTATTGACACACCCAAATTTTAATATACAACAAAATATTAGTATTTTTTAAATTTTCTTGTTAAATTAAATTCTTTTCTTTAACTACCCTTTAAATTTATGTACAGTAATTATATTTAAAACTTTAAGTCTTTACTGTTCATATATAAGTTTCTTTTTGAAAGTTCTTTTCACAAACAAAAATATAATTGTTTATTCTTCACCTGCGTACTCCCGACGTTACCGTTGCGCGCGCGCGTGCGTGTGTGTGTGTGTGTGTGTCCTGAATCCTGAGAATTTGATGATGATGATGATGCTGATGCTGTGTTCTCTGTCTCTACGGTTTGTTGTTTGTGATGGTCCAGAGTTCCTCCATAAGCAGACCGGCAGCGTGACGTTGTGTGAAGATTTCTCGAGTCTGAGCCCGCCCCAAAATTGCCGGTGGTATTTATACTGGACGGCAATCTGACAAGTCCAGGACTGTTTTCGACCTGTTAGATATTGTCACTTCGTGCAAAGCGTCCTTTTAATTACAAATCACTTTTTGGTTAATTTTCACGATTTCGTAAACATCCTCGTAGCACGAGCGATATCATAGTTTGCGTAATTTTTCCTGGTCACTCACATATAACACACTTATTAATTACTATTTAATTACACTAGTAATTAACATTAAATTACCTGGCGTCTTTATTATTGCAAATTTCTGCAATACTTTTACATCACTATATTCGTTAAAAATTCCTTAATGTAATGGTGTTCTTATAATTGGGGTAAGTCTTTGTTCACAGGTTTAAAACGTATTAATTAGTTTATTTTTATCCGGTTAAAACCTGATTACTGAGAATTCGTACGCATCACCCTATCGTAGACTCTTGCTTGTCGTTTATAGATTTATACAAATCTAATTTGACCACACATGCAATAAACACTGGGCATGAATTCCCAAACATAACCAACATGACACTAATAAAACACATACCACACAAAGGCACCATAATGAACATTTGGGGAAATTTACAAATATACAAATATAAAACACAAAACAAACTAATACCTGAACATGACATAATTTTCAAAGCACTCAACGTCGAAAACACACAAAATACTAATACATACACCACAGTCACACACAATAATACCAATTTAAAGTACCAGAAGCCAACAGGAAGCCACAATAACAACCAGTCAACACACATGTACTTCACCAGACACAAAATCCGGAAGGCTGAGGATGGGTACACAATGGTAGCCGAAACATGTTCCTAATAAGGAAAGAAATATGTTGAGGTAAATTCATTATAAAAATTAAATATAATATATATATACATATAATATAATATACATATAATATATATATATAGTGTGTGTGTGTGTGTGTGTGTGTGTGTGTGTGTGTGTGTGTGTGTGTGTGTGTGTGTGTGTGTGTGTGTGTGTGTGTGTGTGTGTGTGTGTGTGTGTGTGTGTGTGTGTGTGTGTGTGTGTGTGTGTGTGTGTGTGTGTGTGTGTGTGTGTGTGTGTGTGCATTTTTTTGAAGTGAAAACTTCTATAGGCACGTTGGGCGATTTTTGGATGGGTAAAATCTTATGAGTTCGCGTCACCGACATGCTAATGCCAACATGATAATGTCGGCATGCTAATGTTAACAGTATATCTGTAGCTATAAGTATGACGTGTTGCGCGTGGCCAGCAGTGAAAGTATAGATTATACTTGTGTGTAATACTATTATACTACAATTATATTATACAATTGTAATACAATTTGTACTATTTAACACACTTTTATCGTTTACGTACTTTATTTTGGAGTTCCTTACGCTGCCGAATTTGCTATCGCGTGTTCGATTCCTAGCGCGATTTCGGCTTTCCGTATTAACAATTAACGCAATACTTATGATCTATTTTACATTATTTTTATTCTTATTAATTACTTATACTATATTATATGATATTTACATAATTGTTATTTGTCCGTCTGGCTGTTAACTTAGGGTTTTTCGTCATGTCTAATGTCGAAGTATGTATTTTTAATAGTTTTTTTTATTATTGTAAGATTGTAACATTAGTGATGTGTATATGTGTCTATAAGTAAAGTTAAATTGACTACGTGGAAAGTTTAATGTGTGTATACTGTGCATTGTTTAAATTGTGTTTTAGTTTGATCATTATTTTAAATGTTCAAATGTAGGATCACTGTGCAGTACAAAAGTGAGTACTAAATATGTTAATATTTTTATATAGAAAAAAGAATAACATAAACAAAGCATGTATTTTCAAATATTTCCAATATTCGTATCAATATTTCCGTTTAAAAATTTGATATTATTTATTTTTTATTTTTGATATTTGACCTCTGCCATACATCATGCAATGAGTATTTCATAGTGGCTTAGGAGTTATCTTACTAGCGTGGTAAAACAAATTTCTAGTTGTTCGATAGTATTTTTGCCGCGGATTTTAAAATTAAAAATTCTATAAAATTTTATAATAATTTTAGATTTGTGTGTTGAATTTTGAAAATATGGTTACTAATTCAAAATTATTTTTTATTAGCTTATATTATCGAAATTTTGGATTATGTCAATTAAGTTGTATTTATATTTTGTACTGGGCTTGCGCAGCCCATCATATGTTTTGATTAATAAGTAAACCATATAAAAATGTATATAATTGTTGCTCGGAGTGCCGATAGATGTGAAAACCAGACTGATGTTAAAGATTTTAATTTACAAAAAATTTTAATTTTTGATACTACAATTAATTTGAATATCCAAAAAAACCACTGTTATTTCATAGTTTTAAGTTTTCACTTCTGTCGGCAGTCCTCAACGACTGCCTATTTTTAAATTTTTTATTCTATAAAGTTAAGAATATTTCATATCATAGTTCATCACTAATCACTCACACTTGGTGAATTAGTTCCATGATTCTGAATTGCATCCGTTAGGGACAGTGTAAGTATTTTATATCAATCTGTAAATTTTGTAACTTTTACCAGAATAACAAACTTAACCCAAATTACTTACAAAATACTCATTCTATAAGTTAGGACTTTTTTTTTTTTTTGCTAAAATTCAAAGAAGTTACAGAGATTTTTATAACTTCTTATTGGGAACTTCTTTATTGATAACGTCTTTATTGGGAAAGTAGAGCATAAGAGAAAATAATATATAATTTTTAAAGTTTAAGTTAATCTTTAGACATATTATTTTTTAAAACATTACATTTCTTTTTTTGAACAAATCACAAAATCATTCATCTTAATTTTCTTACTACTCTTCAGTTTTGAAGTTTTCTGTCATAAATTTTAATTTAAAGAACAAGGCCTATTGATAGTAAGTTCAGAATTATAATAATATCATCAATCTACAATTTTCTTTTTTAAAAAATGTTGACATTATTCACAGATCACATCGCTAACGAGACGGTTAGTCTAAAATACTGAGTAAGGTATGGGAAACTCGTACATGTGGTTGTAATCACATTTCAATATACAAACCATGTTATTATACACATTCGATTTCTAAAATAGGCCTACATACATATCTTACAGATATTTTCAAGGAAAGAAAATGTAACATCTTATGAGGGATGGAGTAATTTTTAAAGGCCAAACTGTGCTGTTAATTAATGAAGACAAATACTATGTAACCAAGTCATTAATTTATGACAACAATGATGATTTGGGTAGGATGCCATTGTCAAATTTTACAATTAGAATAGAAACGGGTAAAGAACAAAACTTACACACGCATTTCATTTCTATAGACGTATAATTTATGGCAGACTTTAAAAAACATGGCTAACTTTTGAAAATTTTGTACTTAATTGAAACATACGAGTACTTTTGATAACACAAATAACACTATTACCTGAAAACACAGCCTTCTAAAAGCCATATATTTTTATGGGTTCATATTTTGAATAGTTTATATACTCGCACGTAATATTATCGCGATAGTCTAAGTCTACACAATAAAATTATTATCGCGTTATAGTTTAATATGCACTTAAGTACCAACGTTTCAAGAACAAAATATTTTAATTTTATTTTTTTGTTCATAACTATTTTTATAGCTATTATTGTCAAAATAACAGCAAGATTATGAATGATCCGAAACTACTGAATGTTACTGAAACACTTAACCGTTAAATATAACCTATAAGCAAGTATACCACGCCATACATGAAAATATAGATTTCGAAGCTAAAGAGTGAATTCTGACGGTTCTGAGATGTTCAGGTTGTTTCTAACCATAAAATTTGGCAGTTCTTGGATTGACAGGTTGGTGGAATACTACATACATCATTCAAACACAGTGCGTAATAGATTAGTTTAGATAGGTATTCATTCACTGCTTGCGAGAATGGAGTGGTCGTGGGCTTGCCCCCGTTGAATAGTAGCGTAGGTAGAAGGAATAAGAGAGGCATTGAACCGAAGACGTCCCTAAACAATCGAATGCTTCGCTTGGTCATAGAAACAGCTGCTCCGGAAATTATACTCCCTTAGCACACAATACACGAGCACACATGCGCGTGTTCCTCTAAACCTGTTGATTGATAACATTCATTGTTGTGTCATTCATTGATAACCAAGAAAAAATTAAGAAATATGAATTTTTTAACTTTTGTTCCTATAATACCACAAAATTACAAGGGAATGGTTTGACAGTTTTTGACTGTTTAGACTCCGCAAAGGGTTATAGCTACTATAAATTTTTTTATAGTCATACGCTATTTGATGATAAGCACTGGTGCGTGAGAAACATCTGTTTGTGTTTACTGGTAGTGCGAGTTATTACTACTATTAAGATTGTCGCACGTGGTTGTAGTTTTACTTTAATTAACAGTGTTCATAACTGATACAGTGGTCAGAAATTAATTTTCTTTATACTAACAAATTGCTAAATTTAACAGTCTAAAGAAAATTTTTTGCATACGTAAGGCACCAATACGTATTTAAAAATAATTATACGGCTCTAGGACAAATTACTGAAAAGACTATTACAGAGAGTGTTATCTCAATATGAATAGCTGTTTCCGTTCCGAGAGGACATTTTTTTCTTTGGCAATACGTCGACTCATAAAAGTTATTCATCAGTTATCTTAATTAACATGAGAAACCAAAAGTTGAAGGGAGGTGAAGAAAAGAAGACACAAAAAAGGAAGGAAGAAGTAGGAAAGTGCATGGAAAAGAACATAAATAAAAATTTGTGATAGGGGCAGAGAAGAGGTAAAGAGTAATAAGGAGAAGAGAACGAGATGGTATCAACGCCAATTAACGAAGTTTGAAAGTTTGGTAGTTGTGTAAGGTTTTAGTCAGTTATCAACTCCACAGACGTACACAAACTATACTAAAGTGAGAACAACGCTATCAGGTGGAAAAGTATTATGTTAATTGGCTGTAATTCAAATAATCCTTCCAACAAACGGAAAATGTTCCTATATTCTCAAGTCCTCGTCTAAATTTGCTTCTGTAGAAATTATAAATATTCATAGAATATTTAGATAATGTGAATTGAGAGGATACAGTCAAATATTATTGCTACTAGGTATTTCGTTAGCAGCAATTCATCGAGAAAACAATTTTACACAACAAAAAAGTAAGAAAAACGTTATACTTTAAATAGACCTCAAATAAATAAGCAATTCGGTGTTTATAGAAGATAACAATTTTTTATTTCCCTAATTATATAGATGTTCAACATCACGCATTCCATTGTGGACATTGTAAGTTTTTTTACAGTCGACCATGATAAGGTGAGATGCCCAATTAAAACAATTAATTGGAAACACATATCTGTGGATAAAATAACCCTCCTTTCGACAGATATCACTATAATATGTTATATTATATTCTGTTTAATTTGCATATTTTTAAAAAATCTTGGTGTAAGCAAATAATCTGGTCTGTAATTTTTGCTGGAGTACAGAGAGTATAGTTCAAACAATTAAAAATTTTAAATATACCGTAATTAATTTAAAATGGTGGCAGTTATTACTAACCGTTAAATTACTAGAAAAATGGGTGGCGGAACCAACAAGAAAACATCAAGAGAGTGAGGAGATAGGCAAGTAGCGGTAATTTTTGCCTTTTGTTGTGAGTTGTATCGGTGTGTTAATAGTGTTGTCATTCAACAACATTTAAAATAAGAAATCGCTTGTTGACTCTGTTACACAGCTCTCAAGCAATTTGCATCCTTTTGTCGTTGAATGAAAAAACTATTAAGTCACCATTATGGCAAACAAAATAAAAACAGCTACTTTCGACCTCTCGTTCGCACACAACTTTCATTAGTGTCTTTTCGAAAGAATGAAAAATTGTATTTCTTGTTGTGAAGACAAACGCTTTACTTGTAGCGTGGTCGTTATTAAGTGTTACAAATGTAAACAAACCTAGGAGTTTTCAAACGTCACTGTGTTTACGTAGCATCGCTTACTTTTGAAACGATACTCCAGTTGCAAAGTAGAGAGGCAACTCATGCCTGCAGCTCCGATTCTCGACTGAAAAAATGATGAGTGTTGCATCAAAGTAAAGCAATATTAGAGCCTACGCCGTGAGCCTGGTAGGAAGGAAGAAATAGAAAATAGAAAAAAGAACTTGTGGACGTTTGCACCATTGAACTGTCATGTTTAATCACGGTTGACAAGTAAACTGTTTGTTCTGTCATATTGTGTCACGGCCTATATAATAAAACCTTGTAATGTGATACATTTCATATAATATCTATGTGAGTGTTCAATTCTGATATGATTGTGAGGCCGTTGCGCTAATATACGTGTAGTCTTATACGAACATGTAAGAGAGTTTTAACAAAACCGCGACACCCCATTTTACAATACTGAATTCAGTATAATTCAGTATGATAGTATCCTGTCATATCAGAATGAAATAATTATACCAATTCCTTTTTTTTTTGTAGACACACATTTCTGTAACTTTTAAGCAAAAACCGATAAAATCTGTATTATTGTGAATAAGTATAAAAGGATAAACCACATAGTTATTTCAATCAAATTTCTCGCAGAATATCTGTGACGACTTTGATCAATGCAATTTGAGTTTTAACTTTTATAGCCAGTGAAAAAATACTAATTCTATATTACCTTACATAATTCCATAATTCCATAATTCTTTACAATTTTGTTTCTACTTTAATTTCTTAGATCGACTTTCGCGCGCGCCGATTCATGTTCTATCCGTTACAGAC
This sequence comes from Magicicada septendecula, assembly GCA_034769895.1. Lineage (NCBI taxonomy): Eukaryota > Metazoa > Arthropoda > Insecta > Hemiptera > Cicadidae > Magicicada > Magicicada septendecula. The sequence goes on from CM068370.1 coordinate 216,472,369, forward strand.
TTGCTGCATTAAGATAGCACTTGCGGTGGAGTTTAGTCCGTGGGTTTGAGTCCTGAGTAGGACGTAATATGACCACAACTTGACGTTCAATGAAAGTGACGGCTTCATTCGGGCATCCGTTCTGCGCACAGCCGCTTTAGCAAAACGGATTCCACTTAAAATTGAATGGTTGTAAAGACGACAATTTTGTAGTTAAAAAATTATCAAGTCGCTCGTTGCGTTCAACATTTTGCTGTTCACGAATACGTTACTAGGCTCTGACTGCCTTACTGCCGGCTGCCTCGTTTTTTACTTTATTTCATGTCTTTCTTCTTTCTGGAGGAGGAAGACGAATTCTCCACGTGTCCATTTAATCCTTTGAACCAACAGGAAGACTTACAAGAGTTGTGCTAAACACGGGGAATGGAACTCATCGAGTCCACTGGTGAGTTTGAAATAGAGCTCGTGGGTTTAATCAGTGTCAGTGTCAGAGTCAGATATACAAGCATGTAAAGAACAGTTACATAAAAATTACACGCAAAGTTACGTTTTCCAATAAATCTGAAAACCGATCATTGCACAAAACATATTTTCTTATACAGGGGAATACTACAAATAAATAGATATCTTGTCAATAATCTACTGAAACGGCCTTTATTTTCACCTGAATGTCAAGTTATAGGCTTAGGTATAAGGTTAAGTTATAGGGTAAGTTGATATGACTTAGGCCTATGTATTATTAAAAGTGTACATTATCATTAGCAACTACATAATCATCATTTATACTTATAAAGTAAATAAATGTTAATTAATTTAAAAGTGCATATTTTTAATTAAAATAAAGTTAACAATATTAAATAGTAGCATGTCCGACAACATTAAGTAGTCTCATGTCCTGGACTTACGTCCACTTCTTCAAAACGCATAGGAGAACTCTTCTTCTTTAATGACCTTACGTTACTGAAAAAGTTACGTAGTTGTTGACAGTGTTAGTAAAGAAACGATTATACAAAAATAGAAGTTTATCATAAGTTAAAAGTCAATCAACCTTTTCTAAAATAAATTTCAATGCTTGAAGAAGTATCATGTATTTCAAGAATTGTTTTTTATGTTTCATAGATTTATAGAGTAGGGCGAGGGATGACGTTCTGGACACATAACGCTACTTATGTGTTTCCAAATACACAGCAGAGCAGAGTAACACTACAAAGAATGTGGTTGAAAGGTAAAGAGATAATTATGTAGACTTAGTGGCGGCACCTTCAAAGAGATTGGAGCATAACGTCAGTTTGTTATAGTATTGTAATATTATTATATTTTTATAGTTACACAGAAATAGACCCGGATTAAACTTTCTGTCGGACGGGAAAAAGAATTCCACCCAGTTGAGAGCTTCGCGCAATCAAAATAAGAAAACGAATTTCTGTTTTGTACACGTATTTGAAAGTTATTTTCCCACGTATATATTTGTGTGTGTGCGCGTGCACGTTTGCGCGTGAGTTTATGTTAATGACTAATACGATTTCTAAGCCGAATGTTTCTGTGCTAGCTACTGTAAAAACACGAATGGAATGTATTTTTTATTGAACATCAACAACACCAGTAAAATTGACTGTTACTACTCTCAAAAGACCGAATCTTTCAAAACATATTTTCTTGTCTATTACGATTCAGCCCTCAGATCCGATACCTAGAGACACTTCATAGAGCACCACGCATATCTCTCACAGGCTCGGTTCCCATCATAATATTCCTGTTACTGTTTTGTCCATTTTCTGATGACATTTTACAAAATACCTTAGGCGGTGGTTTGATATTAAAGAGATAAAACAAGCACGCCGCTGCTAATAGTCCCTGCGCAGTTAAAATAGTCGAAAACGTTTTTGTAATAAAAAAGTTTTGTAGATTTACATGGAAAAAGAAGAGAAATAAAATTAAGAAAAAACTCACACAAGAGAAGTAAATAAATCTGAAAGGAATCAAAATCGTTCTGCATAGTTTCGGTTCGACTGGCTTAGACATTCTGAACATATTGAAAATTCTTCACACAAGGGGAAAACAGAAATGTCGGCATTCCGTCCTAACCCGCGACAGCTGATACGTGATGCATTGTTGATGTTCCACGCTATTATAAAGACAAAACAATTATATAATAATTGTTCTGAAATTTTCAAATTAACGTGGAACAAGCAGCTTAGGTATATTCGCATTTACCGCGTGGAACTAATGCCGCTAATGCTAATATAACATTCACCTTTGAAACGGAAGATTGTTATTTTGAACATGATATCACCTTACGTCTAACATGTTGGTCTACGCAGGTTCGCACATTGAAGAGTGAACTATTAGTATGCTTGCTGGGAAAATAAAATGAAACTTAGTTATGTCACTCCGTTTGTAGGCTACAACGGACGTAAGCAAAATAATACAGTAGGCCTATCATTCTTTTGTTTCATTGGGATACACGTGTTCATAAACAATATATACACAAATAACTCGATCGCAGTTAGGAAACACAAGTTAGGAGTTCGTTATTTTAGCCTTTACAATCCAAGATATGTCTTGGATATTACTGATTTACACACGGATAACGCCCGATAAACTTCTCACTTTGCAAAAGAAAGAAAAACTCGACCCAATATAATTAAATCGTTAATTTATTCAATATGCCAATTAAAATAATGGAATACGATACGTGTTTAGCCATCTAGAAAGGTACCAAAAGAAGTTATATAAATGTACAATCACTATATCAGGAAGATATCGAAACTCACAATCTTTCGGTAAAATCTTAACTCAGAATTTGAATTAATTAATCCTCGTTAAAATTTTACAATTTTAAAATAGTAAACACGAGTGGTGCTGAAATAGTAAAATCACAGTGAAACAATGAATCTGAGTTACATTAGAATCCGCCCTGACCACTAGGTGAGGTTAGATCTACTCTTCCGACAACAAATTACAAAACACAAGAGCCTTGAAACGTCTGGGCTTGCACCTGTCCCTTCTCTATTACCGATTCAACAAGTCGCTTGTAAACTGCTTTGTCATTTTATTTATTATCGTTTTTTACTTCTGTGTACGTACAACAATTTTATTCTGTGTGCTGTATAATTCTCAAAGCAACTTTGTCGGGCGAGTTTGACAAACGACGAAAGTACTGCCTTATACGTATGCGAGTCTACACACAACCATCTGAGACGGTAATGGTCTACACCGCACGCAACGGATTTAATCTGGATGTTTCTTAATTTACGTCCACGGGACTGATCTGATAACTTTCTTGTCCAATGAAATTCACTCTCGGTGGTCAGCCGACAGCGTTGTTCTTGTTGTTTGTTAACAGTAAATTTGAAAAGTTACAACGAGACATATAAGTAATTATTTCCGACCCGCCTGATTTGGAATAATTAAAAGTAAAAATAAGTACCGGTAGCTTGGTTTTGGTGAAATAAGGAAAGAAGGTGTTGGATATACAAGTAATATTTCAAATACTCTGTATGTGTTTAACAGAACGTGGTTAAAACTTTCTTAAGTGTCACTACGGGCGGAAACACAGTGAAGGATTAATGAATTATTACAAGCATAAAGCAGGCAAAATATCTGTTTTCATTTATTTACTTTGAAATAAATAATAATAAAATATACCAGTTTCTTTTAATGGTAGGAATAAATACAATTAAAATTGGGATTAGGAACACAATTAAACGAAGCTAGTTACAATTAATTTTTCGAAAGTGTCACGTTTTCAAATAACTTTTTTACAGTCACGTGTGTTAGTTCTCAAAAAGTCAATTTTTGTTTATATTATGCAGCGCAATGAAAACATTTGTAACAGAACAATTTTCCACGAGAAGATACCCGCAGTATCTTGTTCATCTTGTCGAGGTTTGTAATAGATATGGGTTAAATAAGAATGGCATAAGAGCTCATGGTGCGTTCCAACGAATGTAGAATGTGTTACAGTTATAGAATAAGAATATTCTGATGTTATTTCACCTCTGTTTTACTGCATGACTCAAAGAAACTGTCTCTTGAAATGTGGCCTTATTGAGAACTGTATAAATCGACAGAATAGGGAACCGAAATGTTCTCAAGACGAATACATAAAGAATTGGATGTACTAAGAAGTGTCAATTTTAGAAAACTCTCTTGCTGAATTATATATTATCCGTCAGCCCAAAGTACAAAATTGCTTGCCCCAGCTAATAAGTATGGAAAATAACTTACTGAATATGGAAAACCATTACTGCCGCTGCAGTGCCCACAACGGTCAGATATATCTACAGTATTCGATACACGGACAGAACACCCAAAGAGGAAGGTGGAGTTAAATGTTAACAACGTCATAATTATTTGGTGAAATGTAGGCGTTTAATTTGGGGATAGATTTTTTTTTTAATGTCAAATCTTTGGATCATTCTGTGATAAGTATCAAGATATAGGTCATTATGGCAACGGATGACAGTAAATACCATACCATATCATAGTAACGGATGATATCGCTTCATGGGACGGAAAATGTATTTAAAATCCTCCTGTCTCACAGTAAACTACAAACTGTATAGGCCTATTACCTGAAAAGAGTAATGACTATCATCTATTTAATAAGTAAAAATGCTATCATTTAAAATATATAAATCTAGCATCTTCATTGTATTGTTTAACTTACCAATTTCCCGGAAGTGTGAATTCAGTAACTACAATTTCATATTTAACAAAATTTATTGTATAGAAAAACAAAAACATAATCTCGTTTGTTTTATTTGGATACTGTCATGAACCGTTCTGAATGATTAAAAGTTCACTGGTAGCCTCTCCCTGAAAGCAGGAAATATTTTCCCATAATGTGGTATTGCGTTCTTTAACTTGATAGTTAAAACGTAAATAAAGAAGTTTCTCAGCAAACCAAGCCAAAATAAATAAACAAATTGTTGTTTGAACGGAAAAACAGGCTTGGCTTCCGATTCTCATCGAAGCAATGGTGAACGCAACGAGGTTGTTTGCATTCGCGTTTAGAGTTGGACAACGCGTGGAAAAGAAAAGTCACGTACCTGTGACCGCTAAGCAAATCAAACAACACAGTCAACGACTCGATGGACTGTACACGACGTCTCCCACATTTGACTTTCTACGACACCTGCTCTTGTACGTGCACGATACAGTAAAAATTCGGAGTTATTGGTCGTGAATTTTTAAAGGGAAGGTTTATTTGGCAGTATAACGAAAGTTCTTTTTTTCATAAAATTGCAACAGCTACATTTCGTCCTAGACTTTGCACTCAAGTCTCTTGAGCAGCGTTTCTTCAGTTACACGTTTTGATTACCTACAGTAATTTTTTCATCTAAGTTTTAGCTGTCCAACTTGTTTTTGTGTCCAGCAAGGATTTTGTTGGTACTTGAATCTTCTGCCATATTGTCGACCCACTGAAAACCTTGCCACTTTCATATACTGTATTTAGCAATATTAACAAATTATACCTTTTGACTTACACTCCAGGGATTCTTCATTTGTACTCTATTACAGAATATACTAAACGTTAATAATGCTATTTTCTATAGAGTATTGTTCAGTGGTTAAGAATGCTTATAACAGACAGCTAAAGGCCTCACTACCGTAAGGTAGAATGCGGAAGAGTAATTTCAATTATGAAAGCCTTTTACTTAACGATGAACCTCTAGACTGTCATCTTTTGAATGTATACTTTTCGTGTGATCGCGGTAGGTCAGTGTAAGAGTCATTGCTTTGTTTGGCGTTCATCATTCGTTTAATGCTACGAGTTCGGCTCAGCGTTAAACCAATCCAACGGCGTCTACCTGCTGTTGGAGCAAACAACTGTCTGGGACCTTAGCAATTAATGACACAGACACAACACCGTGCAGTTCGTAGTTAAATACAGTCTGATTTCTCATGACAGTGTTGTGGTGCAACTAGAGGACTCAAGAGGTCATAGGACTAAATAATTCAGGGAATATGAGACCACTTTATGTATGACAAACTGCCACTGTCCTATCACGTGTATAAATACATGACGTTTACATTTGTAAATAACATCTCTGATGCGCGAAAACATAAGTTTGCAAAAATTAAGTTTTCTACAAATTATTCTTGTGGTGTTCATAAACACTACAGGAATTACGTCTAGTAACAAATAAAATTATCATCTTCGTAACAGGTCATTAGAATCAATAAATATTCTTATGGAAGTACAAATTATTCAGTGATCAGCTTCTCAGGAAAACCTGAAACTAAAATTTTTGTATATAACACTTAAAGAGTTTGTGCGAGAGATAACACGTAAGATTATTACATTAAAAGCGTTGTCATATCCTAGCAGCGACAAAGTTTCGAGAGAAAAGAATTTGTTGTGTTGAGTCAGTGTAACAAGATTAATTTCGGTAAGACACGCTATCTCCACCTAATCCCGAGACGTGAGCGCACCCGACCTAACCTTACACGAATATCTATGTTTTTTACGAAAGAGGCCATACATTTTTTGGATCAGCATAATAAGTCTCTTTAACAACTTAAAAGTACCTAATATGAACTTAAAATATTACTTAGCAAGTTTTTCTTTTTCATTAAACTGTTTAGGCTATTTTAACATGATAATGTTTTTAGGCTGGGGGTCATTCCACAAAATGCGTGGTGTAAAATGTCTAAAGTCATCGAAAAATGTAACGCTCCAGGTGATGTTAACACTATATTTTTTCCACACTTTCGATTCCCTAAAAAAGCCTAAAAACATTATCATGCTTCGATGTTTCGGTTTCGTCGAAATTCTTTGAATGCTTAGGTGCATAAAGAGAGAGAGAGAGAGAGAGAGAGAGAGAGAGAGAGAGAGAGAGAGAGAGAGAGAGAGAGAGAGATTTCCTTTTGGGTTGGATGAAGTCGTTAGTTTATTGTACTTGTAGGCATATACAAAATACAACGCGCGTTCGTACGTTCACACACACACACACACACACACACACACACATTAGTGAATACATAAATACGTGCACACACCGTATATCGTATTGTTTAACTAACTATTCCATGATTCTGTAGTGGGCAATTGTTTCTTAATTGCTTTTCGTACTGTCCCACGTTTGGTCAAAAAAGCGACTGCCGGTTGTTCTACACTTGATTATCAGTATGAATTTGTAAGTGGAAACATAATTACCACTACGTTTACAGTAAAAACAGAGATACGACAAAGACGTGCCAAAGTTCATATCACGACAAAACCAAAACTTCCACCAGTAATTCCATCTACAGTAGTTATCTCTGTAACCACACCCCAGTGCATTCACAGCTATTCTGACGTTAACTCTAACTAATGGTGTTTCCCTGTACTAGGAAAACGCTCAGCGAGTTTTCTAATTTCCCCCATTTGTCCTGTCCTACACGGCCTACGTGATTTCATAAGTCAATTTTTATCTGGCGACAGCGTGCGATTACGCTGAGCCGGAATTATTCCGTCCCACCGTGTCAACCACACGCAACTTGTACGCGTGTTGTTGGAAAAAAAACGAGTTTCACTATGAATATATGCTTCAGGTGACGATCAAAAGTTTATCTTAGTTTTCAACAGAGTCAACGGGAAACGTCTTACTTTTACTTCAGATTACAAAGCGCGATGATTTAATTTTTATTTCGACATTAGTAACTCCAACGCCCAAGTAAAAGAATTACTTGTTAACAAAAACATATTCTTACGTATATAATTTTATAATGGCAAAATATTTTTACTCTTTTTGAGGTAACATAATATTAACATTGTTAAAATGCAATCCCGCAAGGAGGGAGGGGGTTACATGACGTCAGCGGAACACGAATGTATCGGCTATTCCGGCCCTGTGTGATCATATGGTGTTTTTTGCCGATTATCAAGTCCTGTAAACCACTGTGTCTCTTATTTCCTCCGTTCTTAACGTCGCCTATCATCGTTAATCTCTTAATCTCTTCCCTTCCTTGCTCCTCTCCTCTTCTACTTGGCTCTTAACAACTCCTCTTGTAACATGTCCCATCCAGTATTACATGTTTTGAAACTAACTTCCTCTCGTAGGCTGTACCTAAAAGGGTTCTGCTTTTTTTATTCTGTTTAGAACCTCTGTACTTGCTCTCCAAACCTATTTTATTCTCTCAATTTTGTGTAGTCTACGTTATATAAGCGTGTAAAAACGAGTTGCAGACACGGAATTTACGTTAAGTAAATACTTCTGATGTATATAGATTTATTTAACACATTCCAATTTCTGGTTCACGCTCACACTAGAAATGTTTTGTTTACAGTAAAATCAGAGATTTCGTAAAATTTCTCCACTGCTGTAAAACTAATAGGTGTGATGTCTGTTTATACCACTATTATTGGTATACAGTTATTAAAATTATGGTGGTAAGCTCACCGTAACATATGTACTCAATAAAAAAAGCGGTACAGACAACATTAAGTGTGTAATTTTTACAGAAATGTTTAGATTTGTCTAAACAAATGAAAACACTAGATTGGCCTCGATCGACAATTTTTAAGAGAAAATATGCTGTCATGGTATACATGGCTATATATAAGATTAACACCAAGCGATAGGCCGGCACTATCGAAGATTTAAGTGTGTGTGTAAGGAACAAGGGTTCCTGTGACATGACTAGGCATTATCGTAACCCTCGGCGCTACATTGGTGTCTATCGGCAAAGGACTTATACACACAACATGTGTGTTCTCGATAACTTTCAACCACACTCTCGTATCACCAATGCAGTTATAACATGACCCGTTCGAAGACGTTTTGCTAATATTTGTTCACACATTAGGATCGCATACTAACCGAGACGAGACTGCAAGCCAGGTACGCTGCACCGATGCTGAGTCCGGAGTTGGCCAACCACCTCCTGTGAGTATCCATCGTCACAAAGTACGTGTATACGAGCACGAACGACAGCACCACTTCGATTCCGAACTTCTGCCACGGCGTCTGCGTGGCCATCACCTGTGTCAATGTGGCCGGCATCCGTTTCTCCTCAACGGCGTAAATACTCCGTCCTGGCAACGTCACCCTGAAAATCAACACGCTATTAGAATACTCTGTGCTGAAAACATTACACGCTTAAGTACACATTTAAATAACTGTTGTTTAAGGCATGTAATACAATAAAAAAACGTTACAGGTTATAAGGAAACTGTTGAATTAAGAACAGAGATATTTGACAATGTATACAGGATAAAAGAGATTACGGGAACAATATAAATATACATGTCTTCCCTACCTCGAACACAAATATTATGCGGCGCGCGAGAGAGTGAGAGATTGAGAGTGAGGGAGAGAGAGAGAGAGAGAGAGAGAGAGAGAGAGAGAGAGAGAGAGAGAGAGAGAGAGAGAGAGAGAGAGAGAGTGTTTAGGTGGGTTCGGGCGGGGGTAAGTAGAAGTATGTGTTCGAAGGTTTTTGCGGTTAAGAAGGTAGGTTTGTGTTTTCTTGCTATATTCGTTCTTAAAGAAGAAGCAAATTGCTGTCGTCACGAACGGCTACGTTGCTACGTTTCCTTAGAAACAAACCTTCCATGTTTTGAATAATCTCAAGGAGTCGGGAGTACCGGAATTGCCTGATTAGTCGGAAGGTAATGGATGAAAATCTTCCGAAACAACATCATCAAGTCAATCTGTAATTTCAGAAACCCGAAATGCCAAGCTAAGTTTCTCAAATTCATGACCTGTAGATATCAGTTCAGCGTTGCAAAATACGGCTGAGACCTACGACAGAGCATAACAAAGATGTTACAAATTAGGCCAGTAAAAACATAGCAGCGTGTGTGTGTGTCCGTCCGCGCTTGCGTTAAAGATGACGATGTTAAAGTCTCATAAAGTACACGTCTGTGCCTTGTGCGCTATGTGGAAGTGAAACGTGGACCCTAAAAAGAGCTTATAGTTGAGTTCAGTCGGCTGAGATGAGGGTCTAAGGTCACTTCTAGGGGTAACAGGAAGGGACAGACTTGAAACGGGGCAATGAATGAGAAATTTGGAACTTGTAATTTAAATACAAAAATCGAAGAATAAACAGAAGGGAGGACGAATGCCTGTCAAAAAAATTCTATTTTATAGACCCAAAGGAACAAAAGGAAACGAAAATACTGGATAAATGAGTCGCAACGGACCCCCTGTAAAATAAAGTCTACCAAACCATGATTCAAATTAGAGCTATCACATTGAGGACAGATGTACAGTTCTATAGGTACACATGTGTATGTGTTTACTAAGATATGAGTAATTTTTCAATAAAAACGTTAAAACATCGGTAAAGAATAAAGGGATGAAAGTAAATTCGTGATAGGGCTCAAAGTAAGAGGATGGAGTAAAATTTTTGTTGATGTATTTCATGAGTACTTCATAAACACATTTTTAAAACTTAACATTATTGACGTATAAATTTACAAAAGAGAGCCTGTACACTGTGCCGTTGTAGAACGTACAGGCACATCCGCATCGTTGCATCGTTGCAGAATGCATGCGTAAGAGTCACGACAAAATGGGGTAATAAAATTGTAGTAAACCTAGTGAACGTGCTGACGTTGGAATCGCGGCAGCTCGTTAAACTGCCTTGCCCTCGTGAAAACTTACACATTGCTCATTTTGTTCTTCAGTTCTCAGTTTGCTCTGAAAATGTTACTTTCCTATTTACAGTTGAACTAATAATAAACAAGATTTGTATTATTTATATTACTTTAAATTTAGTTTTGTAACAAGTTAAATTATGTAAACAACAAATTTCTTATGGGAAATTATAGAAAGCCAAAACAAATTTATTAAGTGTCAAAAACAAAAGGAAAAGAGTGAAAAACTGGGAACTAATTAAACTAATAAACGGAGGAACATATTTCACAAATGAAGGGCAATTTCTACAATTCCTTATGGAGGACAAATAACACAAGAATATACAAGTTAAATACATATTCCGTATTTTTCAGTTGTACGTGTGTAAGAGAAGTAGTGTTCAATAAATTCCATGGGAAACATGATGAAAATTTTAAAAAAAGACCGTTAAATGAAATTAGGTTTAGAAAAACTAAACAAAAATATAATAGGATCAGGATTTTCTTTGGAATAATACATTTGAGATAAAAGCAATAGGAATGTTTTACCAGAACGAAATCTGTGATGATTATCTCTTAAACAAGCTTTGAACAATTTCCGGATGTCGAAGAAAGAGAGGATGACAATTAAAAGAGAGGAAATCAGATTATATGGGTAAGAAAAGGAGAAAAGACTGTAATACAGCCAATACAAATTACATACTGGTAACGTCGAATCCTATAATAAATCATAAATGACAGGAGAAGCTAAGTTTTGCCCAAAAGCGGACACAGGAAGACACTTCCGTTTGAGTCTAGAAAAGAAGAAGAAGAAGAAGAAGAAGAAGAAGAAGAAGAAGAAGAAGAAGAAGAAGAAGAAGAAGAAGAAGAAGAAGAAGAAAAAGGAAAGAAGGAAAGAAGGAAAACAAAAAATTGGAGTAAAAGACTGTTAAGAATAGTTCAATAGTAATTGTAAACTGACTGTACACTGCGAAATGCAAGTCAATAACTACACATGTAACGTGTAACAAAGTAGGAAGGAAATTGTTTTTTTCACTGCATATCAGTGGCAAGCTATTTCTAAAATAATATTTAAATCTGTCAGTTACTATCACTTGTCCGCCGTAGCTTGTTGAATAACTCTTTGGAGACCATGAAAACAGCGACTTTAAATTAATAAAATATATACTGATTATATTATTCAACTTCATTTTATATTCATTGGAATTCTGCACATCGGTTTTCTCTTAATTAACACTTGTATTTTAACTTGCTCCATCTAATACAGTTTTCATCATTCGTGTCTTTTTAAGGGTCCAAATAAATTCATGCTGTCCTTCATTACGATTTTCGCGCATACGAAGTTATTAATTTTTTCTTTTAAACATTTATTTTCCAGAATCTTAATTTCATCTGTCGAATTGATTCTTCGTTATTAATGTCCTCACATATCATTTACATACTTTTTTCTCGCCTTGCTATTTACTTCCATTTATTCCATTCTCTGTCAAGTTATAAACGATATCTCGACTTGCTTGTTTCTCACCAACGTGTGACGTGGATTATTTAGATTCCAGTTTGGGATTTTAATATTTCAATTCGTTTATTTCCTCATTTGAGTTTTAACTCGACCGTTTGGCATTTGTCTGTCTGTCTTTCCATCCCCGGTGGAGGGGGGGATTTTTCCCCAGAGGTGAGAGTTTGGGGTCTATACTGCCATTCCCGGTGGCCTCCTCCTATTGCCGTCCTTCCCCCGAGTACACACTGCGAAACGGGCTAAACGTGTGTGCTGTGCGAACGGCACCAGGGTTGCTTTCCCTGGTTAGCAGCTAGCACAAAAATGCAGTGAAGCCTAGTAGTAGGCGCAAACAGGAGCCAGGGCTTCCAGCGTCCCTGATAGAGTAGCTACACGCTCGATGTAGTGAACCTCAGTAGCGCCGTGTTTCGGGAACCAGAGCCCACTTCCTTGGCAAGTAGCTCGAAGGGGACCCGATCTTTGGGAAACCGGAGGGTGAACCTGAAACAAACGACTCCGGCACGGGGAGGGGCAGGTCTCGTCCTGCGTGACCCGTGGCGACCCCGTCCGGGGTCCCATGGCTGCCTATCACCGCCGATTGCGGGTGGCCTCCCGTGGATCTAAGATCCCACCCAGACTTCCACTGCTTTCGAGCGCAGGGGGTACCCTCACCTCCAGTGGCATCGCCACTGTTGATCGGGAAACGTGCATATAGCTACGAGAACGGGGGGAGGGCGCCCCTTAGCCCAGTAGCGTCTTGCGAACGGGAGCCAGGGTGGCCAGTCCCTGGTTAGCAGCTGTGTTGGACCGCTCACGCTAGTCGTGATGTCCCTTGTCAAGCTCAGAGGAACTCTAGTACCTCGAGAGCTTGGACCACTCGTTCTCCCCTCACAACGGACTGGCGTTCGTTGAGTCGGTGGAGTTCTGCATTGATTCCGAGCGAGAGGGGGAGATACGGCATCCTGCTTCCTTTGGCCCGGGGGATAGTGTTCCTATCGCGCCGGAAGATGGAAGAAAAGTCGTACACCTCCGGGGGCGATCCTTTCGGATCAACCTCGGTGGTCGGCCCCGCGACCATTTTGGGCATCAGGGGTCGGCGTCTTGATCAGTGCCGTACTCAAAAATGGTTCCACGGGAACGTTAATCAGCCCCACCGGAGGTCCTGTCCCACCGGTGTTTCACCGGTGTTGAGGAAAGGTTTCGTGGGGGTTGTGGTTTCACATGCTGATAGGAGGTTGTGAACATCCCAAATCTACTAGACTTCCTGGGTGGGAGGGGTACGTCACTCCTACCGCCAATTGGATCTGACGTCGTGCCTCTCATTCTCACAACCTCTGGTCTCCACACATTGAACTGTCTGTTTATGTAGGCTATCTGCTTATCGATGTGTATTATGTCTCATGATAACTTTTGAACGAACAACCAATTTTCGTAAAACTTGGCATGCGTGTCCATACATTTACCCTACAGAACCCTATTGTTTTTTAGATTGATCCTCCCCAAAAATAGGGGAATAGAAGAAAAAATGTCGGGCTCATGTGATTGTAAAATTGCGAAAAAACCGCAAGTCCCATGTGGAATAACAAATTAAAAGGGATTTTAAATATAAAACGAATATAGTATTCATTTTTTAAACATTCAAAATTTTCAAACGTCAGGACCCAAAAAGTGGGTGATTGATAAAATCGCAAAAAGTCATATGGGGTATCAAATTAAAGAGAATTTCAACTAACATCTGAATGTAATGTTAAGTTTTGAAAATTTAAAAATTTTGGGACGCTAGGGCCCAAAAACGAGATAAAGAATTTGAAAAACACCAGTAGGGTGTCAGACTAAAAGGAACCTCCATTCGAACGTTTCGAATTTGCAGTGTTTATTGTATGATTATGTAATCTAAAATTATTATATTACTAAAGTAACAGCAGAGGCATTTGGATTTTTGTAATTTTTCCCATAATTCAAAAACTATCATCTAATATCGAAATTTATGTATCAATAAGTATAGGCCTACTTCGTTCAAAATATTGAGCGAGTTATGCAGTTCAGTGCATCAGTATAGACATGCTTGTATAGTGTAATAAACTTCAGGATTACCATTATGCGTGAACCATTTTCGATTCTATAACTTAAAATTGTAACGAGTCAAAACAGAAGCTATTAAATTTATTTTAAAATTAATAAAGCATTGATTTTAAGACAGACAAAGCACTTTTCTTCAAGTTGATCGTTACGACGACTCATATTCTTGGTTGATAATCGACCGCAAACACTTAAAATTGTAGAAGATTCAAATAGCCAAATAAGACTAGAATTGTAATAGCACAAAGGATAATGATAACCTCTAATGATAACCTCATCGCAGATTCCAGTATTGCTAAATTAAAAAACTGTTTTTTACCTACAATACTAGTCGCCCATAAATATGCTTAGTTTATAATTAAAAAATTGTTTCTATAAATTTTTTAAAAATTATTTACTACAAGCCAGAGTTATAGTTCATTAAAATAATAACTTCGTGACAGTTTTCTTAAACACAAATAAACAGAGACGAAGCGTAACAAACAGATCAGATATCTGACCTAATTCGGTCACATATACGCGTGACTGAGAGGGGTCGTTGAAGCTGCAGGGTACACACGGGATGGAAAAGATTAATTCCAATTAAACCGAACATACACGTGCGCGCGCACGCACTGTGTTTGGGGTTATAGTTCACTACAATACACTGATATCTCGTAGTTCTTTTACGTTGAAAATGGAATTAAATCTGAAGTAAATGGGCATTTAACGTAACACAATATCATGTTATGTGTGCCGCGATAGTCGGATAAATTAATTACAAGCATAAATACATTTACTGCCTTTCGCGATGATAATATGCACTGCTAAATAAAAAAATGAGTACTAATTACATGGATAGTTATCACAAACTGTGTACACTGAAGTCCATATATTGGTTATGGGGTTTAGAAAAGGAAGCTTTTTTTCACTGGTTATTCATCACTGAAGCTTAACTAAAACTATCGTTTTGTCTTGGAATTAAAATGGTAACTATCAACATCTAAAACTAACGATTAGTTGAACAGTAGTACCGTTAGGAATCTGGGAAATTATTTTCAAGGTTAAATAAAGTACACAATATTTTTAAGAAGATATAGCCCTAGTTGGGCTAGTGGTTTTGTAGCTTATAGGCCTCTGTAACTTGGAGTTTTAGACGAATCTGTGTGTTCTTAGGTTTTTCTTGTTTCCTGACAATCTTGCTTACGTTAACTTCCAGTGACTGTGCTGCCGCAACATCTGTATCGTTCAAACTTCAATCACAATATAACGAAGTCTGCTTTGATTATTACAGTACACCCCCCGATTTCGCACGAGAGCGATTATGACGATAGGCATTTTTAAATCGATACCTTGTACAATTTCCGTCCTGACTTCAGTTCGTTTTTCTTTGGACTTGTTTCAGCGATATCGTCACTGCTCGTCTCTTTATCGCCACGGATTAATATTTCATGTACCTAAACCCACCACGACAAATGCTCTATAGAACGGTGAAAACCTCATCAAAGTCCGCCCCATGGCTCCCGTGGACTTTATTTTATACAGTGTAGTGAACATTTCATCATGAAACATTTCGCGATGAACATTTCAGTGGGTAAAACGTTGGTGGACCTTCATCAACCCACTTTCAGTAGTTAGCCTACATCTTAGACACGTTATCGAAACAATAGCAGGACAATAATTTTATCTATATATTTTGAAATGCACTTAGGAACCGTGATGTAGACACCTAATCTCTCGCTCGCGCTCTCGCTCTTGCGCGTACAAATTCAGTCTTAAGAAAATGTATAGGTTAATAACACATTTATAACTTAATATTAGTTAGAAGCTGTTCAATTTAGCAGGCAGCTGAAATCTAGCTACAGTTCCTCTGTCACATCTGCCCAGCCGTAGTTCATTTATTAAAATGGACTGGACTTCACCTGCGAAGACCATCTTCAACGATGTGTTCTTCTTTCATCTTAGTCGACTCTTTCGCCGGCGTCTCATATATAGTAGAAGAATGAATGAATGAATTAATAAACCGCACCTGCCTTGCCAAAGCTGATGTAAAGAAAAAAACAGAGAAATTTAACCTATGTACAGAACGAAGGTCACGTTGTTAAGGTTATATAATGTTATGGAGGCGAAACCTGGACTGTAAATAGTAGAACTTGCAGTAGAGTACAGTCGGCTGAGGTTAGTTTTCTAAGGTCAGTTCTAGTGGTAAAAAAAAGGGACAGACTTGAAAACGACACTTGGAATTTACAATTTAAACAGAAGAATCGAAAGATATAAACAAGGGTGGAAGGACCACGACTTACGAATGAAGGACGAACACCTTCCAAAACAGATCCTATTTTATAGGGGCAGAGGAGCAAATTGGTAGACCAAAAAGACGATGGGTCTATAAATGAGTCTCAATAACGGCCCTAAAGGTCTAATACTTGTGGGAGAAGAAGAAGAAGAAGTACATGGCACCGAAGATGACTTCTGCAGTCGAAGTCGAAACCTGTGGCATTTTAACGAATGGACTGCGGTCGACGAATGGAGGAAGGTATAGAGATCACCAAATTACAGCGCCCGTGACAGATTGACCACACAATATTTCTGAACATCAATTTTGACAGATAAGATACAAATGTTTGTTTTAGTCCAAAAAACAATACACAAAGTGCAAATATAGTTAGTAACGTAATTAAATGTTTGTCAACAGCGTAGCATACATGAAGTTCGTGTTACATATGACACATTAATAGCACTTCCTGTCTTTTCACTCTCTATTCCTTCTCCCTTTTCACTTACCACACCTGTGTGACGCTACAAAAAGGAATTATATAAGCACTTGTACAAACATAATTTGACATCTCACTTGTAAATATTATTACATATTGCACGAGTTATTTATTAGATTTATTTCAAGCAAATCCGTTTCTTGCGGGGAATAACATGATGCTCGTACAAAAGTATTGTTTGTTTGACAGCTGTTTCACGCAGGTGGCGCGCCTTAGCGGTGATATGTCAAAGTAATTTTAAATTCCGTCTCACCAGCTCGTCTTACAGTCTACTACACCGAAGTAAATTGTCGAAGCTTCCCAAGTTTAATATTAATTTAGAAGTTCAGTTAATTTAAAGTTGTTTTAAGTAAAATTTCTCTTCTACTTTGTAATATGTAGGCTACATACCATCGGTGATTGCGAACACTTTCATAACTGACAAATTACACCTGACAGTTGGTTAATAAGAATAAATCATGTTCGCATACAATTTAAGATTCGACAATATGCGACTGAGGACCAAGGGTGTAGCGAGCAGGTGGCAGGGGTGCCGTTATGCCATTTTAATTTAAATTTCAAAATATGAAAAAAATAAAGAAAACTACAAAAATTTAGACAAATTTTTATCCGTCTAAAGATCTTTGACAAAAATGCTTATTCATTTAGTCTAAATAAGGTATTACATAAGTTACCTAAACGATCTTAACGTATTCAAAGGATGAAAATAAATAGTCATTTCTTACGAAATTGCTGTGTTACTTGATAATTAGTGTTAATTTTTATGTATAGCCTACTTTGTTAATTAAAAACTTCTGAACTGACATTTTGTTCTTTAAAGCAATAATTGTTTTGACCATATTTCTAGATATATTGTTTCTAGATTTTCATTAGTCTAATCTAAATAGGTTACTGTAGTACATAAGTTACCTAAAAAAATTGGCTGTATTCAAAGCACGGAATTACTGTTTTATTCCGTTATGATTAGTGTTAATTTTTAGGTATAAAATCAAATATGTCAACCAAGGCCTACAAGCTTTAAATGACAAATTGACATTTTGTTCAAGGAAAGCATAATTGTTTTGCTTATATTATTTTCAGATTTTCATAAACCTAAATTAGTTACTTCATAAGTTACCTAAATCACCTTAATGTATCTAAAGAATGAAAACAAATTATAATTGATTATGAAATGATTGCCTTATTTCATAATTACATTACCAGAGGCGATTGCTGAGGACAATATTGATGATAGTCAGAAATCGGCGAGAGAAAACGGAATTATAACGCATGTTTCGGTCCAACACAGCGAAAGGAACTGCACATTGCACACTTGTACGGTTTCCAACACGGCGAAACGCTGTTTCTCTGCCCCCTCATCAACTGAAAGGATCGAATATTACATCGGTACTATTGCAAAGTCCCCCACTTGGTCTCAGGCGACACCATGATTTTTTTTAGATTTTTTATGTATAAGTAAAAAAACCATGCATGAATTTGTTTTATTATAATTATATGTGATTCACAAGAGATAGAGTATAGTAGATATGTAGCCGTGTAGCCGTGTAGACGTAGCCGTGCAACCGCCTTCTGAAGACGGCGTAAATTTTTATACCCGAAAAGTCAGCAGAAACATGACTGCGAGATACAATTAGTACTACCAATGCTAATATGTATTTGAAAACGAAAGCTATTATGAAAAAGTAACTTGTTTACTAAACGCAGTATAATAGTACGACTATCTAGTGTTTGTAGATTCTCTGCCACATTGGCCAAATTTTGTTTTTTGTCAGTAATTTTCAAATAATACATTAAATGGAGGAACTTTCCTCCTTCTTTTTACTCTAGCGTAACGTTTTGCCTTGGAAAATTATTTCTGTTGTTTTAATCTACATCTACAACTGCGTTTAAATCTCTTCCTGTCTGTATACCACTGGAACAGGGAAGTTAGCGGGGGAGGAACACGTCGCCAACGAACACGAAATTTTAACCGATTTTCCTGTGAAACTCGCATCTTCGTCCCTGAACCTGAAGAGACATTTCTCATCATACTTTACCTAAGAAGTATCGCGTATGCTGATTAATTACTTGACAACTGACTAGAGTTTGGGAGAACAATTTACCCATTTGGAGATAAATTTGGTGGTTACAAGTGATCGGTATCTACACCAAACTAAATCTAGTCTCTTTCGATTTAATCTAAATTAGCCAATCACATTTCTCCTTTACACAGAATTACGTTTAAAGAACACGTTAGACTAACGGACCTCTCAGCTCATTTTGGACGGTTACAAAAATCAGAGCGGTAAATTACGTATTATCTCGAATTCAAAACAAATAAACGTAATGACCAAGTACATCGGAATATGGAAACTGTTTGTTAAAATAAAAATGTTGTACAAATTTATAACATAACTTTACATCGCTTACGTAGTAGGTAGTGAACGTGCATGCCTATTCATTTGGCTCTGCGATTGCTTCCCTGAACACGCGCTTGATTACGGGAAATGATTTGTTTCGACCTGCCCAGTCTCCCAAGATGTTTAGGGCAGAGGAAAGGACGTGGGATCGGTAATGATCATCACGAAGGGGAGGTTACTCTTGCATAAGGGTGAGAAAATTACCGTGAATCGGCGCTTGATCAAGTCAC
This sequence comes from Magicicada septendecula, assembly GCA_034769895.1. Taxonomy (NCBI): domain Eukaryota; kingdom Metazoa; phylum Arthropoda; class Insecta; order Hemiptera; family Cicadidae; genus Magicicada; species Magicicada septendecula. The sequence goes on from CM068370.1 coordinate 216,491,871, forward strand.
GTGAGCAACTACATGGGAACACAAAGGAAAGTCTCTCCTTCTAACCACTAACCACTAATCAGGATGATAATATTTATGTGCCCATAACAAGTTCGGGGCTTGTTGTTTTATTTCACGGGCTAACGTATCGCTATTAAAACAAATATTTCAACGATGATTTTGTAATTAAGTGTTGTGCCGTCGTCGTACGAAACTCGTGTTCGAGTCGACTGTCGACACAGCATTATCACCTTAATGACAAAGCCTTACTGTTAGAAATTGTAGCTGTGTGTACAGAATAAAGTCACCGTCGCTGATATTTTGATACATCGTCAATAGATTCACTTTGATAATAGACTTTTTCCTAAATTTGACGAATGAAAATTTAGCAACAACTTGATTCACACCTTTACTTGATTTAGGCTATAACTTTATTAAATGTGTTCTATTAATTGAACGAACGAAGCGAGTCTCAGTTTTAACTCAACTGTTTGTTACTTGTCTGTCTGTCTATTTGTCTATTTTTGGTATGTGTCAGCATAACTTCTGAATGCATCCATCAATTTTCGTAAAACTTGATATGCGTGTCCATACTTTTATTCTAATGCGTGTATAACATTCCTAATGTATAACATAGCACTAATGTTTTTGAGATTGGCCTCCCCAGAAAATAGGGGGCGGGTGGCAAAAAAGAGAGGGTGTCAAAACTGTCAAAAATCGATGTGGGTATCGAATTAAAGGGAACTTTAACCACTATCTGAGTATAGGGTTCGTTTTTAAACATTTCAAAATTTTGATAAAATTGAAAAAATCCATGTGAGATAGCAAATTAAAAAGAATTTTAACCAAAATCTGAATATATTGAACAGTCTACAAAATTAAAAATTTTAGGACACCAGGGCGCTAAAAAGAGATAAAAAATTGTAAAAATCCATACCGGGTGTCAAACTAAAGGGAATTTTAACCTAAATTCGAATACAGCATTTACTACGAATTTTATAAAAATCTGGAGTACCGAGGGCCAAAATAGAACTCAAAATTTTAAGAAAATTGTAAAAGTCTATGTGGGGGGATCCAATTGTGAAGAATTTTATTCAAAATACAATTTGGATATCTGTAATTATTCGACGGAAATAATATCGCTTAACAAAAAAGTTTGTAAGCTACGTTTACAAAAAGAAATTATAACTTATATCGTTATCATTTATGTTGTGAAGGCCTATAGTTGTGAAAAGTATTGATTTAGATCTACATATATGCATGGAAAGGTACATAAACTTAAAAGTTAGGACTAAATAATTTTCATTAGGCATTATTGTTATGAAGTAAACTAAAAAACAGCGCAATAGTTCAGAACTGTTGGTGTCCATTGTATGATGTTCTGCTTTCCAACTGTTATTTTACTAGAACATAGTAGAGTAGTAGAGTTTTTCTGACAATTTAAAAACTTATCTGATACTGAAATATATCTAAGTTATTAATAATCGAATTTCGTTCACAATAGTGAGAGCGTTCTGTAGTTCAGGGAAGTTACTAGTTACAAATAATGAAAGTTATGATCGGAAAGTAAATCTTATCGCAAAAAGTAATCCATCACATGCCAGTGCCTCAGAATTCAGTCTTATACAGCTTGAGAATACTTTTAGAAGAAATGCCCTGTGGGCGTCATTGTACACAGGCATTATAACGAACATTTGGGAAAAGCATCATATTTTATGAATATAAAAAACGAAAAGTTAGTAGTTGAATACGTTCAAACTGGAAACATTCACAAAACAAAAACATCCACTAAATCCTATCACAACGCGGCAATTAGGCCCAACCAACAGTAACAATGCACAAAGCATTTCACAAGTCATGAGCGTACAGAGTAATTCTCGAAACATATATCAAATAAGAAAATTTATTCATTTTGTTAGTACTTCCAAGCAACATTAATATAGTATCACGTCAAGAAAAGAACTGTACTTAGTTACACACCGCATGAACACCACACACACACGCGTGCGATATCCTTTTGAAAAATCGAAAAGTTTTAATTATATATATAGTATTTTCAAACTCTATTGAATTATGATACTCTACTGTATAAATTTTATAATGAGAGACCAGACCTTCACTTTTTTATAAATTAGAAACAAAGAAGTATTCATCAGAAATGAAAGGACAAAGGCAGTTCTTATTTCTCGTTAAAAATATTAACGAAAATATAACACCACGCTTCTAAAAGAGACGAAAACGGACGGAGAGAAAGGATGAGATTACTGTGTTGCTTAATGTCTCGTATTTAATAAAATCCGTTGTCGAAAGTTTCGCTCTCTTCCTCTCTCTTTCTTATGAACACAAAAACTAAACTTTCCAAAACGAAGAAGATCCACCATCGACATTTACCCGTATCCCACGCCTACGACAGTGTGGTTATGCAACGTGCACATCTCTCGCGCTCAAGGTTCCGCAGACGTGTGCACTTTCGTAACTCGTACCGGCGCGGCGGTATCTTCTCATTGCCTAATTGATGTGTCGTGTAACTCGATTCTGTACGCGGTGTGCCATATCATGTACGAAACATCTGTGTGCCAAATGTGTTTAATTAGCAGAAATTTTTAGGTATCGATGGGGCTAGTCGACCATTGGGTAGTGCGCTTGGCAATTCCGGGTTCATTTGGCGGGCGAGTCATATAACACTTAACACCCGTTTTTCATCCCTATTCTGTGTAAATGTTGGCCTAACTACTTATAGAAGGGTAATAGTAATAGGTGGGTTATACGTAGTGCTGACGACACTGCCGGACGACTCACGGAGGTGACTTAGTTGTCTCTTCTGAGCCCTTTCACGGTACAAAAGGAGTTTATACCGATGACACTGAACACGGCGAAGTTGAATGAGGTGATTCAACAACTATAATTTTTATATAATTTATACTACAGGTGGAAATTATTCAGTAAAATTATTCAGTAAAATCATAGGTATTACTGTTATTGCAAGAGTATATTCTTAAGAAAGTTCAGTTATATTTTTAATCGATTAATTTAGTCAAAGAACTCAGGACTTTGCTAATTTCTACATATTTAAAGAGCTTCATTTGTTAAATTCATTTTAAAATTGAAAAAGAACTTCGTTTATTTTAATTTCATAAAGAGAAATTAAATAACATTTGTGTGTACAATATTCATTACTATTAACGTGGTAAAAACCCTTTGAAAATTTATGTACAAACTCCAACCTGTCATACTGCAGTGTACGCCTATAAGCAGTTAATGTGTAAAACATAATAATAACGTATATAAAGTGTTTGGGTGGTTTTGTCGGTGTTACGCACTTGGTCGACTTATCTCACATCGGCACTATTTCGATTTTTTGATTTGTATTTAATCTTCATTTCCCTAGAACAAAGCTAGAACAAAAATTGTTTATCAAGAGCTCGTTATTTTTAAAAGAGGTTTTAAACGCAATAATCTATATAAAATTGTATCAATTTTTACACAAACAGAATTGAAAAAATAAACGAAGCTACTGTCAACAATATAAGTATAAAGGTCCGACCGGCAGTTGTGGCGTCACATGGCGCGCAGAGATATATCTGTTATAGATACATTTATTACGTAACAAGTGTTGTGAGTACATAGATCATGCCTTAGGGCACGTGTTGTACTGTCACCCCAGCGGCAAGTGATTCAGCACACCGCACAGTGGGGTCGTGACGGCGCAATTGTATTCACGATTGTTAAAAAGTTGCACTTGTTTTCGTACGTGGTTAAAAACATAACAGACGGTATGGGTATTAGGGTTGTTCACGGTCTCACACACAAGAGCGCAATCACCGGGTTCATTGTCACCCCTCTCACCACTATTCACTTCGTAATCATGCTGATTATAAATAACCGCATTGGGGTTAATCCCTTTAACATAATTTTTTATCGTTTAACTCGGTATTGTTTGTGTGCGAGGGACGATTCATGTCCGACGTTTCCTATTCACTTGTCGTTTCGAGGGCTGACGTGCTAGCGATACGTATCTATGATTTTGCATCTGTTGCAAGAAGATCTGTCCGGGCACTCGGCTTCCCACGAAACCACTGCGGTTACAGACACTCGCACCGTTAGAACTAATGTCGGTTACGTCATCGCTCTACGTCTTCTAAATTATTCATGCGTTGTCAGTTGTAATTATCCTTCATCAAATTGAAAAAAAACTGAAGAGCAACACGTGAGCAAAACTGGTGTAAAAACATTTAAAACGTTAATATCCCTCTATACTTCTCCCCACACCCATATAATTTTGAATAAATTAAAAAAATACTCCAAAATCTTTATTACTCTCTACTAGCTATTTTCAGTGTAATTCAAGTACGCGTATCTTTAATGTTGTTTATAATCTGAAGGAGTTTTGTAAATAATACCGTATATAACGTACGTTAAAATCACTTAGAAGAAATAGAACTCCGAGTTGTAGGACTACATTTAAATTGTCGTACTTGTTGCTACAGAAATTATTTATTTTTCTAACATGATTACTAGTGTTATTATTGCTAAGAAACAACGATAGATAAGAAGAAGGCTATACAGACGCGCACACGCACGCATTAATAATATAATAATAATGGTGACGACGATGATGATAATTATGATGATGAGGAGGAGTGGAGAAAGAAGAAGAACAACAACAACAACAACAACAACAAGATAAACCTTTCTTTATTACTGTATTATTAGATAGGGATATATTATTTAGAAATACTCTTAGATAGTAAAGCCATCAAAGTAATTATCGTAATCTCAGAACATAATGGACATTAAAGAAATTTGTTTTATCTTCTGGGAGATATCACTTTTAATTATCTGATATAGGAAAAGAATTACATGACAGGTAGTTACTTCTATAATCTTAGACAATCAACGACTAGCGAAATACGTTTAGAAGATTGAAAGAAAAACATTTTGTTGAAACGCGAAAAGAAAATTGGCACGCACATACACGCACGCATAGAATAAGATAAATAATATTCTTTATTTCAAACTGCCGCATCCCCAAACAACTCTGGAACGGACGGAGAGATGTCAAATGTCCGAGGAAGCGCTGGAGTGATCAGCTCTAATCTTTGCCTATTTGAGACCGGAAGAAACCATCCTTGGTTTAATCCGTGAAGATGATGATGATGAATATTCTTTATTTCATTATTACATCATTACAAAAGAATATTTATAGGAAATATGTACATAATGAAATAAAATAGGGGCCTCTTAGCCCACGTCGGGGCTTCTCTCAAAATGGTGAATATAAGCCAATTCGCTTACTGTTTGACAAATAATATTAAAATAAATTAAATTTATTTCTTAATGCAAGAAACAACAACTTCCAAAGTAAACTAAAAATTGTAAGCTATATTGAATGACAAATAAAGAATTATTTACAAGTTTTTTAATTCTAGAAATTATAATCTTTCTTTAATATTTTCAACCGAAAGCAGATAGTGATATTGAAGACGTAAATAATCCCCTTGACTTTTCCACATCAAAGATGCGTGGGAACACTACTACTGTAATGCTGTTGAGTAACGTTACTTTCGGCCACAGAGCAAGAACAGTATTGCTTTTCCACAAAACATAGTTTTTATATATTTAAATTATATTAATTACAACTTCTAATACAAAAGAGGTTAAAAACGTTAAAAGTGTACAAATGCCTTAGTGTGAGAATTTTGAACTTTGGACAAATTGGCTATGAGTGTTTTAACTTACGTTTATTTACAATAATTTCGAATCACTACCTTTTGTGATAAGATATTGGCTTTGTATACTCTTGAGGAAGACGCCAGAGAGTTATATATATAATACAATTGTGTATATAAACGCACACGGTCACAAAACAAAGTAACGTGTTATAACAATATAACTACGGTCTCCGTTGACATAAACATTTACAGGATATGATAAAGTCACACGTACACGCACGCGCGCGGAACCGCAGGGAACAGTAGGGTTTGACCACTTGTCACACCCCTTGAATTATACGTATATATATCGTACGTAACTAGTACTATCACAAACCACAATACAACCCTCTCTACGGTGACTCTCAGTTGCTAACAGGTGGTTCTGCTCCCATCATCAGTCCCCCTGCACGTCTTTCTGCGTTTCGCATATATTTTACAATCATGGACCAATTCAATTTTAACTCTGTCTTTCAGGCGTATATAGGCCTATGTGTTTGAGCGCGTGGCGATTTTTCTTGTTACGTACGTATTGTTCAACTCACGCGGTCTCACGGGCGTCATGAAATTTGTACCCCAGTATTATTGTTACTTGACCAAATAGTGTAGTACACTTCACGGGCGAAACTGTTGAATATCAGGGGTTTCATGAATTACAAAGGAACGTAACATACTCGACAATTTTAACAATTGAAGAATACTGAAAAAATTATGTAACAATAATACATCGATAGCTGACAAATTGAAGTCATGTCAGAAGACAAGATTAAATTTACAAACTTTAAATTAACACCGAAATATGATACACAGAAGGTCTCGCAGCATTACGCAACTGAGGAGATCGTCCCAACTAAACATTTTACATGACATGACAATTTACACAACAAAATTTAACAAAAATTGACTTTACTCTGAAAATGAAAACAAAATAAGTTTCCCAACAATTCTAGTTAAAAAACAAACTAACTGCGCAGACAGGAGCGTGCCAGATGGTTTATTCTTTGCGTTTGGTTATTGTAGCTCCAAATGCATGGACGTACCAGTCTAATTTCACCTTTGAATTACGAACTATAAAATTTGTTTTTGAATTGCCATCAGCTTTCTCCGTCATCAGATTATTTAATCTTATTCTTTTCCGCTACTAGTCGGTTGTTCCGGTCTCCAACACTTATTCTTCCCACAGTCTTGTATCTGTAAAATTCATGCTATAGGCATTCTCTACCGGTAGTCTGTCATGCAGGTAAAAATATTTCCGATGCCCCAATTCTTCATCTTCGGTTGCTGGTCAGCGTCAAATTCTTACATCGATATAGTAAAACCCGGTTCACCATGAGCTCATGAAATTTCAGTTTACTGGGCCACCTGGTTGTGTGTTTGTAAGTATATTCAAGTATATTTACATAACAATTTAATTAAATAAAACTGTTATAGGCTACACTACTTACTTTCGAGTTCTTTTTCACACTCTGCATCACTGCCATTAACATATGTTTGCAATCATTTATTAAACGCTTTGATACTGGTTCTGGCACTAAGTCTATTATCAGCGGTTGTAATAGATCAGTGACACCACAGTAAGTGTCTTGTTAGACGTCATCTGAACCTGAAATGTTTTCACAACTCTTGGACTGTTAAATGAATATAAATGTAGGACTACTGTAAAAGCATCCATTGTACAATTGTAATCGAAATTAAGACTGAATTCTAGAAAATATATCTGTTTCTTCCAGAACAGAAAAGAAACAAATGGAGTAAGAGAATCTTTTACTTAAAGTATAGGCCTATAGACAGAATGCATAGACTGTTATTATATAGCACTTATTTGAAATTATCCTACGTTGTTTAGTTCTTAATAGCGTAACTTGGCTTGTTATTATAAAACAGACAATGGGATTTCTCCAGATTTTTAGGTAATTGTTCATTTCGCTTCAGATCATTTAAGATCATTTACGCACCTACCGAATTGATGTGTAATAACGACTTAACAAACTTCTCCAAATATGTGAATTAAGTTTAGATTTACTTACGTGAACTACAAGTTACAACTGCAAAGCGAGAGCTTTTCTTCCAAGAGAAAACTAATGATACACATCTCGCGCGGTGTAGAGAGGGCGGTTTCTTTTAAAACGCTACGCAATATTTACACGCACAGTGCTTAAGTGATGAAACGACGTTATGAAACCCAACGGAAGCTATTAAAATGGGTTTATAAAGGGAGCCGCTGTACCGATGATGACATATGAAACTGCCAGCTGGTGTCGTTTATGAAGGTATCAGCTGTTCCGCCGGATTTACTTAACGCCTCCGCGGCGACGATTCCCAAACGACAGTTAATTGTCGATGTTCTCAAAATAGTGACAACATATATTTGTAAAGTCTGCCATTTCGGTGTAGGTATTATGTTTCATGAATTATTTCTTTTTAATTATTTGATTAATATCATACATTTATGCCTCTATGTCAACTAGTTTGGTTTAAAGTGTAACATACATTTACGTGAATGTTTCATCAGTTGTTTATACATTTGTAACAAATGTAACATCTTATGATAATACATTTGTACAAGTTTAAGTCTCACTACTAAATTATAAGTGCAAAGAATTACCGTTGTTTGACCAACACTTTCCAGGTATGTGACAATCGACTTAGAACTGGGTTTACGGAGACGAAATTCAATAGCAAGAAAGAATGAGACATCTGCTTGTAAGTGGCACCAGCGCCAGCGCGAGGCAAGAGGGGTGAATGCTTCTTTATAACAACTACTTTGGTGGTAGATAACTACCCGCACGGGATTCTTTTTAGGCCATAACTAAAGTTCCGTTACTAATTGCATTCGATTCGTGAGCAGTTGGTTCCTACACTTTTTTATTGTTGGGTCTACTAAGTAATAAGAAACCACATTTTCTTTGAAACGTCATTCGTGATGGCGTTGGAAATACACGAACCTCATGTTCTTTGTCACAACGTCGTAATTACCTGTTCGTACGCGTATTTTACGCTTAACACACGTGTATACGTTATGTGTGTATGTGTTTTTGAAATATACCTATTATTTTATTATTGATTCTTAACACTTGATTATTTTATTATTTTAACACTTGATTCTTAAAACTTAATTATTTTAATTTCATTTACTTATAAAACTATCTTAAGTAAATTCCAGCATGTTTATCTCGTAGATACATGCTCTTTAAATGGATCTCGTTCATGTACAAATTGCCTAGTCATCGGAACTACTGACTATACCCAGACAAACTTAACTGACAATATGAAACTGTTAGACATATACTAATTAATACACGCGCGCGCGAGCACCCCTCCCCCCCCACACACACAAGTACGGATAAGACGTATTATCTTACTTGAGACATATTGAGAGCATTATTTACACCTTATGCTCTACATCAGCCACGTCGATCTGTAGTCCAATGGCGTGATCAACGGATCAACACGCTGACGACGAGTACACGCCACCCTAAGCAAGACCGTGCCTTACAACCCATGTCGTGTGTATCGATTACCAAGTAACATAATACACATTGACCATATTTAAAAATAACACTATTTCTTTAACATGTCGAGAAAAGGAACTGTCAAACTTACAAAAACTATGTAATTAAATTCCTCCGATATTTAAGTATTGTAAATAAAATGAAACTATATACAAATGTGTGTGTGTGTGTTTTTCAGAAGAAAGGAAAAGCGAAGCAGAGCTTTGAGACAAACGTGTAGGAAAAATCTCGAGATGTTTCATCCATTAAAATAAACTCTAAATAGGCCTCCTTTTACTTAAAGTGAGTCACTAAAAATGTTTAAAAGCCTAAGGAAAGGTGGTGTTTTTCTGATGTAGGTCCACTGACTTTCTCGAAAAAAAGACAAGACTGCGTGTTAATGAATTACTACTTAATTAAATTAAAGGAACAAAGATACTTTCTGAAAGAATGTACCCGGCATATATTTAAGTAAATAAACTCTTTAAAAACACAGATGTTAAAGTAGAATAAAATAAAAAATAAAAAAATCCCTCATACAATAATGATACAAGTGGAATCTATAAATCAAAGATGCGAATACTGCATAAAATTTTACACAGGCCAGAAAAACGATTAAAAAATAACGAGTTTGAACGTCTAAATGCAAACAGAAACTAATATTAATAAATTTAATTTAGCAATACGCGCAATAAATACTGAACATAAATTCGCAAGTATCAACAACATGACACTAAAAACACATATACCACACAAAGACATTATAATGAACATTTGAGGAAATTTATAAACATAAAACACAAAACAAACTGTCAATCTGAGCAAAACAAGTCAGTACAACGCTATTTTTAAAACGTTAAACATTGGAAACGCTCCCATCGAAATGTTTTTCGCCAAATCCAATCATAGGAACAGAAAAAAAGCCAGCAGCAGGAAGCAACCAACACAGAGATATTTCACAGTTCTCAGGACAGAAAACCAATTTGGCTGATGACAAGCATACTGTTTAATGTTCGAAACGTGTGTCTCACTTAAGAAAGTAACATTTTGATGGTATATTAATATAGCATTAAGTTACACATCAATTAAAGAAGTGTAATATCATACACCAGTCACAGTATAATTGTGCTCGGGGAAACGTATACTTGTCAACTAACTCATTTACTGTTATTATCTTATCCGCACTGTGCGGAAACGACAACACTGAAGTTAACTAATAATGAATGTATGAACGTAGAACTATAATCACATATAATTATATCAGAGTAATTTAAACGGTCAGGATTTGTTACGAACATTAGGCCTAAGTAATCGATATCCAGTCATGACGAGATATATGTCAAAGTCGATACGAGTCAATTTGGCTTCTATGCCAGTTCGCTCGGGCAGAAAAAGTATTTTAACTCGGATATAAAGAGCAGGTTATTACTCTGTTTTTTATTCTAGTTCAGCATACGTAAACAAAAACAATTTACGTCCTCAAATAATTTTTCAAGTCCCGATTTAATCTAAATAGTAGTGAACTTATTGTGGGCCACACACATAATCGGAAGAGACTGATGTCTGGGGGTGAATGCACTGATTATGCACAGTACCTACAAATATACTGTTTGAAGTAACTGCATGCGATTCTGTACGGTATCAGATCGGAAAACTCACAAGTGTAATACACGCGTACGCAGACAAATTACTAACCCCGTCGGCTATCAATTTAGTTACATTTATCCGACAGTTTAATTTTTGACTTCCACGTCTCTCAATTAGAGGAATTAACCGTGAGCGCAGTGAGACACTGGAAGGAATCCACAGCGCCCGGAGCGAAATGTGCAGCTGCCTGCCTGCTTGGGCCCAGGCCAAAACTGCCACTGCCACCTGTTGCTGTAACACACGCGTGCTTTGGTTTGCTGCCACCCGCCCGCTTCTGCTTCTTGTTCTTGTTCTTCCTGCTTCACAACACTGATTTCCGTCCCTAACTGCAGCTGCATCACTTGTACTGTAACACGTTACGTTTCAAATTTTCAATTAACGAACTGTTGCCTTTATCTTATAATTCGAAACAGACTCCAGTCTTGCTACACACTACAAATATATTCACTTTTGGTGAGTGGTTTACAGTATTAACTTATTTTCGAATTTTTTTAGGAAGAACAGACAAATATTAATGCATTCACTAAATTATATTTGAGTTAAAGTATTTAACAATTTAGTTTTACAAAGTTTAGGGGAACAGATGGGGGCGGGGTGTAATATTGTATTTTCCTCTTGGTATAAAGAAGGATGCATACACGGTTTGTTTAGACTGTACTTAAAAAAAAGAGACGTAACGTATATCTTCAGGCACGGTTTAAAAAAAATGTATGCGCAATTAATAGGAAAAGATACAAAAAGTACATATATGTACTTAACAATTATTAAAGCAACGTTTATATAAAAATTTAGTCGTTGTGTTAGAGTATGCACAGGGCACAGAGTTTTACAGTTTCACAAGAATATTTAAAAAAAAGAGTTGGCTATAACGTGTAGGCCTAATAGTTATTATAATCGTTGATAACATTGATTAAAAGTACTTTGAATCATGTGCTACTTTTTTCTTATGTAACACTGTAACTAATTACGTCTGTAATCATTTATTGTTGTCCTTTAGTCCAACGTCGTGTGTCGGTCTTAGTATCAGTACTCATTCATCGTGTTATTTGAATTAGCAGTCTCTGTAATCCCAGCTTTGTCGTGCTCCCTTGCCAAACTGCTACCTGCCATGCTCCTGACGAGGCCTTTCAGTGTCTCCACCATTACCAAGTCCAAAATCACGACTTAGGACTTGATAATTCCAGCTTTGTCGTGCTCCCTTGCCAAACTGCTACCTGTCATGCTCCGGACGAGGCCTTTCAGTGTCTCCACCATTATCTAGTCCTAAACCACGACTTAGGACTTGATAATCGTGGAGACACTGAAAGGCCTGCTCCGGAGCATGACAGGTAGCAGTCTGGCAAGGAAGCACGACAAAGTTGGTATCACTATTCGATTGGTTGCGTGCAAGTGGTTTGGCGCGCGACGTCTGCGGAGCCGACAAACCGCCCCTTGTCTTAAGAATAAACTTAATTTGATACGGGCAACTGAATTCTTTCCTCAAACGAAAAAAGTAACGGCGGTAGAAATAGGCCCTATAATGTCTGGCCAATCTACACAAACGCGAAGCTAGCGTCGTATCTGTTTACATGCACACGCACAACTATTTTTATAATGGTAGAAAATTCCGATATAGGCCTATCTCAAGTCACGTCAGACTGGGCAGAAGCGTTTCGTGTAAGTACACTCTTCTAACTGTGACACCTATCAGCCTCGCAACAGACTTCTTCAAGCTAGCTACTTAATTATTCAAAAATTCTAATTGCGTAAACTTATTTTTTTCTAGATTTACCATAATAATATTAGCCACCGTATTAGGCGTAAACGAAGTATACAGTACTTTTCGAACGAGCTTTTCGGCGGAATTAAAAGTTATGTGTTAGATTAAACCTAACAGATAAGAAGAAAATGGAAATTATTTTGGATTACACCGTTCACTCGAAAGAGCAACGTAATTCTTTTATACAGAAGACTGTGTGGATTGGAATTAAAACAGCAAAACAAACGTCAACATACCCACGCACTCTCGCAGCCGAATTAATAAAGAAAACTAAATGTACTCAGAACCAGAGAGGGGATGGTAACGATTCAAAAGTAACATAGCAACATTATGTGGTAACGCAGGTGATTTTATTACTTATTTGCTTATATTTAAAGCTGCTTAATAATAATAATAATATTAATAATAATAATATTAATAATAAATCGACTCCTATACTATCGAGATGGTTTAGGAAAGCCAGGGTAGGCTATGTAACTTACAGCCGTACGGCATACAAGGAAGGCGGTGTGTCCAGCAATAGGCCTTTACTTACGCTGCCTAATACAATATTACCCTGTTTTACTCTAGATATCATTTTCACAGGCTAAGTCGACATGGAGCTGGAAAACGCCCCTGGAATTTTAATGTCCTCAAAGTATTTCTCTAGATAAAAATAGGTTCATCAATTTGTATAGACCTATTTGTCGTTAATAACATACGTGTCGAAACATTTAGGCCTAATACTTTTCCAACTCTCTGTTTACACAACTCGGTTTCCGTTCTTTAAAACCTCCAAGCGATGGGTGATTTCTTACGGGTAAATCCTCTATTCGGATGGCTTCCGTCGTAATATTGTTCTTGTTTGATGTTTCGATCCCTGGAATCTGGGATCATCATCAGAAGCTGTGAGTGGCGGCGGAAAGACCCTATTGGCCTTGTCTTTCGACCGCCACTCACAGCTTCTGAGAACGTTCCCAGATTCCAGGGATCGAAACGGTACGCAAGAAAAATATTACGATGGAAGCCATCCGAATAGAGGATTTACCGTAACTCCATTTCCTCTTTTTCTCTCTCCATTTCTATCCAGACGGTCTACAAGAACGTACATTCGAATCACAGATTAAATCTTAAACATTTGTTTGTATTTAGACATAAACACCAATATAGTTTACTTTTTGTGATAAAGCGCCGTGTGCGGTTATGGTTACCAGAGACCGGACTGTGACACAGTTAGATCTTGTGGAAAATGCTAACCGATTTCAAGAAGAGTATTAAGCGTTCGATGGTTTCAGATTTATCGCCTAGGACGTTTAGTAATTCAGTAGGGATCTCCCTGTGAGTACAGAGGGGACAGTCAATCGGAATGTGACTGTCGGTGACTTGACTGGCTTCGTACGGATTGCACGTTCCCCGTGTGGCCAATCCTCAGACGACAAATGATGACTTCTTTCTTTCTAATATACCGTACAGATAACGTCCAAAAGTCTGTAATAGGTCATTATAGTTTTCAAAAAGTGAAACCAGTAATATAAATAATCGAGCGATGAGTGGTTGCAACGGTAAAGTCCGTGCAGGCTTTACATCATTCTGATGACAATACGTGAATGTTGTTTTTTAAAATCTTGTTTCTGTAATAAAAATACATTCTGCTCCCTCACGTACTTACGCATAGGCTTATTTACGTTATAAACAACTGAAATGTTTACCAACAGGGACCTTTTCATTTTGAAGTCACATGCTATTGTAAATTATTTTGGTCCGTGACCATAAACGAGCACATCTCTTGGAGTTAACCGTTGGTATAAGGAACACAGTATCATTAAAGAAGGGAGTTCACTGTTCTTATGAAAATACACTTTGTTAAAAATTATAAACGAAAGAAACAAAGCGTCGTGTCAAAACGAAATAATGGTGGAACGTGAAACACGTACTCACGCGTGGCATTCCGCCGGTAAGGGCCGGAAGTAAAGACCCTTTAAAAAGTTGCATTGTTGTAAGCGCCAGGTGGGAGTCACGTGGCCGGAAACCGGTACTCGGTGACGTCACACAGTCTTCATACTTCTGTACTCAGCCTAGGGTAATTGAAACTAATTGTTGACAATTGTCAACAACGGCGACAGCAACAATAACAACAACATCAACAAGTGTACTTGAGAATCTTGGACGACAGACCAATTGAAGAAGATGTCTGCCATTATATAGGGCCAAGGAGGTCATTTCACTTAGCGTGTCCTCACAGCACCGTTGTCTGTATCGAAACCGTTGCGACCGACTGCAAACATATGGTCCTCAAGTATGGCTCAATTTGCTACTGACTTCCGACTTCCGTCGTATGCTACCCTTTCATCCTGCTTTTCATTCAGTGTTACGTCTTTGCTTGTGTTTACGCTGTCGCTTTAAATCGTTTGACTCTTCCCGTCTTCTTCACAAGCATTTGGTCTCTAGTATGTTTACAAAAAGCATATCCACTATTCAACCAATTCTTCGACGCTTTCTATTTTGTACAATCTTCTAATTTTCGTATTACATTTCACTGAGTTCGTGATTAAGCCTGTGTAGTATTTTCACTGTATTCTGCCCGTTTTTTCATTCTAACGATTTGTCTTGGTTATTATGTATCAGAACAGAAGGTTTACAGAGCTCATACTAAAAGGACGCTAGAACAATAGTTTAATAAGCTGGCAAGTCAATATTCTAGACAACTCTAAGCCATCAGTAACGAATAATTTTCTTGAATTTTCAATCAGAATTACAATAAGCAGAAAACACAGCTATTACTTTCAGTGACAAGTGACATTACCTTACAAAGGGATTTATTCGCTAGAATACGAGAGGTAACTGCAAGAGAGCATCAACTATGTTATTGAGAAGGATACAAAAATTCCTGTTTCGAACAGCTTAACTGACTGCCTCCCGATGGCAGGTGCATTTGCAGCAAGATTCAGCCGACAAACCTGTATAATGAGAATATTATTCCATTGAGTCTTGGCAGTCTGAAGATATGTTTAACCGCTAACATGGTCATCTATGAACAAGGTTGCTCATTAACAACATTGTCTCCGCTTTTAGATAATTTTTAAATAGTCTGTAACGAGAAACCAAAGGTATTTTCAGCTTATACAATCGGAGCTGCTCGTTCAGTTCTATTTTGAATTTCCTGTAACTAAATTTACCATCACAATGAAGAAGATACCCAGACAGAGATTAAACGCCAGCAAACTACAGCTAAAAATTAATAATTATTAAAATAAGGTTTGTCATTGTAATGTTCATTAATGTCCGTAAAATATGTTTTGTAAATTGAATGCCGTGGTTTTTATTGTTTTTTTTTAGATCAAAATAATATTAGATCGTGTTTCGCTTTCCTTAAAAACAACCCTCTTTTTGTCTTACACGAACCATAATCCCGATTTTTAATATTACAAGTAGGCAACTCTGATATGTGTATACATATATATATTTGCCACACTTATTGATTCTCTCACACTTATAATAACTAGAGAAACTGATTACATGGTACTACGTTTGAATTATATACTATTAAGTAATATTTGGATTTACTTCTGCATATAGCGTATGCATTGCTATAACCCATAAACGCAACCCATGCGTGTAGTAGATGCATATGAAAACATACACAAGCGCACGGTATAGTCGTAAGTTGAGAATTCATAAAAATTCAGACATTTTGCAGACGTACGTCAAACGAACCACAGAAATTAAATATTACCTGTGGTTATATTCTGTAAAGAGAAACCTTCACCGTTTATTATGTTTTTGCTAGAGCAAACAATGGTAATATTAATTATACCAATTAATAGATGACCAATTATTAAATAATTAATTCTTATTTACATGATAATATATGGATTAAGATATTTTGGACGCAACCATTAAGTACGGTATTAAGTTATTAAGTACGGTACCATGATTCCTCTTATAGGCTACTTTGTTTTTTATAGATAAATTAAAAGTTCCCAGACTTTCCTTCTTCTCGGAGCTGAAGGTATTTTTAACGAATGAAAAAGTTATCGAATAAAAAAAATACGATCAAGGGAAAAATGTTTACAAAGTGTAAAAAGATGACGGATTCGGCGTTTCTTATATTAAAGTGTACCTTAATAGAATCATTGACGATCTATAAAATCATTAGAACGCAGAATAGAATGGAAAAAATTAAATCTGAGCATAATATATATGCTCATTATCTTTCTGTTGACACATACAAACCTAAGCGCGCATGCGACGAAACACAATGTGCTCACAATTTACTTAATGCCAGACTAAAATAGTTCTGCCCAGCCTTCACCCAGTTGCTGCTTATCACGTCTGACGGGAACAAACGGGAACTTTAAGTTTCCCTGGGAAACGAAAATTAGCAGAAAGGGTTATTCGCGGCCAACTAGAAGCACATATTTCTTATGTCTTATCTATTCCTGTCAGGTTCACTGCGGCTGAACAACTTCTTATCTTTTACACATAACCTAAGTCCTTTCTTCTCCTACTTTATCAATAATTTCTCTATACCGCTTTCCATCTTCTGACTTGTCCAAATTGTCTCTAACCTTGTCTCTATTCACACTGTTGTTCCAGAGAAACTTTCTTACAAAACGTTTAAGATTGTAAAGTTTACCTAACTTTGCTGTCATGCTACTGGAAGTTATACTCCAAATTGTTGTTTCCATTAACAAAGTCTCTGCGGTGTAAATGTATAACCGAACCTTATGTGTTATTTCAATTGAATTCGTTAACGGTCCACTGAATCTGTTACTTCTACTTTTCTTTCCCATGTTCCTGTAACTATACCAACACACTACGTGTAAAACATTTACACGTTTTACAGGATTAAATCATTTATCCTCTTAACAGTTAAAAATTAATAATAACGTATTATTAATCCGTTAAATTTTATATATTTATAGCTGAATTTACGCTCAACATTTGCTTAAACAATTAATGTTTGGTAAATTCTTTAACATAAAAATTATTTTACTTACTTTATATTTTAAATAAAAGTATAGATGTGCCTCTAGACTCGCAGCTGTACTTGGCACTTTAAATAAAAAAGTATGTAAAAGTGTAGTTAAATTTACAAAACATCCCTATATTATTTATATAATGACATTTCAAATCAATTAAAATTTTTTCAAGTTTAACAAGTAACAATAAATATCTGTATGGAGAACCATACATGACTTCCATGTTCTAAGATTTATATTTAAAATCATTTTCGAAATGAAATATTTCCATAGAAACTACTTCTTTCTACTTATTGCTTCAGCCTTAACCACAGTACTGTGGTCACTAACGTCTACCACCTCACGTTATCGCACTCTATTTTCACTGATGATGGCAGTCGATGGCACTGCCGAAACATTGGACTACGGCAAACAGCCCGGGAAGGAAGTTTAACAACAAACTACTTCTTTGTTGCCGATAACGTAGTACACATATAAAAATGTTCTCCTCCCCCTTCAACTATAATTTTCATTTATAGAAAATTACCCCCACCCCATTCAACTAGCCTCTTCATTTATAGATATTTCATCTACGTTTCTACAGTGGATTATTATGATCTTCTTATCAGGATACTTTATTTATCAAAATTAAGTACTTTACTCTTGTTAAAACAAAACGTTGTAGGTAAACTACCCCTTTCTCTTAACCGATCTTCACCAAAATACTTTGAGTCCTCTACAATTCAGAAACGTATGCTAAAAACTATTTGATTCTGTTTGAATGTGCGGCAGTTATCGTTCGCCATAGATAAAATTACCCTTGTTAAAACATACAATGTTGCAGGTAAACTACCCCTTTTACTTAACCGATCTTCACCAAAATCAATAGACACTGAGTCCTCAACAATTCAGGGAACTATACAAAACATTATTTGATTTTGTTTGAATGTGCGACAGTTATCGTTCGGCATAGAAAAAATTACCCTTGTTAAAACACAAAATGTTTCAGGTAAACTACCCTTTTCCCTTTACCGATCTTCACCAAAAACAATAGACCTTGAGTCCTCTACAATTCAGGGCTGTATGCAAAAAACTATTTGATTCTGTTTGAATTTACGGCTGTTATAGTTTGCCATAGAAAAAATTCTACACACAGACACTTTCCGAAAAATGACTTTTCTTCATGTTTTGAGGGTAGTACAATCAGAATCAGCCGTTATCTCGAACACGATTTTTTTTCGCCATGACCGTACTTCCATTTCCTTATGGAACGTGGAAGTAAAAAGTAATGAGCTTTTATAGCTTTGTACAACATTCGTCTGTATACCAGAATACTCTAAATTTCGTAAATGACATTTCTGCGATATAATTCAGACGGGTTTTCTTAAGTATTATCAACACAATTGATGTCTTAGGCTCTCACGGCCGGCGATAATTCTGTTAAAGTTGTTACTCCTTGCCGGGCTATTAGGCCGTGGTCTAATGCTGTTAAGTACAACAGACGAAATGGGCCGGGCAAGGAGTAACAACTTTAACAGAATTATCATGCCAAGTCTTGAACAACATTGGGAACCGACGTTGCAATTGAAAATAAAAATGTAATCAAATGTTTAAAAAGATCACTCAGTTTATTGCAAAAAATGTTCATATCTTGATGTGTCACAAAAAATGCAAAAATAAATATGAATTTATTTACAAAACTGATACAGTATTACAAAGTATTTCGAGAATTAATTTCAAAAGTCATAAATTGTTTCAAAAGTAATTTCTAAAACATTTTGATAAGTACAGTTAGTTATTAGTTTTACAGGTAATTACAGTTAGTTAGTTTTATTATTACTTACAGAATTATTATTAATTACCTTCATTCGTTCTACCTTCATCCGTTTATCACGATCGCTGAATTTCGTGAATGACGTTTCACAACCAAACTTCGATTTCTGTATTAACAAAATATTCTTGATAACTGCAATATTTTAAAGCCACGTATGTTGAACCGAAACAACAACCGAAGTATGGTATTTGCCCACCGGCGTGTACACGATAGCAGGTGTCGCTTACCGCACGCGAAACTGCCATTACTTTTACGAACGCCCCAGCAGACATACGAGTTGAAAACAGAATTTATTAATACGATAATCGACTCTGTTAAATACAGTCTCTATCTTTATTTTAAGTCAGTTATAGCAGTCTCACTGAAACCGTTTACGTCGATTCTCAAAGCAACTCTTATCAGTCGTAATTAATTTTGCATTTTTAGCTCCACCCATATAATACTCGCATTGCTGACAGGTTCCTATAACACTTGAACAAAGAAAGACCTACACTGACAACAGAATGATGACTACACGACTGGTCGGCTGCAGTTGCTGAATGCTAATTTTGACAACGCTGAAGGAACGTGGAGTTGATATGAAGGCGTCGTTACACTAACGGGGCGATCTGATTGGCGTACACGGATAGTATCACTGTTCTATGAACACATTATAGCGATCCGCAAATAATCGTTCCGAGCGCGCAAACTATACACGTTACTTCATTGTATTAACGTATACACGTTACTGTATCATGGACAGAAACATAGCCTGCGCGACCAGAACATTTACCTAAGGAGCGCTTTGATGTGGTAATATGTTCTTAGAACAGTGATACATGCGTACTCTAATCAAATCGTTCCATTAGTAAAATGACCGGAAGATGTCTTATCCGTGAGGACTCGACGTTGGCACACCTAGCTTTCAGCAACTGCAGCTTATCATCTTTCAATGTAGCATCGTGTCGTTACCATTTTGTCGCCACACAATGTCTGTTAGTAGACTACGTATTAGGGCTCTATAACACAATGCCAGGCCCTGGCTTCCTTCAAGTTTTGCCTCCACTCGTCTCAGTTAATCGCTGTTCTCCTGCAACCTACGAGTATTAACTTGCATCCTCTGCGATTCCTTCTTCCCATGTTTGTCTTCGTAAACATCTTTCCTATCCAGCTTTATATTTTGCCCTGCAGCATTCTCTTCGGTACCCTATGCTCTTCAATCATCACCACGTGACGGCCAACTGAACTTTTGTAGTCTGAGACAAATTCACGTGCGACTGACTGTTCACGATATACAGTATTTCGTAATTGAATTTGATTCGTTAGAATTAATTATCGGTCACCTGTTCTAAAATTCTTCTTCTGATTTTCCCTTGAAATGATGTTTTCTTTTTCTTTAGATGTCTCGATTAGCATCCATAGTTTTCAACTGTACCAAATAATTGGCCTTTTAATAGTTTTATATTTCCTGAAAGTCTTGGACGTAAAATCTGGCGGCAGGACAAAATATAAGCTTTCAAATTTTGTGTCCCATATAATTCTACTAAAACCACAAAATTATTCATTATCAGTTAAAAATAGTTGGCTCATGACTGTCTACAGAATACTTAGATTTTTCATTGTTTTTCACTGGGGATGGAAACTGAAAATTGTTTCTTTATATCCTGTACTTCTGCTCCTCCCTTTGCAGTACTAACTTCCAGGTACATGAAGTCGTGAACAATCTCGCTGTTGCTATGGCCTAACGTTATACTGTTAGTAGGTCTCGGTTTTCTCGACTGAATAATAATTTTAGTTTTCCAAAATTAATTTAAGTCTTATGTGTTTGTAAAACACGCATACACGCACGCGCGATTACTAAGGATGAGAAAGTCTGATAAGTACACATCATAATGTAGACAAACGGGCTACATACACATACGTAGACATATATAATGAACTTCACCCGTGGTAAGCCAATTGTTTAGCGTGAGAATTTAATACGATCTGAGGGCACTATCCTGTATAGCAAAGTAGTTGGGCAAATAGTTGGGTGAGTAGGGGATCATCGAAGCGTGAGTAGTGAAGTGGTAACATGTTGCGACCACTATTACTCTTCTAGTGCACACGTGTTAATATCCAGATCCAGTCTTTTGGGACCGGGAACTCTCTCCCCTGTATAAAATATAAGAAGCTTTTTAACATAATAGCATAGTTTGCCTAGCCTTTTCTAGTCCAGCCTGAAGCACACCACATGTGGTTAAGTACGATAAAAATCTGAGTAGTAGATTGGCAGCCGTGAGTCAACTATTTTATTGGTAACGAATAATTTTATGATTTTGTAAGAATTATATACGATGTAATGTTAAATAATGCTAATAATAATAAAAATAATAATACCAATTATCTCCCTTTATAAAAGTAGACTATTAACGATAATGTAATACAATAATACCTCGTTAATCACAATACTCGTGGAAATCCATGTATATTTTTGAACTGTACCATGAAACCGAAACAAGAAATGTGTTTGTAAAACAAGAAATATAGTTTCTAAAACAGGCTTCCTCGATAGCTTCAAACACAAAATAGTTCGAATCAAAAGCGGCGAGAAGATAAAGCAGTTCGCCAATGAAGTCTCAGTTTAGTGCAGAACAAACTTGCGACTTCAAGTCATACGTTGTTGCAGACCACTGGGGCTTTGAGGAAACTCGCACGTTTCTGTATGTTCTTGTACGATTCTGCTTATAGGCCTATAAAAATCTGATTTATATCCGAGATTCTGGGCATAACGGCTCGCAACAAAAGTAACTAAACTGATGAATATCATCACACCGAGTTGACACGCAACAAATGCGCCTACATATTTGCTTAACTGTCATGAAAATAACAAACTGGTTATCCTAACAAATGTAATTAATGTATGGTATTTCCTACCTATCGTAATATATGCAGTTCGAACGATACTTTCATAAGAAAGTTTTATGAAGTGATAAGAAATTGTACGAAATGTCAAAGTAGCATGTGTGTGTGTGTGTGTGTGTGCGCGCGCGCGCGCGCGCGTGCAAAGCTGGAACATATTATTATAATTTTATTATAGCGCTGAGACACTATATCAGAAAAACGAGGTTTCTGCAAATGAAGAACTAGGTTTACAAAACGCGTTTGTTTTAGGAATTCATTTAATGTGCAGAGAGTAACTGGGCACAGGATTAAGAGTAAAAAGTCTGATAGAAACTACAGCTTAAGAATTAATTCATACTATTTTAAAGTTACTCCCTGACAAAACTCAATGGTAACGCTTAACCTGGCAACCTAAAAAATGCATTTAGGCTTATATTCTAAATACGTACAAATAAACAATGATAACTTTAGTTACTCTATCGATTCGCGAGACTTCACTAAAAATCTAACCTTGGAAATGATGTTTGTGGGTTTTATTTCTGGTGTCAGTTTATATAACGGTATAAGTACATTCAACAATGCTATAAATTTAAGTCTGCCATTACTGACTGTGTCCACTGACTTAATGTCCTGTGCTCTGCAGTCTGCGGTTAATTCGGAACGTAATGACTTTTGTAATTTATCTGAAGCAGTAAAAATTTGCATCAACAATAAATCCGGCGTTCGCCAAGTGAATGCATCGTCATAAACAGCTGATACGCAGCTAGACACATGTCGGCGAAAAGACCTCAGGCTAACGATGAAACAAGAATATTTATTGACACCCGTTCGGGCCTAACAAACTACACCGCTCACCTTATAATTAGAGAGAGTCTCTTGCCCAGTAGTAAACTAGATCGATAAATAAAACTGAATAGATGTCTGTTTATCATTTTATCTCCCGTCCCCCACCTTAACACTCATCTTCTCACTCCAGTGTTCATACCGCACAGGACAACAAACGACGGAAACTAACAAACAAAGGGTAGAATCAGATGTAAGAAAACTCCATCACACTCGCCTGTACATTCATATTTATAGTTTAATAATTGTTTAGGTAAATTATAAACACTTTAAAGAGTCTATTAAAAAATATCACTGTCGTGAACATTTTAATTACAAGAAAATTTCTATACGATTTGCATAACAATATTCAGATAAATTTAGGTCATAAGCGTTAGCTGTAGAAGTTCATAATATATTCGTTCGTTTATTAATGAAAAATGATACAATGAAGAATTGACAGAGAGAGGGGGTACACTGGAAAGTCGATGACTGCTAAATATTGTAATTGGTCTTAGGAACAGAGAACATGTGGAGGAAGAAAATCATGAATTCGTCCGTTCGGCTGTCAACATCTGCAAACACTATGCAACGAGGTTACCGCCAGGTCTTCTATGCGGAAGACAGTTTACGAAATTGAACGTTTTGCGCTGTCTAGTCCTGCAGGCGATCCTATCGAATAACCTAAACGTATTACAGTATCAGGATTCCGAAAGCCAAATGAAACGTTACTTTTTGCCGATAACTTAGAACAAACGCTGTTTTCTTAGTTTAGAAGAAACGAACGTGTCATAGTCTACACGAACGTATAATGTATTCGCGTATTTTTGCGCGCGGCAAGACATCACGATGAGCTCGAACTATTGACAGTCGAGGGCAAAGACAACGATAAAATGTCGCTGGGTTGTCGGACAGGGTATATCCACGAACACACAGCTACAACAATTACTGCCAATGTTCGAGGCAATGGAAAACAGTCACAACTATGGCAGTCATCTGCCCCTGACAAGAGAATTAACGAGGAGAAGCAGGAAACGTTATAATACAGGGGCATATTATGAACGTATTATCCGTTCACCTGCCGGACCAACACTTTGGAGACATAACATGATTATATTAATGAAGAAACTTCGAGGTCTTCATTAAAACCACAGATAACAATTAAAAAACGAACACTTTTTTTAAATTAAATTGAACGCTACTGAAATATAGTTACAAGAAGCCTGCGTAGGCACGGTGTGCTTGTAAGTTTTGGCTCCAACTTACTTAATTTATTTTTCTAAGACTATATAATAAACAGAATTATAATAAATACAATTTTACACACACACACACACACACACACACACACACACACACACCTCATATATAATTAACGTAAATTAACTTTATACGAGATAAACAGAAGACATATTTTTAAAATTCTCAAAATATTGTACAATAACATTTGAAACGGGCTAGTATATAATTAATACTGTAAGGCATTTTTTCCAGCCTATAGAACTTAAAACGCAAAACACTAATCGAGTATGGTATACTGTAACTGTATTAGGGCAATTCGCATAGTTAAAGTTCTTATTTATTAAACGTATTTTTGTATTACTTAGTAAAAACAAGTAAAAATACTGAAACGATTCATTTTATAAAAATAGTAAATTACTAAAACCTGGTAAAAATATTCTTATTTGTAAGTTAATGTGGGCAGGCCAACATGCTACAGTGGCGCAGACGTATGAAATGTTACTGCTTTCTTCGTAATTTAAAATTAATTTTCCTTACCTCTTTTGTTTCTAACCACGGAAGTGAGAGTAACATCTACACGCTTACAAAAACACAGTTGTAGGGAGGGTAAGACAGACAGGTAGTGATGGTTGCGTCTTTCCTATTATAATAATAAAAATGGTCTGATTACTCGCTTCTTTCCCATTCTCAACAAAGAAATGTTCTTTACCTCAAGACAGGCCTATCTATCACTCTCGTCTACTGTAATTGAAGCCTTAATAATCATAGTTACCAGTTGGTTAAAATACTTTTACAGCGTTTTGCAGTATGTTGCAACGTGAATGGAGTAATCGTAACAACAACAACAACAATAATAATAATAATAATTGTGCAATATAACTGAAATTCATAGTCTAGCTATGAGAAGTACTCCAAAAGTGGTCAAAGAGGACTATTAGGGAGTCTTTTAAAAGTTTAATTTATCCTGCGACACCTTATTAATCCATTAAAAACTTACATTTGGAAGCTAGAATTTTATGAGAGCAGACCATACCTGAAGAAATATGATGTAAATCGAAGTGTCAGCTAAGTTTATCACTTTTACTTTTATGTACAAATCTACTTGGTGATGAATCGATGTATAATAAAAATATAACGGAATTTAACAACGTGGTTATAATGAACACGGACACTATTTTGAGCGCTTCGTGAAGGTGATCAGATAATCATGCGGGAAACAGAAAACAGTTTAGAAAAAGCATTTACAAGTTAAACGTATCACGCTATTCAGTGTAACCAGTGTCTCTGCTAAAAAACGAATGTAATGGCTTTCATAGGCAACATAACATAAAATGTAAAAAAAAAAGTTATAAACAATAAATTACTAGGAAAAAGGTCACTTAGTACGTCTAGCTCTATGTATCAGATCAATGAAGGCATTAAAGAAAAACATTTCAGGCTATTTTTTGAATTGTTAAAAGAATTTTACTTAGGAATAGTAGAAAGGAAGAAAATTCAGAAAGATTATGGCAGTCTCTATTCTCTATAAACTAAAAAGATCAGTCCCGCTGTCTAGAAATGATAATACTCGTAGACAAGCTGCACCAATGAAAGTGTTGAGACGCGTAAGAGAACTTCCGAGAAACGGAGAATTTAGGAATAACGTGATAAGAACTGAATCATGTGCAATCTCCGTAAATGAAAAATTCAAGGAAAGTAGATTGAAATTGGTTAAAACGAAAGAAATATTGAATACGGAAGCATACGTATTTAGGAATTGGAAGCAAAAGGCGCTTTGAAAATGGAGAACGGAAAAGGTGATATCGAGTAATCCCAGAAAAGGTGACGGTGACATGCGAATAGTAATACAACAACTACTACTACTACTACTAATAATAATAATAATAATAATAACAACAACTTAGCAATTTTGAATACGTGGGCTAATTTGTGTCTTATAATGCATGCAACGACGTTGTGAATAAGTTGCATAAGTCCAACCTTATGTGCGGGACCATTAGGGGGACCACTAGGCGAACCCTTAAGTCAGCAAGTAAAGGAACACGCCTAAAATTCTACAAGGCGATGGTTCTTCCCACACTTCTTTATGGGTCTGAGAATTAAACTTTAACGAAAGGCCAGGCCAGTCGCATCCAAGCGGCTGAAATGAGATTTCTCAGGCACGTGACAGGGTATACTCTCCATGATCATAGAAGAAACACAGATATAAGGCAGGAACTGAATATTATGAGTATACTCGACAGGATCGTCCAATATCTGCTGAATTGGTGGGAACATCTTTGCCGAATGGATGACTGCCGCATCCCCCAAACAACTCTGGAACCATAAGCCGAGGGGACGGAGAGGTGTGGGACGTCCGAGGAAGAGCTAAAGTGACCAGCTCTAATCTTTTCCTATTTGAGACCGGAACAAACCATCTTTGGTTTAATCCGTGATGATGATGAATAACAACATCAACAACAACAACAATAACAATAATAGTAATAACGTTTAGTCCTGTACAGAGTGAACGGGCTCGCGATTCGACTATACCATACAGACGTCAAACTAACTTAGGCCTACGTAAGCGTAAGTATATGCACAACATTGGATCTTGAGATTCAGTGCCATGTAAACATAAACCCTCTATGCTTTCCTACCACAGACGTAAGTCTCGTAAGACATTCAGCTCACACATTAAGACTCACAAGAGTTTTTTGAAATATTCCTATATGACAAAACGTTGTACAATTTATGAAGTTCTTCTCAAATGAAGGAAAGTTGCCCATGGCTACAGTATTCTCGTGTCATATGACAGCGCATAATAAAAAATTTCAACGAAAGTTTGGCTACTCGAACCCATTTATAATGTTTATTGGCTTCCCAATAAATAACGTTCAAGACGTATAATCATAATCATACACTAGATAACGAAATAATCACGTAAAACCTTTAATAAATTTTTATTTATTTACTTTGTTTCTAACCATCGCTTTTAAAAACTGATCTATTTGGTATTTTCTCTGTCTGTCTTTCTTCCCCCAAGTGTCTCCGTCTTCCTTGATCCCCTCTCACCAAAACTATTAACTTTAAGAATTATGAGAGCTGTTCGGGGAAAACTGTGCCAACAGTGGTATTGAAGTTGCCGCATCTTTACGACAGTAGTAACAATCGCTTTTCTACACGTGACATTTAAAACCAACTCCAGAATATATCGTGCGTAAATTTTACGCATGATTGTGAAAAGGCATCTACCGCCATGTATCAAGCGTCTGTGAATACGACAACGCTGACGATTGAGAAAATCTGTTTCGTTAAATATTTATTCTACCGTCACATAAGTAACTGATATTTTCAGTCCACCGTTCACAGTAAGTTGTACCGGTACTTACACGATTCATTATGTTTTTAGTGTACTCTTTCCTGGTCAGAAATGAATTTCTGAAGAATGTGTTTTATTGAAAGTTATAAAAATGTTTTCAAAGAAACCTACTTCGATGCTTCACTGCAAAACGTTTTCGTCTTCCATGTGCGTATGTTGTTTTCTTTGATATTTAATTACGTGTAGCGAATCGAATTACACAAAAATCAGTTATAATAAAACAAAGCTAATCCAAACTCAACATCTCACACTAAATAAATAAAACCGTGATCTAGAGTGGATCATGTGGACTGGAGTGGACAACGGACGATATAGCGACTATATTTATTAACCCAGTTATCAATGTCGAATTATTGTCTTAGTTTTATTAACTTACAGGGCTTTTACTGTGTGGCTTAAAGTCAGTTAACGCTACCAAAGTATGACCAATAAGAATAGTGATCGGCATTACTACATACCGGTACCCACTGAGACCGGTCGATTAACAAGGGTTGGTTTGTAAACTTACGTGCACTGTTTTTACTAACTTTGAAAACAGTTATAAAAAGTACTACAAGTGTCCTCGAATTTCACAAGTATCAAGTTCTAGAAGAACTCCATATTGAACGTTACGTTCCATGCTGAATAGAACCTAACAGGTATATAAAACCTTTATATTACATAGTCTACTGTAATACAGTTTGTTCTAATTTAAGTTTTTTGAGCAAATAAAAGTTATGTGAGAGTACAAAACACCAACCAATTACTGGTTGATGTGATCATCGTTTCCAGCGGTAAAGCAGTAAAACTGTCGCTCCGCGACCGTCAAAAGAAATTATAACCTATATAAATACTTTGTTAAATGTCAACGCGGAGATTACACGTTCGTTGTGCACATACAGTTACTGAAGCGATGAGTTTTCCACTTCTTTTTGTCTCCTTTAAATTTTGTACTTATTCAATTTTCGAAGTTTCACCGCATAAAATTTATTTTACTCCCTTAATTCGTCTGTAAACCAACCTACTTTTGAAGCAATACTGTGATTTACAACGAAATAATTTCTTTGAAGATGTCTGGTTTACAAAGCACTCTGTCATAGTATCATTTAAAGATTTCTCCTCAAATTTAATTCATTAGCTTATTACACCGTTTATCTCCGGTTTTTGAAAGTAGTCCTGCACATTAGCATTGGAATTAGGCTCAAAATACATTACTGTTTACGAATTAATACCAATATCATTAACTGTTCACTTGACTTCATCTTGTAACACTCTTATAATTCTATCTGAAAACACCAATATCAAATATTTGATATTTGCTGGCAACAAGGAATTCGCAAATATGGCGAATGTTTCCCTTAATTGACATGCGCGTCCACGCTTAAAACATAGTCGTTATTAATATATCCTTAAATTCGTAGTGACCGTCAATCAATGAATTTTTTCCGGTGAAGGGTTTGTGATAATCGGTCAAAAAATATAACACAAATTTTAAATTATTTGTGTCGACGTTTCGACAATATCAATTGTCATCATCAGAACAATTGTTGCTGAGCTGTTATGACGCCAAACACACTAAGTTATTAATATACCTTAATTAATATAACGCAGCGAGACCTGGACTCTGAACAAACAAGCCGCTAACATAGTCAATACTTTAGAAAGGAGAATTTTGAGGAGAATCTATGGACCAATCCAAGTAAACGGGATATGGAGAATGCGTCACAATGAGGAGCTATACAAGCTGTATAAAGACAATGATCTGGCCACCACCATCCGACTGCATAGATTGCAATGGGTAGGACACATCATTAAGATGGAAGATAACCTAATACCTAGGAAGGTACTGTTTAGTCAGATCGAGGGTAGAAGGCCTGTCGGAAGACCCAAGACACGCTGGATTGACGCAGTGGCGAGGGATGCCTGATAATTTACTTAAAATAAAACGATGGACATCGATAGCCAGAACAAGGAAAAATGGAGACGAATGATTATGGAGGCTAAGGTTCGACTTCGAACTATGACGCCATAGAAGAAGAAGAATTAATATAACGTCGAAAAATATCCCCTCTTCCTATAGCCATAAAATGGCCTTCGGTGTCAAAAAACCAACTACTCGACCATGAACTCTTTTCTCAGTTAATCATCTTTTCTCTTCTTCAATTTTTCGTTATGGTTTATGCTCATATCTAGCTTTCCTGCACAACCTCCAGGACTGAAGTCACCGTCAACTTCACCATCAGGAAAGGAAGCCTTCCTTGAAACATAAATCAACATCACTCTTTTGGTTCTGAATTCTAGTTCAGTTATTGTCGTTTGTTGTTGTTTGTCAGTTCTGAAATCGTTATAGTGTAGAAACAACAACTACGCGCTTACTTACTTCCTGGTAATTGAAACATTAACTTTTCATTGGTTATTAGTAAATACAGATTAATATTAGCATCACTAAATCTAACTCCAAATGGAAGAAATAATTTTACAAAAATATTAATTATAGGTTTATGTGTAACAACGTATTCCATCACCAGAGTTTGTTAAATATATTATCAGATAAATCACGATATACACATACTTCCCCTCCTCCTCTCCCTTTCACTGTCACCATCTTTCTCTTCATATGCTTTATGTTGATTGTTACTTTAAGGTGGTGAAAAAAAGAAAACAGTCTTGGGTAACAAAATGTTTTCCGCTAAGCAACAATACATTAATACGTATGTGTATTGTATGAACGCGTGTATTATACATACACTAAAATGAGCCAAACGAACTGTAGAAGTCATACACACGTTTATTACGTCAGTGTTCATTACTTGTTAAATAATGTCACAATATAATTAATATATCCCGAATTAAAATATCGTTTTTATATTTCATTATCTAAATTCTGAAAACGAAAATTTGTGTTTGATCAAAAGCACATGAAATATGTATAGTAACTCAATCGAAGCGAAGTAATTTATTTGAATTGGGATTTGTGCATGAAGAAGGCAAAGACTTTATGACCAGCACAAACAAGAAGTTATTAAATCTCATTTTAGAAAAATCGAGTAACAGCGGTGTATTAACAAAGTTTTGCCCAAGTGGTAATTACTTTGGTTGGCACGTGACCACGCAAACTTTGTAGCAGCAACCGTCTACTAAAGTCTGATACTTGAGGTAATTATACCCGGTGCCAGTAAATAATTAATAAACAATACAGTATTAATAATTAATACTGGTGTATCTAGCGACTGACCGGTTGCTAGATACACTTTTACACATACACGCAGGGCAAAGTCTACGTTAGAGGGCTAAAAGAAGACGTTGATCAAAATAATTTTCCGTTTTTCCTTAACAATATTGTGTGACTGAAACGATCAAAGCTGAAAATTATATCATCCTCGGATCTCGTAGGCAACACAAAAAGGTCCTTTCGCTGATTCGCTTGATGATGCCACTTCCCGCCGTACTTCAGCGAGCACAGTATACACCAAGTCGTTCTGGCGTACGAACTTCTACACCTCTGTTACTCACTTTTTCTAACATAAGATATACAGGTTTTGAAGTTTATGCTTCAGACGTTACGCTTCTGGTCACTGTCTGTCACAGTCTACTGCTGGTTATGATATGACATCTTTGTCTTCTCCAAAATGGAAGAAGGAAGACTGCCGACTGCCAGAATGGAAGAAGAGAGCTGAAGAATAACGAATTATTCTCTGTTTCGTATAGACATATTGTTTATATCTAATTTTACAAAGCAGGAACATCTAGCGTACGGGCGCGTATTCACGATACGACGTTACTGGCATGTACCGTACATGTATCGATTAAAATTGTTTTCAGAAGAAGGGAGGAATACTCCCCCTCCTCCTCCTACTCCTTCGAATTCGGACCTTGGTCTCCTCTATCAGTAGCTTAGGATTCCCTCATCACAGTCCCAGCATCTTTCCCGTTCTGTGGGGACAGCATCCGCGGAGGGTCCTTTATGGTATTAGTCCATTATTCATTCACACAACGTGACCAACCCATCTTCAGTTTCATGTCCATTTCAATTATTTACTCATTGAAATAATAATAAACATCCTGGTTATCTCATAACTTACACTCCCCATTTCTATATACGTGATGCTCAGGTTTCGCCTCAGGACTTTTCTTCCGTGTATCGTCAGAGGATTAGTATCCGGGTGTCACTACCGTAACACAGGACGCGTATTTTTACCTGCCTGATAATATCTCTCGATCTAAAAGTGGTGATAAGCACTAAACACGCTTTATTGACCATCTTATCCTTCTTATCTCTGCCTCTTCTGATATTGTTGCTGCTAGGTAAGTGAAACATCTGACTGTTTCTATGCAGTCTTTTCCTAGAGCAATGTTTGCCCGAGTAGGACAGACCTTGTCTGACTTATCATTTTAGTTTTATCCACATTCATTGATAGTTCTACCACGTTTGTATCTTTTTTCTTCAGGCATATATATGTCTCCCTCACAGTTGCATTTGATACTGTATCGGTATACGTTGCGACACTGTGTATTCTAAAACCAGGTTGAAGAGGAAAGGAGCTAGCTCGTCGCCTGTTTTAGACCCTGCGTGAGATTAATCGGCACAAGTGAGTTCGTTCTATATTCTAACCTGTACAAATGTTTCAGTGTGGTAAATTTTGTTGGTATTCCAAATGAAAATAGGGGTATTATTTGTAGAAAAGGACTGTCACAGGACACGGACGAATAAAAGTATAAGAACAGCTAGTTAAAGCATCAAAGGAACGTACGAAACGAGTAATAGCCTATGTATTAACAATCGGACGTATAATTGTTAAACTGATTCCAAGCATAACAGTTACATTCACGTACTATTCCTTGAGTGAACAAGAGATATGTTATAAACCATCTTCCGAAGAGATCTTAAAAAACAAGTTTAAAACACTCTTAAACGCTTGCCTACACTATGACAGTTTTTTGAGGTCATAACGTCCACTAATACCATACACACTGTACAGCGCTATAGTACAGAACGTAAGGTCTTAATAACATGAATACTGAGCAAACACGTCCCTCATTCTTTAATTATGTTTGTAATCTTTCAGTGTCAGAACAATATATAAACTGAAAAAATTAAAGATATTAAAATAATATTTAAAAAACTCGCCCAAATGAGAACGCGAGCGCTTGCGTTTGTTCACGCTAATGTCTATGCGTGCTTTGAGTGCAGTAAGCCTATGTGTGCATTTGTTTACTGTTTACGTTTTGATAACGTGAATTGTATACGATCTGTGTGCAAGTGGGCACAATAACTAACACATTATAATGTGCACGAACTTTACAAATAACCATTCGGCACGTTGCCGCACACACGCGCGCGCGCGCGCGCACACACCTCTTCCTATCGCGCGCGCATGCGCAATAAAAACACACAAAACTACTGCAAGTTTACACAGCAAACACATAAACCTTTTAGTCCGGGATCTACCAGAGAATTCAGCACGTGATAAGCAGCAGAAGGTTTGACAATTTTGAACAGTAGACATGACATCCCTGGTGCCAAAAACCATCGAGTCAGATGGCTAACAGGAAGAGTTTGGCTGTGGCAGAATTTCAAAATTCGAAAAAAGTCCCAAAAATTACGTGATCAGCAGCATGCAAAAAACTGGGTGGAATCGTCTCAGACCACTTCCTAGGTGAATGATTTAATGAAACTGTCAATTTTTTGGAAGCTTTTCACGAATCTGACGACTTTAAAAATTTCAAAATGTGCCAAAAATTACGTGATGAGCAGCATGGGAAAAATTGGGATCCGTTGATCCAGGTGCCTCCCCTGATGAACATTTCAATCGAATCTGTCGGTTTTCTGGAAGATTTTGGTCAATCTGACAGACAAAATTGAAAAATATCCCAAATTAGCGGCATGCAAAAACCGAGTTATATTGACTTAGTTCACTTCCTTGACGAATAATTCAGTAAAATATGTAAATATTTCATGAATCTGAAATTTTAAATATCTGAAAAATGCCAAAAATAACCCATGTGATAAGCAAATTTAAAAATTAGTTTGATAACGCTTAATAAAATACCTGGTATGTATTCCAAAATTGATTGATTAGCAGCATCCAAAAAACTGAGTTTGTGCGCATGTACTCATACCTATAACCTACATATTATATAGGTGGTGAGGTATAAAATATTGAAGAAAGAAACACAATAGTACTGATTAGGTTTATATTAGCAAAAATAACACAAAACTTCTCTGTCAAATTTTCAATTTATTAATTTGCAAGAAATTTGTTACTGAAAATTACAAGAATAAACTAGAAAAAACTCAGTCGTCCTCGTCGTCTGTAGTGTCAGAGTCTGTGTCTTGCTCAATTTCATATTCAATGTCGTCCTCAGTTTCTATGTCGTGAATGTTGGTAATTTCCTCTGGCAATTGAGGCCCTGAAGGGTGGTGAGTAATCACCTTCTTCCGAAATAAACCATCCAACCATCCACTATTATCTGGTCGCATGCTGGTTAGTAGTTCTGGCCGTGGTATGTCGGCGTGGTTCCATATAAAACCCATATAATTGCATCTTTTGAGGTTCTGGAGCAATTCTCTCTTGCTTGGTGGGAGACTTGCTGCCTCAACTTTTGAAGTACTTGTCGCCAACTTAGAAAAATCGTTGCTGTCGTACCTAATTAGAAAAATAGCATGAACAGGACAAACATTTGATTTGCAATATGAATTATTACACAAACATGTTAAATGTACGATATAAATACCTGTTTAGGAAAATATTGGCCCTGGCTTTATTTATGTCGGCGCAACCTTTTTGGCCATACAGTAGGCATGTATATTTTTCGAGTTCCAATATGTCCTCCTCAGGAATTGTGTCAAATAGTCCGAGTTTGGAAAATATGTCTATAAATTTTTGGTTCTTCCTCATCAATTGTAGTGGCCTAAACCTTTCCTTTACGCCAAAAGGCAGATGTAAAATCGGACCCTGTAAACAGATGATAACCTGGCAGAGCTTTGGCTACGTTGTTGCCAATTTCTTGTAAAATACTGTTGATATTTACGTATCTCCGGGAAGTCGATGTACTCATGTTTAACCACACGGGACACTTTGTCAACCGCTGGATGACATTGTATCACCGAAATTTACTCAACCTTGACACTCAATTCCCAGGGCTCAGAGATGACATCGAAAATAATGGTGGATTTCTTTCTGTGAAACGCACTAGCATACCATTTTCGGCAGTTCCTGTTGATCAAACTCTTTAACAAACAGTCAACAGAGATGCAGCAAGCCGTCTAACTGGTACAGCTGCGTTTAATACTCTTCCTGCAGCTAGAATGAGGTGGACAGTAACGAGAACATCCAGATCTAAAATCGTAACTGTTGTTAAAGAACACGTTGGAATGAATAATAAAGAAGACGTATCTCAAGAACTAAGGCCGACTAGAATTGTTAAAGACCACCAGGACATCGATAATCTATGTGCTCTAATCAAAGGATCTGCCAATCCGTTTACAGACGACTTGAATGATTCACACCTGTACAACCTTCAGACTGGGAGAGCGGCAAAAGATGAGACCAAGGACTACCTGTTGAATTTCATGAAAACAGGAGAAAAATTGAGGACATCATTTCTGCAGGAATGTATTGTGAATCCAGATAGGGTTGAACAACCCATTAAACGTCAAAAGCTATCAACTTTTGAAGCTGAAGGGGTGAAATTCAAGGTGGGAGCTGGTGAAAAATTGAAGGAAGTGTCTTTGTCGGCAGCACTTTTTGCCAAATTATGCTGTCTATGTTTGAAAAAAGATATACAACTTGAGACAGCATTGTCTTACCCATTGACGCCCGTCAGTCAGTCGCTAGCTAATATAGATGGGAGTATGAATAAGACTGACAAATCACAACTAATGCACCATTTAGAGAAATTGGGCAGTAACACTGAGCCAACATCAGTCGATTATACAATTGTTGATGGTATGTTTTTTCTGCATACTCTCCCTCAAGATTTTCCCCTCACATACGGTGATCTATCAGCTTTTATACTTCAAAAGTTGAGATCATTCAAATCATCCCGTATTGACATAATTTTTGATAAATATGTAACACCATCCGTGAAACACTGCGAAAGAATGAGACGTGGACCTGGAAAGACCACAGCAGATATTTATACTATTAAGGGACCACAAATGTTGAGACCATCCAATTTTAGAAACTCATTAAGAAACGATCATTTCAAATTTAAAATGCATATTAGTTCTTGGTATCCAAGTCACGTATGAACAGTAAATTATTATAAATAAATCACCTTATATCCGTCGTGTGACTTCGTTACGTCTATTAAAATGACGCGTTTCGGAACATCTGTTCCATCATCAGATAAAATCGCTCTATTGAGGTCGTTAAACGTTAAAAACACATGTTACACATAATTGTCCACTATGTAATTCACTTGCTTCCTAAATGGTGCGCACCACGACGAAGCCGATCGGACACTGAACTATTATCTGAGTGATTACGCCTAAGCAGGTTCAAAGCTGTATCGTATAGCGGGTTGGATTTAAAATTTAAGTGGTCATTCAATATGAAGTCTCGGCTGTTTATGTTATTATATGCTTTGTATATTTCGAACTCCTCTATTGCGTCCATGTAACGGCCTTTGTTGCACACATGTAGGGGTATCAAATTAGATTTAAAATCAGTATAATTATGATTGTGTAAGATTAAGTGGCGGGCAAAGTTGG
Source organism: Magicicada septendecula (assembly GCA_034769895.1). NCBI lineage: Eukaryota > Metazoa > Arthropoda > Insecta > Hemiptera > Cicadidae > Magicicada > Magicicada septendecula. The sequence continues at coordinate 216,528,214 of CM068370.1, forward strand.
ACTTGATATTATTTAACAAAGTGAGATTATTTAGGTGACGTTTTGGTGTGTGTTCTTTAAATCGTTTGAGGAAACCTCTCCCCGTTTGACCAATGTAAAAACTGTTGCAGTCGTTACATGATAATTTATATATGCCGGATTTCTTTTCTAAAGGTATGGGTTTTCTATGACGTAGTATTTTTAATAGACTATTGTTTGTTTTGAAGGTAGCAGTAATATTCAATTTATTAAATGTGGAGGTTAGAATCTGATGATGATGGAACAGATGTTCCGAAACGCGTCATTTTAATCGACGTAACGAAGTCACACGACGGATATAAGGTGATTTATTTATAATAATTTACTGTTCATACGTGACTTGGATACCAAGAACTAATATGCATTTTAAATTGGAGGCTAGTCAAGCAAGCGTGGTATATAAGTATCAAAACGTTAAAATCCAGTTACTAAAAACTAACTTACACATTAAATTTAATAATATCTGTTTAAAAAATCATTTAATACCAAAATATGCAGTTATAAATGTGAAGGCCCTCTCTAGGGCTGCTAAAGCAACCAAAAAACATGCTGAGATTTTTCGGATCAAGGAAGAAATCAAATCTTTGTATATTAAGAAATCTACACTCAATACACGACTTTATAAATTGCATTTACATATTTTGAACGATATTCATCCGGCCATCGTAAATAATGTTATGGAATCAGTACATAAATACGTCTCTGACGTTACTCACAATACATACTTTAAACAGACGCGTAAAATTCATAATTTGAAGAGTAAACATCGCCATGAGACCGACATCACTTGTAAACACACATTTTATCCTCGTGTGTCTAATTTAACTACGATAGCTTTTAATGATGACGAAATGAACATCCTTAATAAAGGCATCAAGTATAACTTGCCTCTTAATAATAAACATCAAATCGTACAAGAAATTATCAATGCAGAAACTGCAGTAAAAACAATTGCCGATCCAAAACTACAAACCGAAGCACGCATTTTAATAAATAATAAATTTAATAATACCATAAAACACCATAATTTTGACAACCATTCACCTCATGGTTTACAGAAACATATAAGATTTTCCAACGAGTTTAAGTTATTGAAACAAATAAAAGCTAAATTAGTTGATAATAATGCTCTAATTACTAAGGCAGATAAGGGGAATACTCTTGTTGTCATGGACTTTGACGTGTATAAAACGAAAGTAAACGACTTTATTTCAAACAATAATATTAGAACCTTGAAATCTGATCCTACTGATATGTATGTCAAGACATTGAATAACAAAATCAATAATTGCGTAAATTTGTTTAGCGAATGCACACGTCGCTTCCTGAAGCCTATTAATGCTAAAGCTCCCGAACTCACTGGCCTACCCAAAATTCATAAACACGACATACCGGTCAGACCACTCGTTAATTTTACCACAGCGCCCGCATACAAAACAGCTAAAAAACTCGTCAAAGTAATCAAAGAAAACATAAATTTAAAGAACAATCATAGTGTCACAAACAACACGGATTTTATTAATAAATGTAAAAATGTTGATATACTATCAAATTATAAGTTAGCATCGTTTGATATAGTAAATTTGTATACCAACATACCAGTAAAGGAAACACTAAATATCTTAAAAGAAAATTTATTAGAGAATAATAAATTAAATATACAGACGATAAACGAGTTAATTGGTTTACTTGAAACTATCTTAGAACAAAATTACTTTGCTTTCAATAACCAATTTTTCATTCAGGACGATGGATTTGCCATGGGTTCACCTCTCTCTGGTCTATTGGCTGACGTTTACTTGAATTTTTATGAAAACTCTCATTTGCTCTCACATAACAAATACAAAAATGATATAATATTTTATGCACGTTATGTAGACGATACCTTTCTAATTTTCAATGGTACTGTACGACAGATCGAAAACCTAAAACATTATATGAATAATATTAATAAAAACATTCAATTCACGTTGGAAACTGAAGTGGATAATAAATTGAATTTTTTAGATTTGTCTGTCACTAAACACGTAAATAAATTGAAATTTAATATTTATAGAAAACCGACTATCACTGATGTGACAATACATGCTGACTCTTATCATCCATTTTCGCAAAAGTTGGCAGCTTATAATTACTTTATCCGCAGATTGTTGGCAGTACCTCTCAGTGATGATGATTACCGTGAGGAGGTGAATACCATTAAACATATAGCTTTAGCTAATGGTTACCAAAACACGGTGATTGATAATCTCATCAAGAAACATAAAATTCGAAAATCCAACCCCCCAATAGATAAGGATACAAAAATAACATTTATTTCTACCGCACACACAAATATAATGCCAAAGATTCTAACCTCCACATTTAATAAATTGAATATTACTGCTACCTTCAAAACAAACAATAGTCTATTAAAAATACTACGTCATAGAAAACCCATACCTTTAGAAAAGAAATCCGGCATATATAAATTATCATGTAACGACTGCAACAGTTTTTACATTGGTCAAACGGGGAGAGGTTTCCTCAAACGATTTAAAGAACACACACCAAAACGTCACCTAAATAATCTCACTTTGTTAAATAATATCAAGTCCAACTTTGCCCGCCACTTAATCTTACACAATCATAATTATACTGATTTTAAATCTAATTTGATACCCCTACATGTGTGCAACAAAGGCCGTTACATGGACGCAATAGAGGAGTTCGAAATATACAAAGCATATAATAACATAAACAGCCGAGACTTCATATTGAATGACCACTTAAATTTTAAATCCAACCCGCTATACGATACAGCTTTGAACCTGCTTAGGCGTAATCACTCAGATAATAGTTCAGTGTCCGATCGGCTTCGTCGTGGTGCGCACCATTTAGGAAGCAAGTGAATTACATAGTGGACAATTATGTGTAACATGTGTTTTTAACGTTTAACGACCTCAATAGAGCGATTTTATCTGATGATGGAACAGATGTTCCGAAACGCGTCATTTTAATCGACGTAACGAAGTCACACGACGGATATAAGGTGATTTATTTATAATAATTTACTGATCATTTCAAAGCCGAGTTTGTGAAATTTCTTGCCGAAGACTGGAAATCCCCACAGCGTCATCAATATTTGGGTAATCTACATTTGGTGGTGGCTTATGAGGAATGCTGCTACTCTCTAAAAAGTGGATCCGTAACCATCGAAACTGGGATGGAATGCTCGCACGAAGAGGCAGATACACGTATGTTCTTCCATTACGCTAAATATTGTGATGCTGAAACAAGCAGAACACAAACAAAAAATGTTGTGGTGCGAACTATCGACACGGACGTGATGGTAATATTTTTGGGGAACATGGCGAAGATGCCCGACAATACAACTACAAAATGTCCCGTGTGGTTAAACATGAGTACATCGACTTCCCGGAGATACGTAAATATCAACAGTATTTTACAAGAAATTGGCAACAACGTAGCCAAAGCTCTGCCAGGGTATCATCTGTTTACAGGGTCCGATTTTACATCTGCCTTTTGGCGTAAAGGAAAGGTTAGGCCACTACAATTGATGAGGAAGAACCAAAAATTTATAGACATATTTTCCAAACTCGGACTATTTGACACAATTCCTGAGGAGGACATATTGGAATTCGAAAAATATACATGCCTACTGTATGGCCAAAAAGGTTGCGCCGACATAAATAAAGCCAGGGCCAATATTTTCCTAAACAGGTACTTATATCGTACATTTAACATGTTTGTGTAATAATTCATATTGCAAATCAAATGTTTGTACTGTTCATGCTATTTTTCTATTTAGGTACTGTGACGATTTCATTAAAAAAAAATAATAAAATAGGAAATGTAAAAAGGAGAGAAATTTAAATTTTAATAAATCGCACATTTAAAATAATTTTAAATCCCTTAAATAACTCAAAATAATATTTAATAAAGAGATTTAAAAGGCAATAAGGAATGTGAGTATAAAGGTAAGGAAACCCTTTAAAAATCTACCATGCATTGACATGCGGTAACCGGAATTAACTTGCATACAGACCCATAAACTAAACTAATAATACTTGTAAATTGAAATTAAATAAATAAGTAAACTATAACACAGTAGTATACTATAATTAATTCTGAAGTAAAGCTTATCTTTGGATAATTAAAAGGTCAAACATTAATACCGTAAATATCGAATAAAGGTGGAACTATTTTATGGTGATGCGTAAACTCCGCGCAGTTAACTTACCTGTCCTAACATAGTAAATCAGTCGAGATGGAGCGTTCTCGTAGTAAACAGTACATACCGGAACCGTGCCCCAAAGTACGACAATATTTGTTTATTTTAGAGTGCAGATTTAACAATGTGCAGAGGAATGTAGCGGTAAATTAGTGTGTCATAAAGTAAACATGTAATCTATAAAAAAAAAGGAATAAATAAGTGTGAGGTATGACATCTCTACTGACTAGTGTGTAAGATATCAATGTTTGTTTAAAATAAAAAGGTACGAGGTACCTAAAGTGAGAACCTTTTATAAATAATGATGTGACGTGCATTTCTGTGGCAAACAAAAACATTAACTCGAGTTATACTACTAAAGAGGCTTAACTACCAGACTTCTGAGAACAGCATACCAGCTTCATAATGACCGAATCTCTTCAGGAACTTCAGCAGGAAAGAAAACTACAATAAAGATCAACCATCTGTGGACACCCCAAGGACCAAGGACCAGGACACGGAGTGAACTTCTGGATATCAAGGTGACGCGGAAGCCTGTCTTCCGTGGTTAATTAACATTCAAACAAATGATTTGTAAAAGACACTTTAAATAACAATATAAAAGACTTTAATAATAGTCATTTTGTAACATGTAGTATATCATACGATTAAAAATATTTGTAGTAGGAAGTAGTGCTTATATTTTAAAGCTTCACTGATACTAAAAGTTAAATTAAGTCCATTCTTCAAATGGCCCCCAAATAGTATGATAGTATATGAGTAAGTTAGCTTAACTTACTAACCAGTTTAATATCCCGGATCCGTGGAAAATGCTAGCATATAACAATCCTTATGTTGTGGGCCCCTTTCAGAAAATATTTTGTAAACTGTAAACTATTTATTAAGAAAACCTTATGGTGAAAACCTCATGTAGAGCTGTTAAAGAAATCGTTTAATAAAGAGATGTCATTACATAACACATAATACTGAGTGAATAAATCATCAGACACCCATGTAAAATTTCCTTTAATTCTAACTACAGCTTGTAAAATTAATAATTAGAAGTTTGTTACGACTATGGCAGCCCGTGCAATTGATCCGAGGCAATTATGCACAGGTTCCCGATGTTATAACGTAGGTGAGACGTTATAGTACGACAGCAACGATTTTTCTAAGTTGGCGACAAGTACTTCAAAAGTTGAGGCAGCAAGTCTCCCACCAAGCAAGAGAGAATTGCTCCAGAACCTCAAAAGATGCAATTATATGGGTTTTATATGGAACCACGCCGACATACCACGGCCAGAACTACTAACCAGCATGCGACCAGATAACAGTGGATGGTTGGATGGTTTATTTCGGAAGAAGGTGATTACTCACCACCCTTCAGGGCCTCAATTGCCAGAGGAAATTACCAACATTCACGACATAGAAACTGAGGACGACACTGAATATGAAATTGAGCAAGACACAGACTCTGACACTACAGACGACGAGGACGACTGAGTTTTTTCTAGTTTATTCTTGTAATTTTCAGTAACAAATTTCTTGCAAATTAATAAATTGAAAATGTGACAGAGAAGTTTTGTGTTATTTTTGCTAATATAAACCTAATCAGTACTATTGTGATTCTTTCTTCAATATTTTATACCTCACCACCTATATAATATGTAGGTTATAGGTATGAGTACATGCGCACAAACTCAGTTTTTTGGATGCTGCTAATCAATCAATTTTGGAATACATACCAGGTATTTTATTAAGCGTTATCAAACTAATTTTTAAATTTGCTTATCACATGGGTTATTTTTGGCATTTTTCAGATATTTAAAATTTCAGATTCATGAAATATTTACATATTTTACTGAATTATTCGTCAAGGAAGTGAACTAAGTCAATATAACTCGGTTTTTGCATGCCGCTAATTTGGGATATTTTTCAATTTTGTCTGTCAGATTGACCAAAATCTTCCAGAAAACCGACAGATTCGATTGAAATGTTCATCAGGGGAGGCATCTGGATCAACGGATCCCAATTTTTCCCATGCTGGTCATCACGTAATTTTTGGCACATTTTGACATATTTAAAGTTGTCAGATTCATGAAAAGCTTCCAAAAAATTGACAGATTTCATTAAATCATTCATCTAGGAAGTGGTCTGAGACGATTCCACTCTGTTTTTTGTATGCTGCTGATCACGTAATTTTTGAGACTTTTTTCGAATTTTGAAATTCTGCCACAGCCAAACTCTTCCTGTTAGCCATCTGACTCGATGGTTTTTGGCACCAGGGATGTCATGTCTACTGTTCAAAATTGTCAAACCTTCTGCTGCTTATCACGTGCTTAATTCTCTGGTAGATCTCGGACTATTTGTAAAGCAAATAGCGCTTGGAACAGACAATTCAGGAAATATTTTCTTTCAGTTGAGCTAAAAGGAACCTATATGTATTGGGACTATTCTGGGATAAATTAAGTAATAAAGACGAAATCAATCGCTGCTTTAATCTGAGTTAATAATTGTTCACACTTTCATTGTCATGCTTTAATAATTAATAAACAAACAAATTTATGTCATAAAAAATTAAATAGCAGAAAATATACAGGAAATTAAATTTGAATTTCACAGTGACTGAATAGCAGGCGCGCTCGTGTGTGTCTCCCCATGTTTACGATTCCGTGTGAACGGAACTATAGTATATGTTAATCGAGTTGCGTCTGAAAAATTACCTTTTATAATCATAAACTTAAAGAGTTTAAATATCTTGGGAACACCCTGAACAATCAGAATAGGATGAGTGACACAATTCAGAAAGGAAATCTTATATTTTGCCAATATAAAAAATGTTTAGAAGTAAGCCGATTAAAAGGCAAGCCAAAATTAAGATTTACGTGAGCATGGTGCGTCTTGTTGTGACATACGGCTGTGAAACATGGACCGTGTAGAAAGTTATGAGAACCAGTTGAGAAGTTTTAAATAAAAACCTTAAAGAAGGTATTTGGTGCGATTAAAGAATAAGGTAAAATGTAGAATTGAAGGGAAAGATATAGTAGGGTCATCAAAGCAAAGAATAAGTTGGCTGGGGCATACTGAAGGAATGGACGATACCAGTATGGTTAAAAGTGTCTGGAAGGGAAGATTAGATGGATGAAAAAGGAGGGATCGAGACGTCACTACGATGGGTATAAGAGGCTGGAAAGGAATTGCTAATGACAGAGAGGAGCGAAGGATTGTTGCCGAAGCTAGGGCGCCTACCAGGGGCTATAGTTCAGCTGAAAGGAGAAGAAAGAAGAATCATGACTTTTCCCGTAAACCGATAAGTAAACTATAGCTCAAGGTTATAAAGGTAGGAGTCTGTACCACGCGGGAATCTGTTTGTGCGAGATATTTGAATAAAGTTGTATAACGTAGGTCACAGTAATTATTAAAAAATATAGAGGCATTTTTTTCAACAGACAATAGCCAACAACCGCTCTGAAATGAGTAGAGAAGTTGGTGATCTACTTGTCAGGTGTAGAGAGGTTCAGGTCTACGTCAGATAGTGGTATGTGTGTGAGGAGAGAGAGAGAGAGAGAGAGAGAGAGAGAGAGAGAGAGAGAGAGAGAGAGAGAGAGAGAGAGAGAGAGAGAGAGAGAGAGTCTTTACACTTCACAAAAATCGTTGAGTCTGTACATGTTAACGAAACAGAATCATAATAAGGAGTTAATGAATTAACAAAGCGTGACATGTGGCGCGCAGTGTTTATTTGTCATGATGTACCCCCACTTGTTACCGTGTGCACGCCGCAGAGAGTAACGTTTTATGCACAATTTATTGCTGGTGGTGAGATGAATTCCCAATAGGCTGCTTTTGTTTACTCAGTTAGAGGGGAGGAGTGGCTGTTGAAATTTCTGGTTTCTCAGTGATACAACAGTCTGTGTTCAACATGGATTTTGTTGTATTTTTAACGTGTTCACTGGTCCAAGAAAAAACTGTTAATTACTTGAATTCCATCAATACGTTTACATAAGGTATGCACCGTATCTTATATTATGTAATTTCTGGAGATGTTGTAAATGTAAAGTACATAAACTCACCTTCGTGCACGTTCGTTCGCAATTACAAACACTATATTATATTAACTGTTAGGAAACATACATTATGAAAGTATGTTACAACTAATATTTTTTTCGATTTGTTTTGAACTTCAGGACAAAATAAATAAAAGATAAAATCAAGCATACAAACAATAGAATCTTGCTGAAAATGTATCCAGCAAAAACATTTATTATGAAGAAGAAACAGAAAAAAATGAGTCTGTTTTTTTTTGAAGAAGAAGAAAAAGAAAAGCAGGAGATGAAGAAAAAAGCAGGAGCGAGAGGAGAAATAAAAATAAGAGGAGGAAGAGGAAATATATCAATAATTGAAACTTCAGTACGACACTATTAACAAGAATATAAAGAAGAACAAGTGAAATCATGGAAGGAGAATTACTAAGGATTCGTAATATGTACATTCCAAATAGAGTTTTACCACAATCGCTTAAATTTAAATTCGGTTGATTAGATTGTTAAACCTATAGATTTTTCTATAGACCTACTAATTGATTCACAACCGATCTTTATGACAGATGTTTGCTTTACCTCCAAACGAATCTGACTCGGTCTGGAAAAGATAAATCTGTACCTAAAGATAACAGGGAAGGAAGTTTAAAAATTTCATCTTTATGGTTTACTATAATTAAAAGTTAAACAAATGCAGGAGCTGACGTTTTGTTGAATTATAAAACGTCACCGCCACTCAGTTTCGGCTCACGGCTGGCTGTATGTTTTTTGTAAGAATTCATTTCTTGTAAAGTGTCATACGAAGAACGTCTTAGTAAAATGCCACGGATAAATAACCGTAGACATGTGGTCGTTGTAAAAGGGAGTCACCACCACCAGCAGACAGCGCATATGGAAGCTATGACAGATGTGATCCATATGCAACCCAGCCACCTCGCCCTAAAATCACTACTTGCTGCTTTATGCTTGGTTACATTAGTTTTTCTAGGCGTGAAAAGAGAAAGAAAAAACAACAGTTTTATATAGTATGGGTTGGTTGCAGTACACAGTGTGGATTCGATTTCTTCATCGTTATCACAACAGCTCTACTACTCCCGGGCATGGCGGGCCTATTGACATAACGGACGTATATTATAAAAGCGTACAGATTTTCTGGCCTTAAATAATCTGAACGTAATAATCACAATTCCGACAATTCGCGAAGTGTCGACTTCGTGTTTAAAACTTCTGTTTACGTTCACTGTTGTTTTAATATTATTACGGCATATTATAAGTAATAAACAATTAATTTTCCTCATGCTTAAGAGTTGCTATATTTACCAATCGGTAACTCAATTAAGGTCGCTCACTATGTCGTCAGTAACTGTCACTTTTCTTCTTCTTCGTGCATGTGAGAGTCACATCTATTACGCCTGGCAATTAATCTGAAAAAATTCTAAAATTTTTGCGATCTCTGAAAGTCCTAGAAAAAATATGTTTTTTACAACTTATGTGAAACAACATATGTATTATTTACTCTGTGAAATTATTTAATGTAATGACTTTGCATACAGTGTACAAATACAAAGAATGACTTTGGAGTGGACAAAAACAGCTACAAAGAATGTTACTCTGCCGTACAGGGCCAAGACTTGTTTGTTTTTATTCGTTTTCAATAGACCTTCTTCAACTGTAGCCATCTCCGTCTCTCGGACTTAAATGTTTGGGCCCAAATTCTCAGTAAATTTTGTTTAGCTGGTTTCCGTAGGTAATCATAAAATAATTAAAATTTGGAAACGGTAATCTTGAAGTGATACGTAAATACAAAGGAACAACAAACAGAGAAAATAGGAAATCTCATAAAAATTCTTGAGTGCAATACCTGTTGTCAGAAGTTTCAAGACCGTAAAAATAATACAGGGCTTGTAGAAGGGACTATAATTTTATTACCTTCGTTTATGAGACACCAGTGTAGACATTCGTGTTTCCACAAATCAAAAAACAAATGTATACAATAATTTATGATTTTTACGTTTGAAAGCGATTCTGGTTTCAGTTATCGGTTCAATAAACCGATGTTTACGTGAGAAAGCGATATCTGGTTTCAGTTATCGGTTCAATAAACCGATATTTACGTGAGAAAGCGATTCTGGTTTCAGTTATCGGTTCAATAAACCGATGTTTACGTGAGAAAGCGATATCTGGTTTCAGTTATCGGTTCAATAAACCGATGTTTACGTGAGAAAGCGATATCTGGTTTCAGTTATCGGTTCAATAAACCGATATTTACGTGACAAAACGATTCTGGTTTCAGTTATCGGTTCAATAAACCGATGTTTACGTGAGAAAGCGATATCTGGTTTCAGTTATCGGTTCAATAAACCGATGTTTACGTGAGAAAGCGATATCTGGTTTCAGTTATCGGTTCAATAAACCGATGTTTACGTGAGAAAGCGATATCTGGTTTCAGTTATCCGATGTTTTATTACTACCTACTCTTACTTAAAATAAGAGTTTCCGTTTATAAAAATTGTTAATATTTAACACAAACATTACGGGTGAAATCGGATTTAAATTTTAGGAACAATCACTAGTTAAATTTTTCGTCAACGATAATTTTATTCTTCAGGTATTTCATTTAACTTTCAAATCCAACTTTTCTACTGTATGTTACACAATTCATTTACATGTGAAAGATCAGTATTTATTTACATTTACATTTAAATTACAGTATTACATTTACAGTATTAAATTCATTTACATTTTCATTTATCAGTATCTTACTGTAAATATCTAGATACGACAGTACAAGAGGAAAATGGCATGAATCCCGGAATCATTTACTTCTCTGAGTCTTAATCCTAAAATGGTTTTTCCTCTGTATGTCAAAACGATACACTTAATTGCCGCCCATCGTAATCTTCTAAAATACATAGCATCAAACAAATTCTGAAAAGCGTACAATCTCTCAAGAAAGTTGTTTTGCTCCATTGTATCCCGATGAATGACGGAGTCGTTGGAAATGAAATCGTGGGCTAAGAAAGGCATCAAAGTCCATCTGGGAGAAAGTTCAAAAGCCTGAAATCGAACTCTACCCATAAATTTGTATCGCGCCAATATGGGGAAAAGTTGAAAAACATCCGCGAACAAATATAGTCAACAAACGAAAGCTGTGGCAGCTTCAGAGTAACAACAAAAGGCCATCTGACACATCTTGCACGGATGAAGATCTATCAGTCACGTACGTGTAACATCTGCTACACTCTAAATTCTATTATGAACGTTGACCACCTAATGCATTGCAATGGATTCAACCCTAATTATCACTTTATTGGGATGTCAGGAACAGTAGGGTATGGCTTTCTGTGCAGTCAACAACAACAACCCGCTTTGTCGTCGGCTTAGTCACATAGAGGAAGAAAAGTTTGAAAATTTATTACACAAGTTGAACGCAATATGCCCGTAACAAGTTTTGTTGTCATCCGTCCAAAAGAAGGGAGTGACGGGCAAAGTCGGAAGTCCAGCAATAAATAGGTCCTCTGTATTACGTAACCGCTCCACGGTGTTTATAATAAACGCCTCAATGGTAGACATTTGATAAGAGACTACAGTATAAGTGTGTTAAGTGTGGAGTGGAGGAGCTGCCTAGGCACTTAAACGTTTAAGTGTTCTCGCTTGTTTTACGCTCACAGCAGCATGCTTTATCACGTTCTACTGTCTCCACGGCTTCTTGAATCTTCCCTTCTTTCTCTCTTTTAAGAAAGGATCACGCGGTCGATCCGGTGACAGGTCTATATAAAATGAAGCCCCGACATTTGTTTGTGTATCTGTGTGTGCAGCTGTGTGTTAATGACGGATAAATTTAGTCTAATCGTTTGAAATTCGAGTTAGATCAAAAAAGTCCTTTAGTACGATAAAAATTTATACAGGTTATCAAAGTTTAGGCCAATAGCCTTTTAATGATTTTACACACAAATGGGCATTGGTACTAACTTAAAATTATTTATTAAATAAACAAACCCCCATATCAATAAAATGTGTCCTTACAAGTTGATAGTCCTACTAGCTATAATAAAAAATGTAAAAACTAACAGTAGTTTTATTTTTAAATTTTTAACTGACTAGTAGCTGAAACACTATTTGTAACATGACAACATGTTTCAACTATAGGAAGTTTTCAACTATAGGAAGTTGAATCAAGAGGAGGAAACCAAATCGCCATGGGGAGTATCTCGTTTTGGTAGGGAGTTTATGTGAGGGAACAGCATTGAGTCAAACAAAACTATAACAACAATAAAACTTTAGATGTAAAATAATTTTGCATTTAAAACGCATCCTCTCTGTGCGTTTTTCCAAAACAGACACGCGACGTAATATCTTAGTTTCTCTAGATCTAACGATTAAGGAATCATAGTTTTTAAAAATAATTATTACAATTTTTTGTTGTCGCGCTGGCTCACATTTTCGGCAGTTTCTTTTATTCCCACGATAGATTAAAAACGTAAAATTAAAAACGTGTTTTTCTACTTCGTGATTTACGACACTTACGAAAACAAGACAATGGATTAACGCCGCAGCTCTGACGCTAAACACTACACAGAGTACGAACACATCTGTCTGAAGGTGAGATAGATGTTTATAAATTGACATCTCATGACGTAGGACACCGAACAAAGAGCTGATAGTGTATCGAGCCTGGGAACCTTGGTTGTTCGCATGACTGACCAATTATACGTTCCTAGTCTTCTTCTTCTTCATCTTGCAGTGTAACCGAACCAGTGTGTTCTATCTCACGTACGACGAAATCTATACGGCCCGAATCCAGTCAGTTTTAATAATATCTTCTTTGTACTAGCAATATTTTTGCGATTTTGTATTTTACTCGTATTAAATAAAAACAGTGAATCTGAAATTCGAAATTACGTCTTAAATACTTATTTAAATAAGAATAAATTAGCTTCTATGTGCATTATAACTATTTCCTCGGTATTGAATCTGTTAAAGCTGACAGGTTTTACTTACGACAAAACCTAGTTGCCGGAACGACGATGACGTATTTTTGCCAGATTGCCAGATAGACGTATTTTAATTGCGTAATATTCTGCATCTCTGTGTTATTTCTTGGAGGGGGGTGAGAATTTTTAATAATTACGATATTCTTTTTAATAAACTGAAATTATTATTTGTTAAGATTGAGATTTAGAAAAGATTATCATATTTTTGTATCCTTTATTTGATTAAATGTCGTTAACCTTTAATATAACTTTCATAAACATTATGTTTATATAGCCTATTTCGAGATTTTCTTAAGGATCAAGTTCTTGAACATACTGCACTGTTTATTTGATTGTTGTTATGTTGGAACTTGATTTGTTTCATGAGTTTTCCTGAAAATATTCTTGCAAATAATAGTTACAGTTAACGAAAAATTACTGCCCATTCCTAAATTCACATACGACGGCCCACATTCGACCGTAGTAGTGCAAAAGCACCATCAACGTTTATTTAAACTTTTGGAAGCTATTTACATACAAATTCTTTTCAGCTGTGTATTAAAATCAAACATTTTCAGTATATAACATTAACTAGTCTACATCCGGAATAGCTATTACGGTTAATGAGGAAGGGGAAAACTCAAAAACTAAACTGCCAATAGCGATGACCTGCGCTTCTTGTGCACCTTAGCACAAACAACTAAAAGTGATCGATAGAAAAAATGGAACGAAAAAATACACACCTACCCTGGACTGTTGTCAAACGTTATAAGGTTTAATGGGATATTAACCCATGGAAGGTTTTTATGAGTATTAACACTATCTGATATTTTTCAGTCTTTTAGTATTCATACGATAAAATCAGCACGCTTACAAGAACGAATAACCGAATCGTGTGGAATATACAGTTGGCACAACTGTTCGGTTGTTCCTAACTGAACAGTGACAACTTTTAGATAAGATTGGTTTGCATAACTGAATTCGGCAACCGACAGTTGACTCTGTACGTGGTCGCTATTCTTAAACCAATCGTAATCGTACCGCATCGAAAACAGAGCACCTACAGTCAGTACAAGTAGTAAGCATGCGCAGAAACCACGAAATTATGATCAATAATTGATATAATAATTGAATACACTGATTGCCAATAATTGGGCTTACTACGTGTCCATACAACTAGACCTTCTTTTCAGACAAAATGCTTTTCTACTAAAGTGTCGTACTTTCTAAAAGTATCAAGAATTTATTGTTTTTTGTTTTCAGAAAGTATCGCACGTGGCCAGGGAGAAACAACACGCAGTAACTGTCTTACGCATCTGGGAATCGTCAACGTGACCTTCGTACGCTCCCAAAGGGTTCCTTTACTCACAAGTCAATGATGTTTTATAACACTTCTGAAAAACGTTAAGCAAAATAATCTTACAACAGTTTCCTTATAAATTCTACAAATGAGCCCTAAACAATGTTAAAATATGGATGTTCAACAGTGATCAGTGATTTGTGATTGTTCTAAGTTCGGTACTGGCAGTTTTATAAAGCCTTTTACTAAGAACACGCACGTCTGCAACTAATACATTGTATTGAATTTCCGAAAAATTATGGCAAGTTGACCAATACGTTCAATTCTGTCTACTGTCTGTACAACAGCACTAATAAAGATAGCGGATTACGAACTGTATCGATTAGGTAGGTTAGATACTCTGATGGGTTAAAGAGAAACCTGTCAGCCACGGTATTTACATTATTTATTTTTTTATACCATTAAGAATAATAATATCATGAAAGAGAAAAGAGAGAGAGAGAGAGAGAGAGAGAGAGAGAGAGAGAGAGAGAGAGAGAGAGAGCGAGAGAGAGAGAGAGAGAGAGCAGGTTACTTATTTTTCAGGCAAAGATATCATTCATTTCATCTCCAACTAACTGTTTCAAATAGGTATAGGAAAATGTATGTTATACCTTATTAAATTAGCAGAGAAACATCTTGATTTGCTATAAACCAGACTCACACTAATAATCACGTTTTTCTTTGCGATTTAATGCTTAGTGTAAAGAGAATAACAAATATAAACACCATTTACAAGCAGAAATAGGATGTTATTTCCATTTTTCATATACAGTAGTATTCCAGTCACGAATGAATGTTGTTACTGTCGTTCAAGCGTTTCACGACATATGTCCGATCCTCAAAAATTTCCACTCAAGATCGTTTAATTAAAAAAATTTAGACACAGGCATCTTGCACTAAAGCAGAAGCATGTATGTAAACACACACACACACACACACACACACACACACACACACACACACACACACACACACACAATACAATTTATTCCTGTTTTATTGTACAGTTTTAGAGTTACTGTTGCCTAACAACTTTACGTTACTATTTAATTAGGCCTGTATTATGTTTGAGAGTTGATAAGATTATAGCATTTTTATTCCGACTAACTGATCTTGATTTTATTTTGAATATGCGTTTATGTATTTCGATATTTTCTCAAAGATCAGGCTTTGGACATTTTTGACTGTGCTTATTCGATCGTAGTTTATGTTTGAAGTTGATTCTGTTCAGACGTTTTTCTTAAAACAATTGTTGTACTGTAGCGAACATGGACCAGCTACATTCGGATCAACAAGTAAATATGTGCGGAAGCCGTGACTATTGAAAGTTCGTCTTCGCTGAGCACAAAACACTGTTTGATCAGTTGTTCTGGACTTCACTGTTTAAAGCGACTCATTGCAGACGAGCAAGGTTGTGCTGCTTGCCTTTCACAGCCAGGTGGGCGAACAGAATGAGGGTGCATATATAGTTTCGTCGAGGGGTCGGTAAGACATAAAAGAAAGCAGGAAGTATCAGTGTTCATTAGACAAAGGGGCCTTACCCGACATCGCGTAAGGGATTCAGCAGAAAAACGTTTAAGAACATTGAATTTCCACTTGATTTTCATTTATCTCAACCTTATTAATATGGGCGAGATAGGGAGAGGGAAACGAAACGAGACACACGGCCTGATAGGCAGACAGATAATGAGAATAAGTGTTTGTCACGGTATGTTCACGAACGCTATGTATTGTTTCTATAACTGGAGATCTTACCGTTACTCACATTATTACATCTCACATTATTAACAAGAGGAAACCTATTATGCCTATTAAAAATATGTAAAGCATAAATTTATGCACGTAAATAAAAATTTATGAAATTTTCATCCGTTTGGCGTTAATCCTGGGTGCCCCGGGTTTGTATGTATAAGTAAATCAAACATATGTAAGTTTTTTTAAGCAAAATTCGTAACGGAGATTTGGTAATGTGTTTATTGCAATGCGCGCAAGACGGGCGATTCTCAAACGAATAAGAACTTTTATAGCTTTTTTTTAGCAAAGAATTGAAATTGTATACAGTTTTTAATAATAAACAACTTTTAGTAATTTTTCGCCTACCATTATGGCGTGACGTTAAAAACCGAGCAAAGACAACAACAGATTTAACATTTAATTAGCCACATTAAATTAGTTAATTGTGACCACGTGTACGTGTTACTGTCATAATAGCCTATGTATTCTCGCGTTTACGGGACAAACGTTACTCGTCAGCGTAGGCACGGCCAGAAGGTTATCAAGCGAGCGCCGACTCGTCTGAAGTCCCAAAACTAGGTAAGCGCTTATCTGCTACCTATGCTGCCCCAGTTTGAGGGTGAACTGCAGTTATGCATACAAAGCGTACTCGATATAAACTTTTTATAAAATACAAAATCTAATAACGTATGGTATTATATAAAAAGTTATATTACATAAAAATTAAATATTAAAAATTCTATAATTATTTTAAATGCCAGTACATTATAAAACTGTCGAAACAGTGATGTAAATAAGAAAAAATAAGATATATTCTTGTGTCAAAATATAAAATAGCATTATTTATATAAAAAATAAAATAATGTAAAGAATGGGTGTCGTGTAACTGTCGCCACCGGCTTCTAAACGGCGACGAATGGTATTGGGCTTCGGCTATGACCAAAGCCCCTTCTGTTGCGCACAGACGAAACGATCTCAGGACATTGTGTACTAAAGCCGACCAACTTCGAAACAATCGGCCCGTGTCGAGTTCTACAAACAAGGAGGAAGCTTGGAACTCTGCAACCGACTGCGGTTCAACGTCTCCCCAAAGTTGATATTGTAGAGATTTATGTGTAACGGGATTTTCAATCTGTTGTGTGATCTTCCGTTCTTTATTACAGAGCAGAAGATGCCGTAACTCCTGTTTTGTACGTTTCTTGTCACCATTATTAATGTATTTTCACGTCGATACAGGCGACACCGAAGATTGCGTAGTTTACTTCACACGTCTATTCAAACACACCGTTTGAATGTATTGTCAAAATAATGGATCTGTAAGAAAATAAGTTCATTTTCCGTATGTTTGTTTTGTGCATATCCAGGTTACACATCTTACCAGGGTATTTAACTTGTAATGCTAAATAATTTTTGTCGTTCCAATGCAACAATAAAAATTAAATATAATAAATAATAAGCAATAAAAATATCGAAATTTTATTGTGATATTTTCCTTCGTAGCGATAAAAATGCACAAGAAGTTAACTTAGCTCAAATTTATTGTTATATTGGTACAATTTCGTATAGGCTATACTGGAGTCTTCATAAAATCCACTGTGGTATGACGTGGTATGTTTCTAGTTATGTCGTAACGTATGTAGGCCTATACAAATTGGCTATACCTCTTAAACTTTTGTCAACTTTAAGCCTGATTTCTGTACAAAATTGATGAAGAGCGCCGCCAATGACTCCAATAAATTAGGGATGTGATAACATTATGTGCGTTATCATTCAAAATAAGTTCGTTTGATTTCGTATTCGGTCGATAATTTGTTATTGCTAAGAATATTTTTTTGTATATTTACGTATATAATTATTAATTCCTGTGAAGGCTTTTTAGAGCTGAAGTTTCAGACAACGTGTTCTTTTTATAATTAAAAACATGATAAATCATAAGAAAAATGAGATGTTACGAAGGTATTTTATGCGCGCGGCCGCGCTCTGCACTTTGTTCACGTACTTCTGAAATTTATGAGCGCTTCGCATTCAGAGGGGTTGGACAGTCATCCACTGAGGGTGTAAGCTTCTCAACCGAAGTATTTTCTACATACTACCCGCACTAAAAACGTTGCCAAGTCCCATAGCTCGTGTTCTTGAGTATGACGGAAAACGTTTTAGTAAACCTGGTTATTCGGCCAGTGACAAATAACGATCCTACGACACGTTTCCATGTCTTATGAACATTTAAGACCATTCGTTAGGAATTTCAGGTATTCTAATAAATTTAAAATTTGCATGCTATACTCTACATAATAAATGTTACGTTTTTACATAGATTAAAAAACGCCATTTAAAATGTTTGTTTCAACTTCGTAAATAATAAATAAAATACAGAAATTAGAAGTAAAAGTTATTAAACAATCCAAAAAACTATAATTATATATATTTATTGTAGCATGACAGATTATCCACATTATAATGAATGGAAAATGATCATAAATAAATATCAATTAAAATAAAATCAAGGAAAAATCCAAATAAAAACAAATAGGTACCACAATAAAATACAATCATAATTTGAAGAAATAAAAATAAAGAAAAAACAACTATGCAACAAATATGAGTAATGAAAAAATAAACCCAAAAAACTAAAATAAAGCAAGGAAATACCCAGGCAGGATAGGAGTAAGTAAGAAAATACCCAGAACAAACCAACGTACATAATAAAATTATTTGGTATTGAAGAAACAAAGAATGAGAATCAGTAAGTAAGGCAAAACCCAGAACAAACCGACACCCCTACAATAAAGACTGTTTTTCAAGAAACAAGCTATGATAAGAATAAGGAAGTAAATACCCTGGACAAACCGAAATACCTAATAAAAAGGAATGATTTTGAAGAAACAGAGTAGTAGGATAAGAAGACTACAAGGAATACCCAAAGGAAACCCAGTAAGAAGAAAATAAAAACCCCAAAAGAGATTAAAAGTCACAAACGAAAGTATAACACCTAAAAACAGAACTAATGTAAAGTAGATGTAAACAAAAGTGTTTAGAGGTATAAGTAAAAGTGCACCCATGAAAGTTATTTTATAATGAAAAAAAAACAATTCTTAAGAATCCTCTATAAATAAAATCTATAAATAAAATTCTTGATAATAGAAAACTATAAAACTGATTAGTGATAGTATCAAGAAATAACAGGGGACCAGTGCAAGTTATTTTATTATAGTAGATAAACTTCAAGAAAGTGTATTAAATGCTTAAACTAAGTAAATGTGTACCTTTGAACAACTTTAAAGTTTTTAATTTAACTTCAGAAATACTATTTGGTAGAATAGTATTATGAAAATCAAATACAAATGTTTCTAAGAAAGTGCCACTCTTTGTCTAACAACATTCACTAAAATGAGAAAGATAAATTGAGAGCAGGTAATTAATAAGTTAAAAATGAAGGGACAGATGTGTTCTGTTTCTATTAAAGTCAATGAACTCTATACTGAAATGGTGGAAATAGAGTGCAATGTTTTATTATTCTAAAATATTTATTATGTTTAATAGTATTAATCAAGGCTGAAATGTCTGAGTGTGAATACCATTATTTTATTATAAAATATTTATTATATGTTACTAGTAATAACCAAGACTAAAATGTCTGAGTTTGAGTACTACTTTTTTAATTTCAAATATTTGTTATGTATTAATAGTATGTATTCAATACTAAATGTTCTTGTATTTAAGTAAGGAAATTTTAATTAATATTGTATTAGAATAGAAGGTCAGAAGGGGTATAAACAAGTTGTATTATTCAAAAACTTTGTATGTAAAAACAGATAAAATCTAGGCCAAATGGTAAATCTCAACAACCTTATAACCTTATAATTGATGAATTAAGTCATGCAAACTAGTTAAACTGATGAAATTTATATAAGGTAAATCAGTCACAGAGTATTATAACTGAAACTATACTTTAGAAAGATATTGTAAAAAGATAGGAAGAATTATTGGAAAAATTGCAAATGTAATAACTGAAAAATCAAAGGGGGAATCACAAATTAAAGAATAATATTTAAAAAGATAACCAATTAATAAAATTACAAGAAATTAAGGGAAGATAAACATTTTATTTCAATCTGAGATTTAGTACAATCATAAATATAACATATAAAATGGCAAACATTTTGAGAAGAACAGGAAGTCATTTTTAAAGCCTACATTTAAAAATACAGTATATATGGATTTTGAAGGAAAAAACTTTGTAAAAATATCTTATTTGGTATCAGATCAAGCAGAATGAACTAAAGAAAGAGGTTATGTATTTAGTATTTAATAAAATTAAATAATAGCAAAAATATATTCAGTAATATAATGTAAATTTCATACATGTAACGGAAACGAAAAAGATTTAAAACAATGTATTGCTAATATTAAATTGGCTAAGACGTTTTCAGATGACGAAGGAAGTTAGAACAGTTGATTATTAGACTTTGTCAAGCACACTTGAACGAGATCTTGCTAAATATTAACCTATAGCGAAGACAAGTATGGCGTTCGTTAACTAAGCCTAGTCTACGGTGAAAATCGCGAATTTCGAAGAACTTAACTTAAACCTTAAATTCAGTGAAAACAAACCAATACAAACATTAAACTAAAGTAATACGGAACAGAAAATAAGTGAATTAATTATTCAAACCTATAAAACCAATAATTCTGAATAACGAGACGAACTTTGCAATTTTCGACCTTATTGACAAAAGTGAATTAAAACATTATCCAACACATTTTATCGAGGTGAATCACAGAACACTGAACCAGGACCACTCCACTAACACCAGAAAGAATAATCACTACTGCTGAGACGAGGAAACATTGAAAAGGCAACATTTATTGGAAGAAATTTTCGTCGAACCGACTTCATTTTAACACATGCAGTACTGAAGCAGCCATCTTGAGTCCCACAATTCCTTTCGAGCACTGCCAGTCTAGTCGTCCAGACGACAATGGTTCGAATTTTTACTTTGATAAACATTATATATTAAATCGTAACTTTGTAATTTTTAATTCTTAAGCTATTTACTTGTAAGTGTTATACTTTCCTGACCTTACCCTTACTCTGACTATATAATATAACCGTTAAAAGAACCTGATAATTAATATTAATAACGTATGTAAAAAATAATCGATCGCCCTGAGAACGAGTCGATGCTAGCTGTGGAATAAAAGATTTACAATCGATATATGATTAAAATTGTTAATAAATCTTGAAATTCTGTAAAATTGGTTTCTGTTTATTTATAAAATTTATAAATAGAAATAAAAATAGAATAAAATTGAGATCACGGACTATCCGAAAGGCGGCCATTACCAAAGTGGAAGGAGTATACATAAATAAGAAGAAGAACCGTCAATCGATTAGTGCTGGAGATAATACAATTAACGCAGACATTAATTCTAACTACTAAAATGATATAGTTGACAGAAACAGTAATAAAAGATTTAAAATTTTACACCAAAAGAATTACAAAAATTATTTACTAAATACTAAACAAATAAAACAATTAAAACAATATTTTTCAAAAAACAAAAACACCAAATTTTTTATTTTGGTAAACAAACAAATTTATTCATTCTGTGACCAAAATACGTTTTGTTACAATATATATATATATATATATATACTTAGTATAGTAGTCTATACTTAGTACGTAGGCTTTCACGGCCGGTGTCACTATAATTACTTAAAACTTAAAACGTCTAGCTATACTACATCAAGCATTCGACCACGGCCTTTCAGCCCGGAAGTTTTAAGTAATTATAGGTAGTCTATACATTTTCATAATATTAAATCAGATTTATCCATAACCTAACTTTTTCAGTAGTAAATACGGTTAATTTTTACGCCCATAGTTTTCATTGAAGACAGCACTATAATAATATGTGAAAATAGTTTCTTATAATTACTTAATTTTATGAATGTCATTATAATAATCTTTTTATAACCGAGTTCTATAAGTAATGGTTACGCACCACCTTGCAAATTTATACCTATGTGCAAACAAATCTCTGGGAGAATGCATCCAGTTTCACGGTGTCCAGCCAATCCTTTGTGCTAAGCCATTACCTTAATTATACTGTAACTCTAAAAGCACTGTAGTCATGGCGTATCACCCTATTCTTGTAGCATATGATGAGGCACTGGAGCCTCTATAAACCACGATTTCTCTCAGGTCAAAGACACCAAACCGATTCAAGGAGCACAGAAGCTTACGGTCTGAAAAAGGAAGGTCTAAGAAAGTTCAGCTTGCATATCTGATGTAGGATATAGTAAGCCCTTCTATAATAAAATATAAGACAGACCATAATGCACCGAATAAATATGACTATACACAGATGACATTTGGGTACGATTAAAAGGCCAAATTTTGCCAAAGACAGTGTCTTTCTTTAGGAATGAATTAATTTAGTTGCAAAGTGACCAATCGATCCGAAAGTGACACTGAAATATCAAACGAGACCTGAAGATGGTTAGGTTTGAGGTGAAACACCTGAAGCGTGGTGAAAACTACGCACATTTTGTTGTCTGACAGGCAGTGTTTCAGTGTAACCAAAATATCTGTCAATGTTTTAATTATATTATCAATGAAAGTTTATTCTTAAAGAAAAGTAATTCTTGTCGATAATCTCAGCAAGAGGGTGGAAGCTATGGTTTTTACTATTATTGTGAAGTATGTGTCAGTGACTTACACTGACTAGAGAAACTAACAGGTAAAAACTGACAGTTTTAATTAATACGATAAGTAGAAAGCGAATTAATGTACTAATTATCGGATATTTAATTGGACGAAACCTCACATGGTGCGGCGACGTATCGTATGTCAACGCCAAACAGTTGTCAGCCGACGGTTTCCAATTGTGGACGATTAGCCAAACGATGCTGTTGTTAATTTAATACCTGTGGAAAAGTTTTAATACTTAGTTGTTGCGTGGAATGTGGCCGGGCAGTGCGAAACTGCATCGGGTGTTGTATTTCGTGGACAGGTGGTCGCCACCTGCTCGGCCACTGATATGATGCATACAGTAACGTAACATGTTGCACAGAGTTCGATTCCCACGAACGCCTCTAATCCAAACCGAGTTGCCAGTGAATAGCCTTCGAAGGCTTAATCGAAGTCTTCTCAGATAGCGAATCAGACTGTTCTGGTTTATGGATTCTGAGCTATCCGAATTCTGAGAACTCGTCGTTCTGAGCTATGAATTCGTCTTTCCGGTATTACTGACACTACAAAACTACGAAGCATTGATGCTTCAGAAACTGCAACAGAAAGAAACGTTTCAAAAATATGAATCCTAATTTTATCGCTAGGAGTAAGAACTTTTATAATGAGCATGCCTGGAACAAGTACAGTATCATGCAGATAGTCTGAATCCAGAAACTTAACTTATTTTGTTACATTTCAATCTTATTTTTTTTGTATAATTCAAAAAATTCTATTCAAAAAATTAGTAGTTCGACACAGTGACTACTAATTATTAGGTTTAGTTTATTGGTTTCGTTTAAGTTACCGGTCAGACATTTTGCTGTTGCCTGTTTGCAAACTTCATATTTCTTTTTATGAAATCTATATGGAAACCCAGTATTCCTGTATAAACGAAAAGTTGGAAAAACAGGCTTATTGGTAACTGATAACCTTAGGTCCTTCTTTGGGATCTTGACGAGTGACTGTGTTGATCAAACTTCCTACAGAATGGAGAGACTCTGATGAAAGTATACGTAGCATTTGGAAAACGTTTCTCTAATCAAATGTATCAGGAAGGAAGTATGTTATAGAGTGAACACAATTATTACCCATTAAGAAGAAGGGCAGTGGTTAAGCATGCAACTCATCAAGAGCACCGACCACACAGAAGGACTACAATTATCTCAACGGCAGCTGGTCTCGTTAGTGGGTATCAGCAGTGCGGCAGAATAAATCGTTTATGAACGATTGCAGACGAAGCTGGTTGCTTCTATAAAGTGCACTTTCAATTCAGATACATCGCTTTTAACCTGTATAATCTCGTTGAATAAAACAGTGGTAACGCGTATAGTAGTTATTTAAAATTACTTAATTTAAATTTATGCTCCCTGACTAAGGACGCCTTAATGAGCCTTACACCGCTGTCAATAAATGGGTTGATAATATTTTGTACCGGCTACTGTGGTAATGTTTACCTTTGCGTAATGTAATCACACCAATACTTTGTTATGCAACGGACAGTGTAGCCATCCGTACATTATATACAGTTCATACGATAGTATTTCTACTTTATCTGAATGCTGACACATTTCGATTTTGTGATTTCAGTAGAGAACTCTAGAACAAACAGTAGTTTCTTGATGAAAGATGGAAGTCGCACGAATATCCGGAAATCCAGTTCGAATTATATTCGTAGTTATTTGTTGATGATAATAATACAAGAGATTGAATATAGCCTCCAGCTGGCGTTTTATCGGCTACATCAAATTGTGTCCATAATGTAGCTTCGAAAATTACCTACACAAACCACAGTTATGGTTGTGTACAAAACAAGTGCTCCGTGAGTTCGGAAACTGTTATCAATAAAGACTCAAATTAGAAATCCCTCGTTTCGGATACTTGCGTTGTGACTATGTCAAATGTATACTGAACAAAGTACAAGAGTTCCAGGAGTTGGGCATGGATGGATGCAAAATTTAATTTTATAAAATAATAATGGCTGCACTAGTACTTAATAAACGCGTGCCACCAAAAGCTGATGAACGTCAAGAAGAATGGAAGTAAAATAGAAAAACAGAAATAAGGTTTCTGATGAGAGACTTATTAGATAAGGAATAACGAATGAGGCGTCGATTTGACACAATCGACAGAATTGTAAAATTCTGGTCGTCCATTAAATAAGAAAAAATAAGGCAGAATGGCATAAACAGTATAAAAAAAAGGGAAACAACATGAGAATCGAATGTAGAGGTAAATAATTCACAGGACATTCCCTTCTTACTCTGAACCTGGAGAAAAGAGAGATTCGGTAGTAGTAAATACTTTGTGAAGTCATAAAGGCAATGACCTAGTTCCTGAAATGAATCAGTGCCGAGAGAGATACGGGGATGACAAAGGGTACAAATTAGTTTGTTTACCTTTTGAGAGGAAAGCATATTGCAAAATTCCCGTGAACTGGATGAAATCAGTGTGTAATATAACTGGATACTTAGGCAGAAGTGTAAGGGGTTGGCTAAAAATCAGCGCTACCACCCGAATACTCCTTATCTCTCCTCGCGGCCATCCACTCAGTTAATCTACCAGTCTAACACTCGACATAATACGAGTCCAGTCATCGCTGGCTTCAGCGAATCTCGGGAAAGTTCACTCGATCGTTTGCTTTCGTTTGTTGTGCCGGAATGCTGAAATATTGCGTGTGCTGTGTTGTGTATGAAATACGTTTGTGCCAAATAGTTTATTGTTTGAATTTAAACAACGAATGTTTTAAGTTACGGCCAAAAACCTCGTTCTGCAATTGAAAATTAGATTAAAAATGCATTTCTGTTTTGTATTTAAAACAGTAAACTATCTTTACGTGCAAGCGTGGGAAGTACAAAATTTATGCTTGCTAATGAGATAAGGGTTGCATTTTTAACACTGTTGATAAATGCGCGACGAGTATTGAAAGTAGTCACGGCTTCCCACTGATAGTGATGATAAGTGGAAGGTATGTAAACTGTACTGAGCCAGAAATGTATGGTACGTAAAGTGTATACGAATGCGACGTATTTTGAAAGCTATGAATACATGTCCCATAAAGCCATGTTATTATAACAGTAACTGGTTCCCTTGCATTGTGTTAGTATTAATTTGCGTTTGACATCATAAACAAGAATATAATTCTCATTTACTATATGTACAAAGTTCACAAGAACTTTTATTTTCATAAATGTACCAGGTACACGTGTCTTGTGTACACGTATAATTTTTTAATTACTACGTTCCCACATCAAACAAAGTGGGCGTACAATAAGGAAAGGCATTTTACATAAAACTACGCTTGTTATAAAACTAAAAATTCTTATGTTAAAATGTCGTCTGCTCTGTGAGGATTGTACGGACACAAAAAGAGACGTGTGCTTCACTGTCGAGCCGTCGACTGAAAGAGAAGAGAAGAGGAGAGAAGCACCAGCAATTGATGTTTGGAGAGGATAAGCAACGCGGCGTGGGAACATTCTTTGCGTCCGTCCGTCTATCGGTTTCCCTGAACGCATCTTTGTGTGTCTCTAGTTAACTGCGTACCTTACAATTAATACCACTGTTACCTGTGACTTCTCACACACACACACACACACACACACACACACACACACACACACACACAGCCCCTTGTGTGCGTTGCCGACGACGCTGCTGCCGCCGCCGCATCCCCCACCCCTAAACACATAACTTCGGAATACTTTCCGATACAGTAAACATTGCTGTATAATTTTTACATTTTACCGTAAAAACCCATTATGTTTTGTTTTTAGGAGTCGTGTAGTCTGTTAACCTGACAACTGGCTTCTATATTACGACCGCCGTTGCCGTTTGTTTTTATTGATCCACGACAAGTAGTTTAGAACAAAACGCGACTTTCCCGATGTCCAGTATTGTCGTCTATTGGGACGGCATCCAACACGAGAACATATTACTTCCGACCAGTCTGCGAACACTTTGGCACGGAAAAATCAAGTTTCTACGCTCGCTAGCCAGATATTTGACCCACCTTGATTTCACCACGTTTACCCGAGTTGTGTACGGGTAGAAATGAGCTTTCCTTACACCGCTATATAGATATTTCATAGTATGTTTGAATCACTCACTCACTCACTGCTGGAATATTTCATACTACATATGATCGCTTACTCATTTACTGCTGGAATACTTGCAAGTTTTACCTCATGCCGTAACATTGCACGTTAATGACTAATGGCATATTACAATAAATGTACACAATCATGTTGATCGGTAGACTATACACACTACAAAAAAATTATATCTTTTATTCTACGGTAAAATGAGCAGGCCTTCATTTACCGCATAAAAAGGATTGTGTTGGAAGAAATAACTGTGTAAGAGTTGTATACGACTAGAAATTAAGTATTGGTGAAGTATATTTCCTTAGAGAGCTGTATCGATATTTCATATTCTTTCTCCCTCCATATAATATATGTATGTATGTATGTATGTATATAACCGCTGGATATTTTCAAATGTAAGATGTTTATACCTATTTCATTGCAAACAGTGTTACCAGCAAACAGTGTTATCTGCTTCGGACCGGAAAACCCCATTTTTGGTTTAATCCTTGTTGAAGATAATGATGATAAATAATGTTCAGTTTACAAGAGAATATCTTAGGACACGTTCCGATTGTTTGAGTAACGGGAGAAAATATTATGCGACAGCATTATAAATACAAAATAACACAAAACCTAATGTTCAGTACACGTTTATGTGTATATATAATAAAATACACATATACATGGATTTCTGACGTATGCCAGACACCACCATCCTGTACTCCTGGTATGAACCTGCATACAAAACCCCCTGTCTATGTGTCTTCTCTTCATCTTCCACTGTTTCGTCAGAAGCCGTTGTTACTAGTCCGTTGTTACTCCTCACTGCTTGTCGGATGCACTTTTCCTTCCTCATCTTTAAAAATCTGCAAGAGTGTTGTTCTGTCTCCTTGACTGTTTTGACTACATGTTTACTGCTTGCTTTAAGTATACACAGATTCACACCAGACAGACATACCGTATTTTCCACGAATACACCGCATCATTGAATACGTCGCGCATTCCGGTTTTAAAAGTGATGAACGCATTTCTAATGATTTTGAAGAACACACATTTACTAAACACAAATGTAAATTTTCATTTACATTTTAAATAATAATGTTAACATTCCTTCAGTGACACTAGAATCGAAGATTCCGTTTCCTGGACAAAAAATTGAACAATTTGATTGCTCCTAATCTTCGTTATATTGCAATTTTATTACACTGTACTATGATTAACGCATTACTTCAAACTACAAACACGTTATCATGAAATGACAACGTTATCGTCATCGTTTGGCACTCGGCAATGACGTGAACTAAGTCGACGTGGGAGAATCAAACGCGATCATGGAGAAGGTAAAGTCGCGAGTCCCTATTTTCGAAACGAAATTTTTTTAAAGGTGCGCTGAATTTTGCGATGTGTACTTACGGGGACGCTTACGTTACGGGGGGGTCTGTACGAGTTTGGTCGTACACGATCTAATTGGATCGTATTCCGAAGCATGGTTTGGATAACCCGAAAGGTTAAATGCTCGTGATAAATGTTTATCATCGCATCGCATCATTGAGTGTCATATTACAATAACTGCATAAAATCGTATATTAATCGGTATGCGCACACCCACTTTTCAAAAATATACAGTATTCACTTTTATTTACAGTAGAATGCGCGGGATTTCATTTACAACGTACAAAAGGATTATGTTGGAAGAAATTAACGAACGCGCGTCCAGACAAATTGTAGTTCTAAAATTTTTGTGTAAGGTTTTTAAGTCAACAGCTCATTGGATTCCGTCTCCACACAGCCGCCAAAAGGATTCACTTGCTCAGCGAGCTTATGTTATGGCTGATGGCGTCAAATATTTCGTCTAAGTGACGGGGCTTTACTACAGATCACACGCAAAGTGGTATCCATCACACGCGCTAATCCTGTGAAAAGGTGTCCCAGGTCTAAAGGATCTAGTTTTATTCTCAGCACAGGCAAAACATTATTGACGTTTCTTATGAGTTCGTTTTCCCATCGCAAGAGATGATTAACGAACGTGTCGCATTTTACTCAGGGTTCGGGCCCTTATTCTTACTGGACCAACCGCTTTTGTTGTACAGTTGCGCGGTTATTCAGTACCATTCAATACAAAACTACTCTGCACTTTCCTTGTTTTCCGTACAGTGGTTATTCTTGTTTTCCGTACAATGGTTAAAATAAACGAAGAAACTGCACGTGCTAATACAGCGAGTGAGGTATCATTGTACTTCAGGAAAGACGTGTGGCTAATCTCAGTAGTATTTGTTACAAAATTTTAAAAATTCAGCCGAATTCCTCTTCACAACAAAATTTTATGTAGACAGTAATGCTGTCTAGTCAGGTTCGCTGATTCTAAAATTTCCTACATTAGAACTACAACATACTACAAGTCTGTTATTACGAAACCACAAAAAATAACATTAAAAGATAGTTTGTTAATTTCCCGTGCGCTTAAGGATTATTTTATTTTCATGCATCCTGTGATTATGTTACTACTGATGGTTTGTAAAATACTAATTCGATTAAGTTCCTAAGTACAAAAGTTCTCCTTCTGTGTTTAAGAAGAAAATTTATCACAAATTTCTGATCTTGTACAAAAATGCCTTGACTACGTAGACGCATCCTACCTATCCGATTATTTAGCAGTGAAGACGAAAGGTATTCACAAAAAAATGTATCCAACAGATTGTTTTACCACTCAGAAAGCAAAACTTGAGATTACAGATACAGTTTATTGGGCACAATCAATGAAGACGTATCGACAGCAGTCTGGTTGACACCTTCAAACTGTGTTTGATATAATCAAGACATAGAGAAACCATTTGTTAGTCCGATAATCAAACGATACGTGGGTACACCACTCAAATAAACAATGCCTGTCCCCAAGTGTGCATATATCTTTTCTTTGTTTTGCATTTAAATGTCTTCCTACACGTAGTAGCCTATATTAAAAAAAACTAATTTCAGAAAAGATAAAGTCAGTTCAACAAATTAAGAAGATTTATGCAAACAATACTTTACGATAGACTACAAATCTTCGTAATGACGTGCTACATCGAGTTCACAGAAGAAAACCATCGTTAACCTCGTCACTAACACTTCGGGCTGCCTTCAAAAGCTTCGTAAAATATGTTGGTTCATTCGTAGTCGGCAAATGTTTTATATCCTCAGTGTTGGAATCTGTCGTGTCTGCTGTAATAAGACCATTTAATTTTGTATTCCCTGTCGTAATTACAATGAATTCGAAATAAGAGGGCAGATGCAGAAACGAATATCCTGAAATGTCGATTTTTATACACCATCTCTCTCTCTCTCTCTCTCTCTCTCTCTCTCTCTCTATCTATCTATCTATCTTTCTCTCTTTTCGGCTTTGTGGACGACAGTAATCTACAGCAAAGAAACCTTAGATGTTGTGTACAGGCTAACTTAAATGTGTGTGTGTGCTTTCCCTGAGGAGTTATGAGGGAATACAATACAATACAATACAAGCAACCGGCTTTGTGTTCTCGGCGGAGAGTCGTATTTCGTCTCACACCCTCTGGGCCACTGGTGTTGACTGCGCGCATAGACGTACAAAAAGTAATTAACTACTGCTCTGCAGTACACAGTGTAGTTCCGTTACACTAACACACTCCTATTCCATAATGATGACACGTCATTTCTTTTACGTTATTACGATTTTACTTTTTATCCTATGGTGTCAACAAAGACGACAAAATTGGATTGGCCTTACCGTGCCCGTTCTAAACAGCGCGCTTCCGTTGAGAGCAGATACAGAAACAATGAGATACGCCACAACGCACGATTCAAAGCAAGAGGTACGTGGAGTCAATCGCATTTCATTACACGCTGGATCACTTAAATAGGTAACAAATAGTAGTTGTGTGACGATATATTAATAGGCCTGAACAGAGGACAGGCAGGCGTTATGTATTGTATGACGGTGATGATGATGATGATGATCATGACGACAGTTGAAGATATCAAACGGCACGGGCTGAGTCAGCTTTGGATGGTGAGAAGTGCACAGTAACGTGGTAACGAGAACTCGGTACCTCATAGTGTAATAACTAAGCATACCCACTGGACTGTTAAATTTTTTAATGGGTAGTATTAAGTATTTTTAATATACACTGATCGAACAAAAATTTCGTTGTAATTTTCTTTGTAAACAGAAATAAATATATAATAAGAGAACTGTACAGATGTTTTCATGATAAGAGGCTTTATATTTTCACAAATAAAAAAAAACAATAATTTATTTGATTAACAACTTATTGACTGGTAGGTAGGCTATATACAGTAGCTCACTGTTATTGACAATACGAAACATGAAAACACCAAGGATATTTTCTCTAAACTGCGCATATATATTCACATGACCTTGGTAGTCGGGGGTAGGACGCCAAATGTGCGTCTTTTAATAAACGCGTAACCAAAGAATGAATCATTTTGTCACATTTGTTGTGTCATAACATTGGTTTTTTGTCTTAGTTGTCAGGCTACAAATAAAGGAAGAAAGAAAAACGGCGCCGAAGAAAAAAGTGCCCAGTTAACCGTTTACTTCGCGGTGGGTAGAATCAATTACAACCACATGTTTATGTACAGTAGACCATTATCTATTATTTCTGTGCCCTCGACATATGAAGATGTACGATTACGGACAGTTTAAATGTTTGTACGATCACCATACAAAAAAAAATACTTGTCTTGACTTGTCTGAAACGTTGTCTAAATGTGTAACAGAATCGTTCAGCTTCCGGAATTTGTATTGACGACAAAGTACATTTTTTTGTTCCAGAACACAAAGTTGTAAATAGTATTTCTTTTTAGTAATATTAAATACTAACATTCACAATTAGGTCAATGTAAGACATCTTGGGATAATACTGATCAAAGCAATAATGATGGCATTATTAACGAAATACAAAGAGGAATTATCAAGGACAATATTACGTGCTATTAAAATATATTTAACAAAACTGATGTGCGAAAATTCAAAAATGAAATCGTCTAAATCAGTTGATCCGATCAGTGGTAACATTTGCAGTAAACCCTATATTCTCCTTAACAATGACATAACCTGCTTTAGAATATTTCAGAAGAAAACTAAGTAAAATGTATGACCAATAAATGAGAAACTTATACGGAAACAAAGGAAAAGTAGAAAGCTCGTGTGATGATGTGGAAAGCAAGATGTTGTAAGGCATACCAGGTCTTTAAGAATAAGCTGGTTAAAGCATGTTTACAGAATAGAGACGGATTATGTTGGAGGTTAAAGCTCCCAGTGAGCTGTACTGCCAGACGGCTTGACAAAATGAGCATAGCAGTAGCTTACAAAGCGGGACATTAAGAGTTGAAGCCGGACTGTTAGTTTTCAATCTTAATGACTTAAAAAATAAAGAAGATGTAGCTACATTCATTAAATCACAAATAATAATATGACTATTGTAACAACTTACAAATTATGAGATTAATTTGTTTATATTTATAAATGTTCGTGTAAAAAAAAATTTTTTGTTTTGTAAATTTTTTTTTTGTTTAAATTAATTAAATATTAAATATTTAATTATGTTCTGTGGTGTTTAGCACTTTTTATTATTTGTTTTAAAAGAATCAAGTCCTTTTCTGTATTTTTAAAATTCCTTCACCAGTTAATAGAATTGTCTCCCAGAACAATCGATATGTGAACTTTTCTTATTTGGAGGTTATCTTCCTTCTTGGTGGTGGAATTCGGGTAGTTAGCTCAATTAAAATTACGTATCACGCTAATTATCTTTTAGGAATAAATAATGTTCAATTTTGTAGTAAATAAGGAATTTTATTAACAAATAGTTATTATATCGACTCTCTATCGATTTGTAAATCGATTCTCAGGGTATCAATAGTGTACAATTATTTAATATCGGGTTCTTCTAACAGTTATTTCAGAGATAGTCAGAGAAAAAGGGCAAAGTATTAAAAGTATAACATTACAAAAATATATATCGACTTAAAAATTAAAATACATATATGTTATTCAATATATAATGTTAAGTAAGATGCTTTCAAACCGTCCTGTTGAATAGACTGTGTCGCGTTGGATTGTGGGAAATCAATGATGGCCGCTGCTCGTCCAGACGTAAGACGAAGTCACCTCGCTGTTTCTACTTCCAATAAAGGCTGCTTTCCCTATGAATTTTCGTTCCTGTGGCTGCAATTCTTCCTTCTTGTGTTGGTGGAGTGTTCCTGTTTGAGTGTTAGTGTTCCACTTTGATAAAATGTGTTGTAAATAGTTATGTTCCACTTTAGTGTATGGGTCGAGAATTGCACTTTCCGTTTCGTGGTGTTTAATTATTGTTTTAATCGTTTAGTTGGTATATTCACTATGTTCTGTTCTTATCTGGTGTTGGTTTAATGTTTGTTAATGTTTGTTTCACTGTGCTTGCGTTTAACATGTATTTTCACAAAATTCGCGTTTTTCGAATCTAGGCTTATAAAACATGCGCCATTAATGTATCACCAATTAGGTTAAACTTTGCTTAATAGCTCGTCAAGTGTGCTTCACGATATCTAATAATGAACTAATTTACTTCCTTCTTCTTCGACTAAAGTCTTAGCCAAATTAATATTATTCAATCCATTGTTTCAATATTATTAGCATCCTGTGCATGTGAGAATTTTACATTATATAACTGACTATATTTTTGTTATTATTCGAATTTATCAACTATTAAATACATAATCTTCCTCTTCAGTTCATTCTGCTTAACTTGATACCAAATAATGTAGTTTTATTAAGTTTTTGATCTAAAATGGTATTTTTTACCTCATTTTGAAAATTATAAGTTTTAAAAATCACTTCCTGTCCTTTTCCAAAAATGTTGCCATCTTACAAGTTATATAAATGATCGTATTAAATCTCAGATTGTAATAAAAGGTTTATCTTCCCTTAATTTCTTGTAATTAGATTAATTGGTTATGTTTTAAAATATTATACAGTAATATATGACTCCCCTATCTGAATTTTAGGTTTTTACATTTGCATTTTTAACAATAATTCTGGCTATCTTTTTACAAAATCTTTCTTAACTATATTTCCAATTACATGACTTTATGACTGATTTACCTTGTATAAATTCCTTCAGTTTAATTGTTTTTCTGTACTTATTTCATCAATTTTAAGGCTGTTTAGTTTTAACATTTGGCCTAGATTTCTAACAGTTTTTACATACAAAGTTTTTTAAATAATACATGTTGGTTTATACCCTCTCTGACTTTCTTTGCTATTATGACATTAATTAATATTTTCTTATTTTAACAAAAGAACAATAAGTATATAATTTATCCTCTAAATACATAACACATAATTCAAATTAACATTGGTCTTTCAAACTCAGACATTTTATACTTAACTATTTTTTGTAATACACAATAAATATATTATAAATACTGAATGTTATTTGATTCTGACATTTTTAAACTTGATTATTTCTAATAACTTATTCTACATAAACAAAACATAATTATCATAATCTTATACTCTATTTCTTACACTAGGTTCTATTATCAGTTTTTAGTTGAATTTTGGGGTAAAGATACCTTGTCACTTCACTTTTTATATTATGCCTACTCTTGTTTTATTTTGGTTCATTCCACTGAATGTTGTATAATTAAGAGTGGCAGTTATTTAACAACACATGTATTACCTGTCATGATAATACTTTATTTTACATTATTCATAGACACAATATAAGCACTTCAAAGTTGTAATATTTCACAATTTACTTAGTTTGTGAACTGCAATATTAACACATAAGGTTTATTTATTATAACACCAAAACTTGCACTGATCCCCTTTTCATTCTTAGATTTTATTTCTAAATAGTTTTATAGTTTCATTAAAATCAAGAAATCTATTTATAGAAGATAATGAAGGTTTGTCTTTTGGCATTATATAATTATTTCACATTGGTTCACTTTCAATCCTACTTTATACACTTTTTGGCTTACATTTATTTTACATGTGGTTTCTACATTTGATAGTTTGTTATACTTTCATTTCTTATTATGTTTATTAGTTTCTTTTGGGGTTTGGGGTTTTTTATAAGAGCACTCCTTCTTCTTTTGGATGCTGTCTTGTTCTGGTTTTCTTCATTGATTCCTTCTATTCTTCTTGTTTCTTATAAGTGTATCACCTTCTATGGTGGATCTTGTCTTGTTCTGGGTTTCTTCCTTACCTACTCTTCTTGGTTCTTATAAATGTATCACCTTGTACGGTGGATCTTGTCTTGTTCTGGGTCTTTTCATTACCTACTCCTATCCTACCTGGGTATTACCTTTTTCATATTTAGTTTTTAAATTTATTTTGATGATTCATCACTCATTGTACCATTGGTTTTAAATGAACTTTTGCTTTAATTTATGATTGTACTTCACGGTGGTTCTTAATTAATTCTTTATTTTGCTTTCTCAGATTTAAAAATGTTTTTATTTTATTTTCATGATCATTCTACCATTCAGAAGTATTGGCATTATCTGTCATGCTACACTATATACATTCAACGATATACCGATATAACATATTTATCGAATGTAGCCGCCTAAAAAACAGCTGTAACCATTGGAAACCAGTAAGGGAGGAAGACCAGGAGAGAGTGGCTGCATAAGGACTAGAGTGTAATAGGAGTTACTGACTGAAGAAAAGTTCCCGACGGTAGAAGGAAGAAGTTGTCTGTAGTACAGGAGGCCACAACCCACGCAGGGTTGTACAATTGAAGGGGAGGAGGAGGAGAAGGAAGAAGTAGAAGAAGAAGAAGAAGAAAAAGAAGAAGACATCGACTACTTGAGAATGTGTACTTGAGGGAACCTTCTTCAGCTGGGCCAGAGTTTATACCTAACTACTTTACCCTACATGTACGTTATAACAGTTATAACAATAAAATAAGTCTCCCTTTATTTGTGTTTGTCTTTCTTACCTTTGTCTCTGTGTAATGCTAAGCTATAATAAAATAAAGCATCAAACTCCTGATCTCGTTTTGTCTTAAATTCAATTATTTTTATTTACTCTTTTCTTTGACATTGATTTAATTGTATTGACATTCAATGTCCCCTTCCAACATTTGTAACTCATTTCGGTTGGATAACATCAAAAATCTTATCTTGGGGTTGACGTAAAAGTAAAGTCAATGTACTGTACAAGTCATACATATAAAACAAAACATCATATTTATAAATAAGATTCGATAATTGAGTGTTGTGAATGTATGTTGGATAGTGGGTCCTTTGGATCATACAAAAGAACAATTTAAACAGGAACTCTTAATACTAATAATTATAGTGTACAAATAAAATTCATTATTATGTTTTATATTGTTTTTGTTATAGTGTTTCACTGTAACTCGCTCTTTAAATTAAGTAATGTTTGTTCAATAGTCTGCCTTAACACTATGGAGCAATCTCACCAATCTGGTAATTTCATTTACGAATTTATTGCTTGATTCTTCGCTTCTGGCCTTCAAGTTTTTGGTATATTCAATTAAAACATTAGTCTTCTCGTTATTTCAACAGTTTTTCTTTATCATTTCGTCTTATTTCTTCAATTATTTTGCATAAAAGTCCAGCAGTAAAATTAACAAGTTTTGTCTCATTTCGAAAATTCTTCAACAATATATTCCTTTTTACAAAACACTAATTCATTCAGTTAAGGTCTTGGATGGAATATTTATGGGTCACAGGTTCGCTTTCATATTTTGTAATTAATATGTTTCCTATTTCTTTTATGAAGTTGCTAAACTGCTACAATTTTATGTTCAGACAAAGCTTTAGGATGGCTGCTAATTCAAATAATACGAAGAATAATATGATTCCGTTGAATATTAATTTTTCTTCGTCACTACCGTATATTATAAGTTTGTAACGTAAGATTTCACTGATATTAATTATTGTACACTTTTTTATATCAACTTTAGTTGGTTAATATAATTTATGTTTTACTCATAGTATATTATATCACTAGGTCCGTTTCCTATTTGCTTCACTCTACACTGTTTTGTATTGTTTATCATTGTTCTTTTCATTATTTTATGTTATTACACCACTTAACTATCATAATAGTATAGCTTATTATTAGTTTATTAGTAATTTTAATGTCACTCACATTTTGTAGTTTGAACACAAAATAACTGTTTGATGTTCGCATACCTCCCTCTAGTTTACTAGTCTAATGCTATAATCAAAGTCTTATTTATTACAGACTAAGTTTAACATTTGTACATTATTGTATTTATGTCTACTAATAACTATTTACATTGTATTTTTCTTATTTTTCTTTTGATCGTCTCTTCTGGGTATAATGGTCATCGTCAGTTATTGTTTTGTCATGGTAATTGAATTATTTATTCCTAAATTCGCATTCCCTATTTCCCTATTATTTATTTATTATCATATTTCCCTTTTTGTTTTGATTACTTTTTATTCCTTGACCTTACTATTTATCTTTAAATAGTATATTTTGTTTTAATTTCTTTATTTATTAAGTTTATTTTATTCTTCTATCTATTTTATTACTAAAAAGATTGCGTTTATGAATATTTCAAGTGAATTTTGATGGTATACGTGTCTTTAATCTGAGGTGTAATCTTGTTATGTTACAACGTCTATGATTAAATTATGCAAGCTGACCTATATTCATTGACTCACAGCCTTTCAACCTTTCGGGGTATATAGGCCTAAAAGCAGTACTTTAAAGCTGCTTGTTTGCTGTATCAGGTAAAACGACAATTATTATTTTATCACACATTATCAGAAATATTAATTTCTCCAAATTGTTTAGGCGCCAATCAGTCAATTTATTTACATTTTAATTTTGTTTTTTGTAATTAACTGCCTACCTATTTCCGTTTTTCTCAAATTCTGTAATAGTCTGTAACCGTTAGGTATCACAAAATTTGCCAACGTAAATTAATAAATTTCATTCTTGGATTACAAACATAACAACCAAACACTAACAAAGCTCATAATTGACACAGAAACAAATATACAAAACACAGCACCAGAACATCAAGACACATTAAGACATAATATAAACAACACAATAGGAGTACATAAGACACCAGACAACAACAACCACAACTCAGGAATACACACAGCCATCAAACTGAGGGAAAAGGCACACAAACACAACATCACATTTGTAAAAGCTGACAAAGGCAACACGACTGTAATTATCCCCACAGACAACCTACACAAAAAAGTACAAGACTTCATAGAACAGAACAACATCACAGAACTAAAACACGACCCCACCGACAGATACCAAAACTCAGTAAAACAAATAGTCAACAAAGCCAAACACATTATGACACATAAACAAAAGCCCTACATGAAACAAATCCGACCATCAGCACCTACACTCCAAGCGCTTCCCAAAATCCATAAAGAAGACATTCCGATCCGCCCCATTATCAACTACCGTAATGCCCCTGCACACAAACTGGCAAAATATCTAGACAAAATTATTAGACAACACACACAAATAGACAACAACATTGCAGTAAAAAACAACACTGACCTAGTAACAAAAATAAAAGACATACACATCCCCCATAACGCCACATTAGCCTCCTTTGACATTAAAAACCTGTACACAAACATCCCCATCTCTGAAACAATCACCATCCTACAAAACAAACTCAAACAGAACAACACACCAGACGAACTTATCAATGAAATAACAGAAACTCTGAACATTATCACAAAACAAAACTACTTTACTTATAACAATAAATACTACACACAGAACGATGGCCTACCCATGGGCTCCCCCATATCCAGCATTCTAGCAGAAGTGTTCCTCCAACACTTAGAAAAAACAAAAATACTCACAAACAATGACAGACACTCACATAAAATACTATATTGGCACAGATACGTTGATGACATTCTAATACTATACAGGGAAAACAAAAGACAATGTGAACAGTTACTAACGCACATAAACAAAATACATAAAAACATAACCTTCACTGCCGAATACGAACACAACAATACCATAAACTTCTTAGACCTCTCCATCACAAAACTAGAACACAGGCACAAATTCAGTATATACAGAAAACCAACTACAACTGACACACTAATACACAACACCTCCAATCACCCAATACAACACAAACTAGCTGCTTTTAGAACCATGATACATAGACTTAACAACATCCCCTTAGATGAAATAGACTACAAAGACGAACTAAACACGATAAAATATCTAGCAGAATCTAACGGTTATGACAGAACAATAGTCAGTAAACTCCTACACAAAACACAAAACAAACAACAGACAAAGACAGAAAACAACAAATTCATAACACTAACATACATCAACAAACAAACAGAAAAAATTGCCCACAAATTCAAAAAAGCAGGATACAGAATCGCTTACAAAACTACTAACAAAACAGAACACACACTATCAAAACGCATGCCCAAAGCACAAAACAAATTCGATCTACCCGGTGTATATAAACTAAATTGTTCAAATTGCAGTAAATTCTACATAGGCCAGACAGGACGTAGCTTCAAACAGAGATACATTGAACACACAAAAGCACTCCACACCACTACAGAATCTACCTTCGCAAACCACCTCATTGAAGCAAACCACACATATAAAAACATCGACAATAACATGAACATACTACACGTACACACAAAAGGCCGAAAACTAGACACTCTAGAACAATTAGAAATATACAAACACACAAAAACAAATAAAAACGACATCCTAAACGAACAGACACAATTCAAATCGCACGCATTATTCGAACACATCTCACCACACA
Source organism: Magicicada septendecula (assembly GCA_034769895.1). Lineage (NCBI taxonomy): Eukaryota > Metazoa > Arthropoda > Insecta > Hemiptera > Cicadidae > Magicicada > Magicicada septendecula. The sequence goes on from CM068370.1 coordinate 216,568,177, forward strand.
CACACAGCTTCAATCTTTCGAAACACTTTCTCGTCGCCAACAACAAGACGAGCAGCGCTACTAACGACAGCCTCTGATGAAGCCTTCTATAGGTGAAAGCCGGTTTAGGCTGTAAGGTAAAACTTTACGTTTTTACTTATAAAAAACTTTGTGTTCCGAGTCGTCAATATTATAGTGATATTTAATAAATTTCACTCATTAAAATTAAAACGTCATTAGTATTCTACAGATTTATAAAAACGTTGTGTGTGTGTGTGTGTGTGTGTGTGTGTGTGTGTGTGTGTGTGTGTGTGTGTGTGTGTGTGTGTGTGTGTGTGTGTGTGTGTGTGTGTGTGTGTGTGTGTGTGTGTGTGTGTGTGTGAACTAATATTATTTTAAAATACAGTTGGCATGTATGTCAGACGTGTTCGGTCACTTTGCTATGCGCCAAAGTGACCGAATGCGTTTGTGTGGTAATTATCCTGTCTTAATGTTCTAAAAGTCCTAAAGTCTGAGATAAATCTTGTTTTATTCTCAGACATAATATGCATATTGACCATTTGAATTAACTGGTTTTCAAAAAACGTTTAATTTGCGGAGCATCAAAAACGTTTGCAGATGTAAAATTAGTAAAAAATTATCTGTTCATGTATTTGTAATACAGTAGGCTATGTAGTTCGGTTCCACGTCAATAATTGTCGTTTGACCGAGATGAATCTCATGGTAGGGAATCGATATTTATTTCTGTTTTGTCTCACTTAATAAGACCCGACAACATAAATTGACAGAGGGAGACAATTAATTGGCGTATAAAGTTTTAATTAATTGTTCAGCCAATAACAGTCCGTTCCCAAGCTAATTTGTGTATTGTTCAAATGAATCCTTACGTCGCGATCGGCATTCCCAATAAACAATACGGGTCGCTTATGTTGCTTACACATGAAAAGTTCAGATACTTTAGTTTATAAAAATACCAATTTGTACGGACAACATGGTCGGCGACGTGCTGACCTGCATTACGTCAGCAGTTTGCTGATCGAGCGTTTGTTAACAACCATGCTGCCCCAAATGAGTTTCACCTAAACATGTTTCTTTTTTTTTGTAAAAAGAAAAGCTTTATCCGAGCTTGTGTTTGTACTTTGGTACAACATTTTTTTTGAATTTTTTTGATTGCTAATAAAGCAAATCAAAAACTTAAGACATTTAGTTTTTCTAAGCAATTATTTCGGATAGATAAGCTGGTGCCGAATGAAGAGCGTGTAGTTAACAAAATGTGCGTGTTGCAAGTGTAAAAAATAAAATACTGCAATATATGTGAAGTCTACATTTACACACGTACACACTTCATTACTTTAGTTTCGCGTGCGTGCAGGGTCATAAAAAATCGATTTTTCAATTGATTTCGTAAATTTATATAAATTTAACTTTGTGTTGGATCTCTTGAAGTCCATGTCGTTATAAATGAAAATATCTTATGATAATTGTTGAAATTAGGGTTAACTTTTGTCTGTAACACTAGTAAATGACGGATTACACACTTCACGGGTGTAGACGTGGGGCAAGCCGATATTATTATCGAAGACGTGTAGTGTGTTACAGAGAGAGAGAGAGAGAGAGAGAGAGAGAGAGAGAGAGAGAGAGAGAGAGAGAGAGAGAGAGAGAGAGAGAGAGAGAGAGCGCGAGATAGTGGATGCTGAACTTTCATTTCCCGATACAAGAGACAAAATTAATCACTGGACTGTATGACGTTGATTATACTCGTTAAATGTTGCATAGTGCTGTATTTAAGCTTCAATATTCAATCGTTTTATTCCTACATTAGTTTTTATATGTCTGCCGAATACTAATGAAATTTTAATTTTAATTACTGAAATTTGTTAATTAACGTTGAGAATTCTGTGATAACTAACGATTACAAACAGCTACAAAAATTCGGAAGAAACCGGAAATAGTTAGGCAGTTAATTACAAACAAAATTAAAGTGTAAATAAATTAACTGATTGTGTAAATTATTTAATACGATAAAAGCAAACATGACAATAATAAATTTAAAAATTGTTGTAAGGGTCAGAAAAACTGATTTTATTGTGTGTGTGTGTGTGTGTGTGTGTGTGTGTGTGTGTGTGTGTGTGTGTGTGTGTGTGTGTGTGTGAGAGAGAGAGAGAGAGTAGTGTGCGCGCGTGTGTGGTTGGTGGCGTGGCAAATCCACAACTGCACTCGATAATTTGGAATAAGAACCCTACCAAACATGTAAAGTTCCTCACTTACGGCGTACAGGCGTAGAAACACAACAAAACTTAGGGCGTGGAAGTGAATTTTTGGCGCCAGACCTATGGAATGCCAAGATTAGATAAAAAATTACGAGCAGAAGTAGACACTGACGTAGAAACTACTGAAACTAAGAGATTAATGTGGTAAGGACGCGTGTGCGAATGCCAAAAGGAAGATGGAAATCGCAGTCAGCTGCAAAACGGTAAAAATGGAGGCCGTAGTTATCCTGGAGGCGATGAACAATCGTAATCTGCAACGCGAATTTGGAGAGACAGGCTGAAGTGGAAGTTAACAAAGTAGAAGTATAATTAAATTTACCTTAATAAACGTCTTGCGACTTCTTCTTATTTCTGAAGAAGTCGCAAGACGTTTATTAAGGTAAATTTAATTATTAACATTTACGCGACTTGGATACCAAAAACATGTTTATAAAAAAAAAAAAGTAGAAGTAGATGTAGGCCTATAATCGCTTTTAAGGGGGTAACTGCATTCTAAAGATGAAACATACGTCTGGAAATATTCGGAATAACCAAGTCAGACTCACAAATCAGAGAGACTGGTTTAAGAAAGGTTAACATTTATTTATTAACATGCATTTATTTAAGAAAGGTTATGACGAGTACTGAGTTATGTTGTGTAAAGTTTTCCATTCACATTATGGAAATTAGTTAGAAATAAAACGCCCACACAAAGGTTCACAAGACGCGCAGCTACAGAAACACAAGTTGAAAGTAGGCAGGTTAAGGTTCATGTGAAATTTGATTTTCTGTAAAAGTGGAGACCACTAGGCGAATGGTTCCCACGTGCTTGTGTTGTACTCATTACTTTCGTTACCACTAAAAATGTACGCTGTTTACGGCAAAGTGAGAACATTGTCACTGTACTTTCAGTAGTATTATTATTATTAAAACGATTTTTTACATCCTGAAGCAAAATATTTTTATTCACTTGAATATTTTTCGATTTTTTTTATACAGATGAGGAATAAGATTTTTGATGCCAAAGACTTTTGATTCAGTCGACGGTTTGATTCTGTTACGCTTGTTTAAGCAAACGACATTAGGTTCGTCGTCCCTTAACCCGTAACCATAAAGATTTATTACCCTCATGAGTTACTTACGCATTATCGTTACTTATAGTCAAACTGCAAGCCAAAAGACGTTTCACTTCAAAATATCGGATATCAATCAGCTGTCGGATATCAATCAATGTTCCTGACACCAACTATTTATTTATTGCTAATGTTCTCGAAAAAATCAGACAAGATTTAATTCTATTTTACGCTGTGGGTGTGAACTTAAATGGTGCCTTCAAGAGAAGCGCGACCTTTCCTATTTTCATTTGTTGACAAAGCTTTTAATGCTAGCTTCAAAATCGGAAAATTTTGTAATAGTCCACAAACACGTCTACAAATCAAAAATAATAACAATACAGAAGAGAACTAATAATATAAGTATTTACAAAATGTTATTTTGAATGTTCATCACTACTTTTTTCACAGCACTTAATATTTATTATTTAATGGTACTTTCACTTGTGAAACTTACTTGTTGATATTCCCTCAAACGCCGTTTCAGAGTTGTATTCTCCTTCTTCAGTGAGGTTTGAATACGGAATGTCTATTTATACGGAATATCAACAAGTAAGTATCACAAGTGAAAGTTCCATTAAATAATAATTATTTATAAAATGTATCTGCTCCGACAAAGTAATCTATTCATTTAAAAGAATACTTAATAAGGCAGCAAAAATTAATTGGATTTTGATCCATGAAAAAATTTTTGTTTCTTGCTAGTATGGAAATAAATTGTTCCACTTTGTTATTCACGATCGATTTCCGTTATCCAATTATTTCGACGATTCATTTGCATAGTTTGATTCAAACTGTGGCCTTTTCTATGCAGGACACAAGATCTGTCTACCATTTCGAGACTAAAAGAATGCATAATTTTCTCGTTTCGATATGAAAATTTCTGCGTAATAAAATACAATCAGTTGTCTATATTACTATTATTTTAATAACAGACTCTCTAAACGTACAGTTTCAGTAATATACGCTTCCACTAACTTAGATGTTATATCCTGTTGTTGTTGTTAATAGTATTAAAGACTGTTTATATTAAAAACTCTCACGCTTGCAAAAAACACGTTATTTTTTTGCGAGACACTGTTAATTTAATACGCCTAAAAATTTCGCCACGAGAAGAATACGAGACGGAGATCACATCGTGGCGTGACGTGACCATTTCTAATGTCGGTTCTTCTGCAGCCAGCCGCGTGTCGTGAGAAACACAACAATCACTCTCCCTCCCCTTCCAGTATTTGGTTTGGACATAAGAAACGCCAGAGTTAATGCTGATATTCACAGATTATGTAATACAAGTGATGTAATTCGATAAAGTATTGTAATTTACATAAATGTATAAAATTTGATCTTCTGGTCAGATATACAATTATTGTAATAATAATCAAAATTATTATCCGCGATTTTCCGCACACTGAACACAATGTCCATTTCCCACAGTAAATATAACAAACGTACGTATATTTGCGTCTTTGTGTCACTACAGGCTTAACATTTACACGTAACGTGCAGGCGCGCGGAATTGGGATTACATGTTAATTGGTTTGGCGTTTACGTCCTCACAACTTTATACTGCATGGAATCAGTTACCCGGAATAATTAATATCAAAACACATTCCCAATAAGGGACTTTTCCAGATAATTAAATTGAACAGCCATTAAAAAGGCTCATTTCTGGAATAATTTTAGAAACAATCGACATTTTCTTCAGTACGTCACTCAGTATATATAGGCCTACAGAGAAATAGGTAAGTGGTTTGAGAAGTAAGTTTAGTTGACTTCTGTGAGTTCTCTGACTAGTTGGTTATCATATCTGTTAATGTAGTTACTGTATTTTATGACAACCCTAGCAATCTCTTCTTTAACAAAAGATACATCAAGAAGGCTCGTGAAGGGTTTGGTTGCTTATGAACAATGGAGCGTTCACTATCCCGCGTACCACGGGGGAAGGTTTAAAGAAACTTCTATCGCGTAAACTTGGCATTTGTATGTTTTTGTTCAACCCCACGGTTCTGCCACGTTAAAAATCCAAACACGTTTTACTACAGTTTTACGAATTATATATTTATTTTGTCTTGACAATTCAGACACTTGCCAATTAAAAATTAATTTCGTTTTTGGGAGGGTTATAGGACTAACTGAGCTTTTCCAGTTTTGATTCAGTTTCGACTTTACTTTCGGATCTATCTGAAATCAAGATGAAAAATAGAAAACAATCAACAAAAATTAAAAAATGTATCGTGTTTCTGCTAATGTGAAATATCTTAAAACTCTAAGAATCAAAATGACATGTAGGGTACGGTTATTGTATAAAAAAAAAAAAAAACAGAATTATCACTGTTGCACACCACAATAGAAAAATTATTCCGATTAGCGCTTTCAAGCTTTTCAGCTCATCGTCAGATCGGAAAGGTTACTACTTACTAAGATTATTTCCGATCTGACGATGAGCTGTGAAGCTTGAAAGCGCTCATCGGAATAATTTTTCTATAGTGGTGTGCAACAGTTATAATTCTGTTTGTGGTTAGAACCACTAACACAACATTCTTAAAAAAAAAAAAAACAAACAAACTGGGTGCAGATTAAAAATGTTGCAGTGTACAGAACAGAATACGGATACATTCCAGTTCACTAGACTTTCCACGGAGTAGTGTGCTAATTTGTGAGAACTAAATCGTTGACCATTTCTACACAGACGGTTCACAGAAAACTCACAGGCAAATATTTTTTCCTTTTTAACGACTCCAAGAGTATGACGGACAATTTACATTACGGCTGATCGACCCCAGTTAGCTGACTCACTACTACGGATTTTGTATCATGTTATACACAATGTGTAGGAAGTTGTACTTCAATAAGTTTAGGCTTTCACGTAGGGATCCAACCCGAACCGTCCGCCTCAAAGTTAATTGCTATATTATAACTAGTTTTATCTTATAGCAGTTTTTGCACGTTCACCATATTTTTAAGTTTACTGCGCCAGACAAGTGATAACGTATAATAAGTTATGTTGATGCATAGTTAACGCTCATTGTTAACCGTTAACAATTATTTAATTCTTTCGGTGATGGGCCTGTATAGCAAAACAATGGGTTTCTGCTGCAAGTAAATTCTATATTACTATACGCACTTTACGTATGTTTCGCAGAGTAATCTGCATCTTCAGAGGTTTAAATTAATATTTATAAATTTAAATACGTTTATATAGAAATAAATAAATTCATTCACTTTGTACGGTGTCTACATTGAAAGCAATAGCTCACAGACAAGAAGAGTTCGTGTACTGGGTTAAGTACGGAACCGTGACATGTATTTCTCGCGTCAGACGTTTGCTCGATAAGCTGTCTTTCTTTAATGGGTACAGTTGAGACCACTATTTTGTAACACTAACAATACACAAATTGTAACAGTATACAATAATTTTTGTTACAGTCATCTGTAATATTTATTTATTTACACATTATTTATTTACAATTATTATATGTAATAATAGCTCTACTTTGTACAGTCCATCATATAATTTTTATTTGGTGAAAATTTATTCCTGTAATTCTTTCTGTAATATCTAATTCGACTCATTTTCTGTTTCCCATATAATGACAATCAGATGTCGGTAACACAGATGAATTCGCAGAATCCATTTTAAAGACAAACTACTCCTGACACGTAAAAAACGTGTTTCGGTTACAAAAAAAATATACTTGGGCTCTACGTGACACTGAACGCACACATACACGCACATCCCCCCCCCACCTCCAACCTCTTCGCCAAGAAACTCACAATAAAAACCTCCTGATTGTGAAAACTTTATTATTATTTAAAAGTAATGTAAAATTTGCAAAGGCTACTAAAATAAGTATAATGTGTGTGTGTGTGTGTGTGTGTGTGTGTGTGTGTGTGTGTGTGTGTGTGTGTGTGTGTGTGTGTGTGTGTGTGTGTGTGTGTGTGTGTGTGTGTGTGTGTGTGTTCGTATAATAAAAGCACATTAAACAAAATTAATAAATAGTAAAAATTGTCATCATCAAATATACCAAGTCGATTTATTAAAGTTCACGAACAATTTTTTAGTACTTTAATCTGAAATGGATATAGGTTAGTATAAAATTTAACAAAGATGTTTTACAAACTCATGAGTCATTTTTATTTGTGAATACTTCTCGTTTCGAGTCAGATTCGCAGCTTTCAAACATCTCTCACAAAAAGGTTTTTAATTCATTGCTCTCAGCAAATTCACAAAAACGTTTTAATGAACAATCTTTGGTCACGTAGCGGACCTTTCATTCAAACATCAGTGAACTGGAGTTGCATGACAGTTTCATGTTCACAGTTTAGTTTAAATGTTTTTATTTTATATGTCGGATTTTAGGACCTACACAATTGTTTTCTCAGCCCAACTTTGGAAAGTGTTGCTCACGTATATTCACAGACCGTACACTGTTCACAATATAATATCACGCGCGCGCATGCTGGTTAAAACAAAAAGCTGATGAACCCAATGAAAGAGCACGTGTGGGATTAGTTGGGCCTATTATAATTTTAAACACACATAAACTTGAATGCATTCAATTAATTAATTAATTAAGTCTATTCGCTGTTTGTTGTCGCTAATTAGATTAAGATGGCGCCGGCTGACAGATTTCGTTGGTACAGTCACTTATGTGTATACAGCTTTATTGTCTAGTGCACAGTGGCCAATGAGTAAGTAATTACGATCCATCCAGGGGATGGGGCTAGGGGGTGGGGGTGGTTGTGAGGCCTAGAAAACACGCCGGGTCACACGCTGCCGAGGGTCACACACACTATGGACCTCACGACCTCACCTTTACATCAATTTACTAAGAACCAATCCTTTCTTTCCTTGTCAGACGTTCAAATTATACACTTTACTTTTGAACCTCTACAACCACCAACAAAATATATTTGTTATTCCTTAATTATCTCGGTCGTCTGCGCACACGCACGCGTATAATACCACACGCGCGAAAGTTTGTAACGTCTGTGTACGCTATGAAACGGTCTACGCGTGACATTTAACTCTCCAATACGATGATCAGGATAATTCTACACTTTATTCAACATTTAGATGTCTTCTTAAAGGAGACGAAATGAATGTCTTTAATAAGACCTTTTATCTTCATCGACAAAAAGAAATAAAATATACCGAACACACAGATACAACGGAGAGGACAACATAAAAACAGTATGATGGAAAGAGTCGTTTTCGTGTGAATGTTTTAATAAATAATTGACATTAAAACTACTGATAATGAGTCACAAAAATCTATGTTAAGACTCCATAATTTATGAAAATTAACAGATACAAACAAAATAAAAATAAAGTTATAAGGAACGAATAACGTTTTCTACTTTCTTCCGTATTTTCTTCACGCGGTTCTTCTCATAAAACGTACGAGAACCCCGAGAAATTATGGACGCCCAAATTTGAATAAGTTTAGTTACTCTTTTTGACTATAGCCCCCTCATTTAACCGTTACCTGTCGCTATTAAAGCAACTGTTATGAATCGTAATTAATTTTTTTTTATCTCGCACTGATATATAATTGTGTTGTTGGCACGACTCTGCACATCAATAAACAACTGCCACACGACAGCAAAATGACGACGACACGACGGGTTGGGTCCGTTAAAGGTGATAAGTTGCGAATCATGAATACTAATTCTCCAATCTCGCGTCAACGTGGGCTCAAAACCGTAATCTCATCTTACTAACGGTCCACAGAAAGAGTGTCGGGAAGTGCCACGCAATTAAGAACACATTATTACATCAAATGTTTCCGACTGTCATCCTTTTGTCCGAGCCAGTATTATCAGGTACGTAATTCTTGCTTCTTATTCTTTATTTACAAAAAAGAACAATAAGGGAATACTATACGTAACTGTAATAGAACTGAAGCTATCGTGTCTGTATGAAGATGGTAAAGGTAATGTATCGGTGCAAGAGATCGTTGGAGGATCAGTAACTAAAGGAAAAAATTGCGTAATACTTGTTACGACGTGGCATCAAATTTCCACGTTGGTCTAGAATTGAAAAAATCAGTGTAACAACTATTATACATTACTTTTATTCATATAGTTTGAAAAGCAAACCAACATATCATTGAATGCACGCATCAATAATTATTTACGTTTTCCTTTGAAATAAAAAGATACGTTTCAAGAATAACTACTAAAATTTTACAATTTTTGTGAATCCAAGACACTCTGGTTAATCAGCTCGCAATCTCGCGAGGAACATTTACACTGTAAATTCTTATTGTAGATAGTGTAGATAATGTTTGATGTTACCGCGGTAATTCACTTTCTCTTACGCTAAAAGCAAATTGTAATCGCTTTTACGAATTTTTTTCAGAGAATTACACTACAGTATTTAGTTATGAACATACAGGCCTACTTATACAGAAGTCAAATGCAGGACCCAATACTGAAGAAGAAGAAGAAGAAGAAGAAGAAGAAGAAGAAGAAGAAGAAGAAGAAGAAGAAGAAGAACAAGGAGGAGGAGGAGGAGGAGGAGGAGGAGGAGGAGGAGGGGGAGGAGGAGGAGGAGGAAGCAGAAGCAGAAGCAGAAGAAGAAGAAGAAGAAGAAGAAGCTTCTGTGTTGCAGGCGTCTGTAAGAGCTTCCAATATGTAGTGCAGGATCTTAAATTATTTAACTTTACACATTTCCATTTAATTCTGTGTGGAATCGTTTCCACATTTATAAAGGATACATTTTGTGTATGTACATTTATTTCTTTTAGTGTAACCTACACACATTAGTTAAAACACCCACACCGCACATTCCGTATAAAATAACATATTTTATTCCAGTGTAATTATGTATAGCGAACTTTCTTCAAAGCCTCACAGCTCGTTACGAGAGTAGTAAAGTTTTTGCCGCCGTGAGGGATGTTACCGCGGCAGAGCTTTATTGCGGGTTTGACAACTAAGTACAGTATTAAGTATCCATTACACACGCTAATCTCTGTTTACTAGCTGCTTACGCTATAAACAACTTCGTATTTCGTAACGCAAACGTTCACGAATTAACAGGACAACACGTGTTACATATTCTTTAGACAATGTATTAAAGTAAATTTATCTACATCCTTCGTTTAATATATATGTTTCAGTTGTCACTTTAATTTTAAAATGACGCTCCCTTAAGTACGCGCATAAAAGTATTTTTTTTTAAGCAGACGTGTGTCAATAAAAAAATGTTCAAAATGTTTCGTAGATTGTCTTGGACTTTGTGGGATCAGCGTAAACAAAGCGGCTACATTTTCATAATCAGAATTTTCTGAATCGCTCATTTTTCAGGAAAATCTTATTAGTAATCGAGGGAGTCGAAGCAAGATAGTGCCCAGTCTCATTTTTGAAAAATTCAAAGTTGAAAGTTTAATCAAATCCTCAAATCTTTTGAAACTAATTATATGGCTTTTAAGAACATAATTATTATCTTTATTCAGTTGCGAACAAACTGCACACATTACATGCTAGCAAATACTATTGTTATACACTATAGCTACTAAATACAGTCGACATCTCAATTTATGAAAAAATATATATTTTGTATATTTATATCTTGCCCCGACCCACTCAGTTCCTTGAAAGAACAACTTTCAAGTGCGTTTTATACAAATGATATCAAATGCATCATTCCTGGTAAAAAAAATCCCTAGCCTCCTCTTTAATGGAGGAGGGAAATAACATGTTATAAAATAAGTGTTTTTTAGGTACTGGTTGTCTTGTCCATCTTGTTACGAAAATGGCTGTTACTAGATTGAACAAAAGTTATACAAAACCGAAGATGAGCTTTATATGCACTGCAAATTTATAATATGTACCCGCGTATAGGACTAGCAGGCAATTTTGAATGTCGAAAACTCTTATAACATAACAAAATCTAATTTTCATTTTATTTCGAAAAATGTTTAAGCCCTGTATAGAGAAAATATTAAAGAGTAGGCCTAAGTGTGTAAAAGATTGAATGACGTTAAAACAATGTAGAGACGTTTAATTTAAAGGACTTAACATTTAATCAAACCCTTTAATCACACAGGGCAAAGATGAGAACCGATAATAAACGAGATGTCACAAAACCAGTACAAGTTAAATTTAAAGTAGAACAGGTAGAAAGAAATAATGTTCGATGCATACCACAAAGAACATAATGGAGCTACGAACCGCACTGTTTATGATAATCTGAGGATGGTAACTTGGTCAACACAAGCAAACATGCGTCAGTGTGTGGAATTTTCGTTGATACAACTGGGATTTAGACGGCTGTGATGCCGAGGCGCCGACCCGGTCCATACATAACTGTCTATGACAAATCCTTACACATGAGTACGTAATGGAGCTACGAACCGCACTGTTTATGATAATCTGAGGATGGTAACTTGGTCAACACAAGCAAACATGCGTCAGTGTGTGGAATTTTCGTTGATACAACTGGGATTTAGACGGCTGTGATGCCGAGGCGCCGACCCGGTCCATACATAACTGTCTATGACAAATCCTTACACATGAGTACGTAATGGAAACGTTGAACTTGTTTTAGCAAATTTATCTGGAGAAGCTTCCATTTATTACGTAATTCCGTGGTACTGGAAACACACTTTGACACTATTATTTACTCCTAGGGATGTATCGTTCTGCTGTCTCCTTAGTTTCAAAAATTTTATACAAGCCACATGGTGCTTTACGAAAGAAGTCGTTTTTGACATGTGAAGAGGACTCAAGTTTAAACACGTGTATGAACAACTCCAATGGTAGCTACTGTTACAACACAATTAGCCGATACCCGTTTCACTGGGGTTAAGTTCGAGCGTCTCTCTCCAGTCAGTTGTATAGACTACATCCGAATGCGAAACTCCAGGAAAACGATTTTCTGTTACGGATCTGGTCTAATACCATGACACTGGCGCTCCATATTATGATATTTTAATGGCCCAAACCTGGATAGTACAATTTGGCCTGCTATTTAATAAACTGCGCTTAAAATAAACTACAAAAAATAGAAATAATAATAATAATAATAGCTCCTCTTTTACTGCCTAATCAGTCTAGGAGTTAGGCAGGGTAGGCTGTTTTATGTGAGCCGTTCGGCATACAAGTGTGGCCAGCACTACGCTCCAGCCGCCCATAATTCCCTAAGATTATATTTCCCTAAGATTGAAAAACGCACCTCGATTTTTAGGTGCGCCCGGGGAACTGAACCCGCGACCTCTAAACGCACTGGTTTACTAAGTCCCCAAGAAACAGATAGAAATAGTGTGTGTTAATGATTCTGTTGTTTCAAAATCATAACAGTTTAAGGAATTAGATGTTTAAAACCTCTAGACGATAGTTTCAATGTTCTAACGGGTTTCGTTAACCGGGCGTAATTCCCCTTTGTGTTCGATTATATTTTAACATTTGACGCTTTAAAATAAAGATAACTCTCCCAAAATGTTGACTTCAACTTGTCACTGCTGCGTGCGCGGTTAGTAAATGACTTACATGCCGTTAAGTAGGCTACACGTAGTATTGATTGAGAGGGTACGAATTTCAAAACCATTATTGTAAGTTTATAAACTATACGTTTAGTTTGAAACTGTTCGGTGTGTTATAGTTTCAGTCGTTAAGGTATAACCCATTAACCGATGATACAGAGCGTGCCGGCAATCATCAATAGCCATTGTTCGAGTTAATTGACCAAGACTTTCTAGTTAATCTGTACAGGTACAGGCTTACTTGGGAGTTCCGGCGAAATTGAAGACTTCAGCTACTGAGACACTTATTTATCAAAGTCTAGTTGTCGAACTTTGCAAGCAAATATACTGGTGCATAAAAAAGTCTCAGAAAGGTTACAGATGACAAGATGATAAGAGGAAGTGGCGATTGGGTGAGACGGCGCCTGTTCAATTCCCGTGGACGCGACACTGTCTGTGCCACCCTTAGGTGAACTTCGTTTCCCAATAAGGGTAGATACGTCTGTTGCTCACGTTAGTTTACAAAAAGTGACCCCATTTACCCCACCCCATTTACCCCATTTTTACTCACGTTTGACGAGCTCTGTTGTAACGCTGCAGACTCTGAAAAATTCTCTTCACAATCGATCCGGTATCTGACCAAACATGTGATAGCATATCAATTTTATAGAAAGATAAATAGACGTCTAGTACGCACGTTTTCATAGTTGAATGTTTTAATTTATGTTGTGTTCGTTTTTTGTCAATGGAACGAAATCGGTCAAAAGGTTACTTTTTTTTACACAGCGAATACCAATTTTATTTTTTTTTAAACTGACTACCGACATACTAAGTTTATACGTAAGAAAATTAAGGATGTTAGTTTTTTGTAACCTACATTTATCTCATACCACATATCCAAGTCTACGATAGCCTACATTATCAGTTATTATTTTCTTAGGATGGTGTCGGTAAACCAGAAAGCAAAACGAAGCTCCATTCACTCTGTCTGATGTATATCTTCTACATATGATGTTCAACAGACAGTGATGTGAAAAACTACAATTCTCAGTAAATGTTTATGTTAAACTAATAAAAAAATAAATAATAAAAATCATCGTAGTACCCTCTGGACAGTCCAGCAATGTATGTTGGCATTACAGTGTTTGCCAAAGAACGAGGTACCTTGACACAACGTCAGTCTCAGTTAATGAGTTATACAAATTGTGAAATTAATATACGACAGAAAATAAAAAATAAAAATCAGTGTAAGCACTTGACGGTGACTTTTTTTCCAAGGGAGGATAAGTAAATACCGGAATTGCAAAAACAAGAGTATCCATAGCGTAGTATTATGGCGGGGAAAGATAACGAGAGGCTTCTCAAATGTGTAGGCTATTGTTAAGTCCATCTTGAAGAATACATGCATCACAAGTACGCATTAGCAAAAGAAATATGTCCAAATTAAAAACAGCAAAGATGAATTATTGTAGAAAGTGCCGCACAAAAAAACAGAGAAGATAGAGTACGAACGATGCCGTACGAGATTGCCAGAGAAGACAACGATTGTGCTGGTATGCACACTTACGTCGTACGTCTGAATACAGCCTATTCGAGGATGGAATTGACCCCAGAGGAACGGGAAAACAGAAAGGCCAAACAAAAAGATCATGGAGATACGAAGTCAATTTTACAATGACGAGTAGAAAGCTTACAAACCGGGGCTGGAAAAACAAATTAGATCTCGGAGACTTCGTTATACCAGACAGTTGTAGACAATTCGTTTGTGTGTGACATATGACAAAATAAATCTTTTTTATTGGTATTTGTCCGTCTGACCGTATTTGAGAAATGTCTCGCGACAACTTTTCAATGTGTCACAAAACTTAGCATGCGTGTCCATACTTTTACTCCACACACATCAGGGGGTACGGGCAAAAAGTAAGGTCAAAATTTTAAAAAAATCTCAAAAATCCATATGCGGTATCACATTAACGAAAATTTTAGTAAGAATCTGAATATAGTGTCCAGTTATGGAAATTCCAATATTTTAACACACCAGGGACAAAATTTTGAAAAAAAATTATGAGAATTTCATACCAGGTAATTGTAACCCAAAATCCTAAAGTAGTGTTTGCTTCGAAAATTTTTTGTCATTGGGTTCCAAGGACGAAAAGTGGGCGTCAAAATTTCGAAAAAATTGTAAAACGTCTCTGGGCGGTATCAATTATGAGGAATGTCATTCAAAATACGAACTCAACGTCTGTCACCACCTGTAAATTTTGGACCGCCGTCTTCAAAACGTTTGTAAGCTACGTTCGAAAAACTTGACATTAAGTTAAAAAAAAACACGACACATGGTCTCCTCGTGGCGTTTCTCGGCGAACATACGAAGAACTTTAAAAAGTTTCTGACAGTCACAGCTCTAAAAAAATTAAAATTTATTAATTTGATTTAATTTAATGATAAAAGTATTTCGTTCAAAATAATGAGAGAGTTCTGCAGGTCAGGGAGAGCTTACTAGTTTACATTCCACACCTTCATAATATTCAATAAAAACATTAAATATTACTTGGATGTTTTCTAGATGTGTTGAAAACTGACTGAGAGTGTCTAAGTCGTATTAGTCGAATCACACGTGCGCACCATTATTTGTTTTAAATGACGCCGTTTCTGAGTGAACATAAGTTTTGATTCGTCATCAAGGTATTTGGCGTACGACGAAAACACGAGATGAAGGAGAAGGACGCGACAATGAAATAGGATACAAACGAAAACAACAATTTGGTACACAGACTGCTAATTGCTTACAAACGCCAACTGCAGTGTAGTTTTCTTCTGTATCTTACAACCCCCCATAATCAGAAGACAAGAGACTCCATGACCGGAGTTTTAAAATCCTCGATCACTGAAGGGACACCGTCTTGTTCCTAACATTTAGTTTCACATGTCGGTGGAGAAGTCGTTGCAAGGCATCACGTCGTTATAAACCCGCTGTTTTCACCGATACGTGAGCGTCTCTTACTTAAGAGTTGCCGACGAAATTTTAACAGCACACACATTCTTAATTAAGCTACGTTTCCTACTCGCTACCGCATTCTTCCTTTGACAGCGTTCCGTTCGCGTTTGTAGCGCTATATAAGGGTATTGGCTGCTACGTTTGAGACTGTCTCTAATAAGAAAGCTCTTTCATTACCGCTTATTGTCTTTCATTCTTCCGTGGCAAAAAACATGGTCGAATAATTTTCTGTCATTTTGGTAGCCACAGCATTCGGGTTTTGTCGTGTTAAATTAACACACCGTTACTTTTATTTAGTCGTTCTCGCCACAATTAAAGCAAAGACGTCACCTTCAACGAAGCGAAGGGAAAAAATTAACTGTTTAACATTATATTCGAGTGTTCATTACAGAGTAGAGAAGCAATTTAGCGTAAGGAAATTTAGTACTTAGCTTTTCATTTTTTTACCCAAATTAGGATATGAATTCTATCTTCAACGAAAACGTACATGGTCAATCTATTTAAAGTCATTAATTAAAACAAAAATCACACATGTAGGTACACACACGATCGCACGTTTCATACATTATCTCCTCGGCTGTTTAAAGAATATTATACGACTGAAAAAATTAATAAAGTTTGTGAAGGATGGCTCAATAATTGTCTACATTATGAACACTTCTTTAATCGTTCTTTTGGTTATTTTCAGGCCAATTGAAAGTAAATGGCGAGGTAAGCCCGTGTAGAGTGCAAAAGGTGTTTTGTAGAGTGTAATTAGGAGAACAGCGTCAACTTTCATCTAACATTAACTACGCTAATTGATTGTATTTTTGTGAAACGTCGTGCACTTCTTTTTATTGTAGGCGGCAATATTGTAAATAAGAAGTCAAGTTTTTTGTTTATATATAGGTGTTCACTAAGTGGCACAGTCAGCAAAACTATTCAAACAGTATTCAGCTGCACGTAGTGAACTTCGGTTAAAGACTCCAATAACGAGCGGCGTGATAATAGATGTATATATACTACTATAGTATATATACATCTATGGGGACACATATATATGCAACACAGAAACACAATATTGGACATTTTGTATAATATTACGTATGTGGAAATCCGTTTCTAAGTGTCATTTAGGTCAGGAAAGATTTTAGTCACGTTTGTGTACACATGTGCATGAATATGCATGCTTCCGTGTGATCTCGTCTGTGTGTTTGTTTGTACAGTACAACCAAACTACAAACGCTAAAGGTGTTCAACAAATATTTACATCGCGCCATCAACACATTAACCGCTTACGGTGTGTATAATTTGTTCGCGCTACTAAATAAATTACAATTCTTCACTCTCTCACTCCCTCTCTCACGAACACACACACACACACGCGCGCAGAGTGGACGCCTGAAGTTTCATTATCACATTAAATTTCATTTTGAAACCCAGCGAGCGAGCGGGTGTTGATCGGATCGATCGTGATCTAGGATTTCTGTGTGAGTGCGCATCCATCATTTAGCTCATCAAACAACACACTCACACACACACAGTCCCGAGTTACAACAACAAAGATCACACTTAATTTCCGTGGGAATTTTTTCTTCTTCTTCTTCTTCTTCTTCTTCTTCTTCTTCTTCTTCTTCTTCTTCTTCTTCTTCTTCTTCTTCTTCTTCTTCTTCTTCTTCTTTCTAAAGATGCGTTCGCGTACGTTCTTTACTTGTTTTCTTCTTCTTATTCTCGTGCGTAAACATAACAACAAGCAGTGTCGTCGTATCGTTGCGTCCAACCATAGCGAGGACGACCAGTTTCCTCTTGGTTCCCACGCCGTTAGTACAAAACAACAATTCATTCTCTCTCCTTATCTATTGCACACACTCGCTTTCTTCCTTCCCACCAAATACACCTACACCTACTAGTTCCGCTGTACTAGTATTGCCTCCTCACAAATAAAGCTCCTCTCGTAGTGATTATGTAACTTGTTATACCTAATTATTATTGGCCGGCGTTTGTGTGTGCACGCAAGCGCGCCTCGATGCTTTGTTTTCTTTCGTTCCCTTTTCTTCGTGTATTCAACGATTTTCTGCTATTCCACTTACAATCTACGTGTTGTCTTCGGTACGCAAGAGTAAGGCTATCTTGTGATTTCTTATATTTTCTAATTTTTCTTATATTTTTATGTTTTTGACGCTAATTTGTTCGACTGGAAGGAGTAAAATCTATTCAATTCTAGACGGCGAAAGGAATGAAGCTATAAGACTTATTCTTTATAAGTTTTACTCGTGGACCTAAGGTTGTCAAGTCGTAGTCTATAAGAGAAAACAGCCTATAAGAGGCAGGACTTTAACCATGAGACCAGAGTCATGTCCAATCTCTTGTCTATGCTTATGATAATGTCCTTATTGCAAACGGTACAGAGGAT
This sequence comes from Magicicada septendecula, assembly GCA_034769895.1. NCBI lineage: Eukaryota > Metazoa > Arthropoda > Insecta > Hemiptera > Cicadidae > Magicicada > Magicicada septendecula. Next base: position 216,586,374 of record CM068370.1, read on the forward strand.
TGCAGAATGCAATAACCGAGTGGACAACTACCATAAGGAGCACAGAGGGTTGAAGATAAATGTGAATAAAAGCAAAGTGACGATCACTATCAAACACATCCGTTACACGAACATGAACTGGAAAGAATAACAGCTGGACCATGAAGAGGTTTGACAATTTAGGGACAGAAATATACATATAAGACCCCACCATATACAAATAGCAAACGAAAGTTAATAACGAGATTTAAAATGTGGTTGTTGTCAAATGAATCACAGAAAACCCAAAATACGAGTCTACAAGACGGTTTTCCTACCCACGTTAGTTAACGTATGGGACAGAAAGCCTGACCTGCTTGGGAAAAACGTACTGCAAACCTGATGCAGGCAGCTGAAGTATATCCGACTTAGGAAATGCAACCAAGAGGGACGCCGGAAAAAGACAGCACTGCAGTGGTTCGACGGAGTGGCAAAAATAGACAATGGAAGGAAGTCGAAACTCACCAATGAAGCCCGCCCGAAAATAAGAAGAGGAAAGCGAAGATTAGAATGGGTGGATTATACTGAAAGTAACCCAGAAAGGAAACGATTTTACTAGACGCGTGGAACGCCTCGCCCAAAGTAGAATGAAGTGGATGAAGAAGCCCGACGCTTGGCGGAAAGCAGTTTGTAAATTTTAATACAGTAAACGAAAATCGTGTAATAAGCAGTAAAAATTATAGTTTTAATTTTTACGATTTAATGTAATTTCAATTTTCATTTCCAATTTGATGATGGACTTATTTGAAAGTTCTTATGAGGGTCGTGAAACGCATATTCGTTACTCCGATTTCCGATACCGTTCGAATTATCTTCTGCTCTACACACTAGGACGTTAATTACCGGAACAATTTCATGTACAGTATTGTTTGTATCGACATGGCAGTGCTTTGGTATCTTCTGTGATTGGTTAATATTTCCGGGCTGTTAGGCTGTGGACATCCCAAAATAACAGTTATTTTTATTATTCATGATGTACAATATAATAATTTCAATCCCCAGTCTTACGCGGGACTTGTCACCTTACTTTCCCGCACCACTGGGCACGGCCGAAACATCTGATATTATTGTTTGTTGATTGTTACTGTTATTGTTAAAGTTTATTGACTGTTATTGTTACATTTTACGTCATGAATAATAACTGTGCTTTTAACGAATTTAGACCACGGCTAACAGGCCGGAAAATATTAACCAATCAGATTCCGGCTGTGAAAGCCTACGTTATGCATGCAAATAATATCTATGTATCCTTTGATCTGTAATAATATATTTCTCATATTCTATGTCACACTATAGTATATGTTATTCTTTTACACCGTTTCTGATTTCATATTTTCGTTTCTTTATTTCGTTAAAATGTGTTCGTATTTCTATATATAGCCAATATATATATATTTTTAATTAGCAAAATGTGTTCTCGACGATGATGCTACTTAGTTTTTACTTTATCCTTAATCCGTTCGCTTAGCTTAGCTTGTGAGGTTTCTCTGTTCTGAAAGCGACGAAATGTGACAATTACGGCTTTATGTTTTCATAATGGGAAGATTTCGAATGGACAGCGTCTATAGCTTTAAAGGCCGTAAGTGTAAGTTTATCAGTACAAAATTCTAGAACATACCATCCATATTGGATACACTTAGATTCCAATTCAGTGGATTTTGGTTTCAGTTATTTATTTTCACAATTTAATAATATATTTAAATATGGAATCTTTCTGAGTTTCAAAAAAAAGATTAAAAATTTCAATTCGTACATAAGTGTAAAAGCCTGTGTTTTTAAATTATAACGCTTGTGTTATTTCTGATAAAAAAACGACATTTTAAAACTGAATGTGTTAAAACTAAAAAATACAAAATTATATACAAATAAAAAATAAAATTAATAGCTTTTTCTGTTGTCAAACAAAACACGTAACTTTAAAAAACTAAGAGCAGGCAACAGGTAAATTAAAAGGTACAGCTGATTGAAGTAAGTATGATTTTAAGTAAATATTGAAGCAAACCTGAATATCTTATCACCTGCTACGTAGCAAAATGTGATAGGCTACATTTTGTATCCACTACCCACATTTTGCTTATGAATGGAAATGATGATGATGATGACATGGTTTCGCCTTGTCACTGCAATGATCGTTACATTTGGAGGACGTTCTTCTACATCTTCGCCGTCCTTTCTTTCCTAATACCCTGTCTTCCAGAACGCATGCGATAAAGTCATTGTTACTTACAGTATTCTACAAATTGAACATTCCAAAACTAAATTTCTTTTAATAATTTTCTTTCCTCCTTCATTTTCCTTGATATTTATAAACTTGTTTTTCTTTTTATCCAAACATTTATTACAATTTCCGCCATATCCACAATTCTGATGTTTCCAAACGAGTCTTCTCCTTATCTTCCATGTACAATCCTCACTTCGACAAACCAACGTTTCATTAACAATCTTCGCTTCTATAACTAATGATTGCGCACAAGCTTTACTCATCTTTATGTTGGAGTTATTATTTATGAATTATTTATCATAATTTTATTAATATCAATATTATGATATTATTTTATCAATATCATAATATTGATTAAGTGATTATTTATGATTATTATCTAATATCCGTATTTATTCTAATATAAGTAATGTTTAGTTTGCACCGACTACTCTTTTCTTCAGTTCTGAACACACGTTGCCTTCAGTAATTACATTTTCATTGCGCGGAAAATGTAATTATTATAGTTTATAAATGTGGTAATGTGACATTACTTTCGCATGACATTACAACAACAACAACCGTAGTTAACAATGATGGTTTTAAATAGGGTTTACATACTAATAACACAAAAACACTAATTGTCGTTGTACAAATCAAACAGGCAAACACCGGTTTCATGATTCGATAAAGACCTCAGATTTTACTAAAAATTTGTGGTAAAATATATAAAATTCTTAAAGAAATTTTAATAACTAGACAGTGCTGGCTACTAGGCTACTAGTGAGAAAAATGTGTACATTGGTGGGGAGAACTAATAATGGAATTCCATCCAGCATGTGTGTGTGTGTGTGTGCGCGCCCGCGCGTGTGTTTTGGGGTCAGTACAAGTCACGCCAGAAATTGTTCTGTAAGACAAAGGAGCTGCCTACTTCTGACTCAACATAATTAACATTCAACATTAAATATTTGTAACATCAGCAAGTGTATGTGGACGGGTATAAAATGATCTAATCAATGCGTAAACTCACGGTTTAACTGAAAAGTGTCATTACAACCATCACGGTTAGTGAATGTCTTCTCGCACAGTGTGCAATAAGTTGGCTTCTATCGAAACTGCTGGTCTAGCATCAAATACTCAGTCGTCTGCGAGTGGAGCTACTAGTATGTCAGCTGCCTTTCATTACGTATACTGTACTGACACCCTAGTTTATCAAGCCATATATTCTGAAATATTTAGTCCAGGAATGAATTCTTTCTTCAATTTGCGGTTGTAACAAAGTTGTACTTCATCAACACTTATTTCCAAACTCTAACGTGTTCTCTTCTCACTAGGTTTCCATACATCACAATAACAAACCTTAAATAAGAGCCGGTAGTACGCTAAGACTTGGACATACTTTCAGTGAGCAAGAAAACATCTTTACTTGACTTGTCTGGAGTCTTATCCGATTTTTCCTACATTCGATTTTGTGTTTACGCGACAGTAACGACAAAAGATATTTCTAAGGAACGATCTCCACCAACGATCTCTCTCTTCACGTACTTATGGGGGTAAAGAAGCTGTGTTTATCAAATCACAATACTCGTAAACATGAACTACTGCTGCTAACGGTATTGTCATTAGCAAAGTCATGACTCGTGTTCGATGTCAGGTAGCGTTCCATAATTGCTGTCGTTAAAATCTCATGCTTCATTGACCGCTGCTTGGTCTTATTCTCGTCGCGCGTCTGATAAACCTACGAAACACAAGCGAGCGCGCTCGCATCAGAATCGTCGTTTTCTGAAAACTTTGTACACTAGGGCTTGAAATCAATTATCGCTTGAGTTCAGTTTGGGAATGGCAATTTCTGTGTCACATATTCTACAGTACGTCTGATGTTGGTTTGCGCATTGTGAACTTTTTGAAAACTAAAAATGTCCTTACTTTCTTTTATTATCATTTATAAAACCAATTCGTTAAGATTAGTCATTCGTGAAACAATTTATAAGAATTTGCAAAGTTGGTTCGGGAAATCAATTTACACTATCGGTGTCGAACGAATGAAATTAAGCAAACAGAGGAACTATGAGGAAATCAGCTGTTGGAGCGAATAAATAGCAATGAACGTTTTGTTGCACAACCGAGTGTCCGTTTGCTGGCTGGTTGCACTCACATGTCGACCAAAGGCTATAATTTTATAGATCATAGGCGTTTTTCAAATGCGTTCGCTACGTTCCCTCCTTTTGTGTGCGATATGAAAGAAAAGAATGCGTGGCAGCTTCTACAAAGCACATCCGTTTTCTGTTGACAATGAAACTTCAGGTAGAATCTCTTGAAACTCCTTCCCCCATCAGAATAGGCTGCGCACCCTCTAACGTTGGTCCTTCCCTTATAAAAACTTTTACAATATTGACGTTCGGTTACAAAACGGTTAGAAACGTCCAACGGAGACAGCACCGATCTAGTCTATAGTTTTTCCCCGCAGATTTACCAATAAAGTAACATGTGCTAGTATTATAATTGTGCTTAATTAAAGTATATTTATACACTTAGCATACTTATTCCTGTAAGAAACAAATTATTATATTTCAATGATCGGACCTTTTGTTTATTATGATTTATATTTTTAATTCTTTACATTCGAATTCTTTATATCATACACACGCACATCTGCATCATTACAACTTTTTATTACACAGGGTATCAGGTCCATTGCCAGAGATATTATTTTTTCATATTATAATACAAGCAGTACACCGAAGTATAATAGTTACAAAGAAGCATTCGTAAAACTGTGTCGTGTTCACGCACCCAGGCCGGCGCAACGTTAAAAGAAAATTCAAAACTAAGGAGTACGTAATCAACACGAAAAGTTGTGATCTGCTTCAGTTTTGTGGACAACGGAGCAAAAATGATAAACGAACAGAACTGTAGGCCTATGCATACCGTTTTTGTAAAACGGGACTGTTTAATTTGTCAAATTCTAGAGTGAGAAGAATCTACAAACGAAAAAGATTAAAAACCTCATAATATTAACATTTATTCGTATTCATTATTCAGGCGTTGGGGCAAATATAGAATTACAGATTATAAATACTACCGAGGTGTGCAAATTATGAGACTCAGTGCTAGTTTTATTACTTGCTTCTTATTTCCGTGTAGTTTTTGCCACTAACTAAAATTGTAGCACTCTTTTGCAATAACTTTTTACCACATATTAGAGTTAATGATCCTCTCTTTAAAGAATTCGATTGGTTAATTTATGTTTTATAAAAATTCCTTCGAAAGTATCAGTTGTGTTCACTGAGACTTACGCATCATCTGTTTTCTTGATTGTTACTACTGCACAATTCATTAATTCAGTCTAGTTTTTTACACTGGGATACACCTAAGGGTTTCTGTGATATTTCAATTCGTCTTAGTGAATAAAATACATTCTCTCTGACGGTGAAGTTATGGGAAGGATAGCAGACACATCACCATCAAACAATATTTGGTTGAATGCTTATTACAAGAAGAAACGTAATCTCAACGTGATATTTTACAAATCTAGTGTTTTGCAAAATTCAGTTGGTTAAATTAATGTTTAACTCAAATGTGGCGATGCCGTAGTTACAAAATGAAGAGGTAACGCAGTCTGAAAAACAAATATAAACCCACGAATGGAGACGTTATTTTCTGTCAACGTTCTTCCCTGGCCAAGTGACACCCCGGGTTCAAATCCTACAGAGAATCTTTGGGCAATTATTAAGAAAAAATTTAAGAATAAGACGGTTACAACTGAGATGGCATAGGGATGAAACATCGAGGAAAACTGAGAAAGTTTCATGAAACGCATACCAAACCATATCAAAATGATTATAAAACACAAAGAATCTCTCGAGTGACCCCTCGAGTCTAACAATTTGTACACCTGTGTATTCTGAAGTACGGTACTCTAAATGTGGTAAAGTAATTCTGTTACGAACCTTAACTACAACAACCTTTTCTTTCGGCGCCGATATTGAAAAGCTCATTGCATAATAATAAAAAAAAACATTAGACATAGTTGGTCTAAATAAGTTATTCTCAGATCGTCTGGAATAGATGCTGAACGAAGCCTTTAATATTACATGAACTGCAGTTAAAAGACTGGATTACTAAAACAGATTTCTAAGTAATTTGTAAGCTAGGCATACAGACAAAATTTAGGCCTTTTGTTTAAAGAACTCGGGATTTTGCGCCTACCTTCAGTGAATACATTCGAATTAATAAAATCTGTAAAACGTAATATGAATTCAACAATCCCTATAAAATCTACAACACAACATACTCAGATATTTAAAATTTACCAACACATGCACATTAACTGCTGAAAATGCATTAATTATATGAGTACTACAGTGTACAACTCTTTATCGGTATATGGCTATAAAGGATTTTCTGGTGGAGTAAAGGTGCTTTTTACAAGAAGAATTAATCAAGGTGAATTAATTAAATTCAGTACAAAACGAAAGTTTGACAAAACCGATTTATTTGTAAAAAAAGACTCAAGTTTAATAAAACTCTTTTATTGTATTCTACCATGTGACTTTTTCACGTGTACAGCAGAATTTAGGCAAATTCAGAAGTCTTTATGCGTAAAATTCGGCTCTGATGCCGACACAATAACATAAACTGAATTATTTTTTATCACAGTTATGCTGATGTAATTCCTATTTCGTAGAAAAGGAACAGGTTGCTTTACGATAAATCTCAAGCCTCTATAATGTTGAATTGTATAGCAAAATGTAAATAATAAGAAATTATATGTTTTTTTTTAAATATTCCTTAAATCAGGTACTAAAAGTTTTTATCAAAGCATTTCCTTTAAATGACTTAACACAAAATTCATATTTATGTAATATATTTAGTTTGAAGAAGTACATTTGTATCTTCAAACTATCTTGTATCGTTTCGATCCTTACCTTTGTATAGGATCGAACAAGAATCGCAATCATCGAAGTCAGCTACAATTGCTGATATACTAGGAAACTAACTTGAGAAGAATAAAGTGTACCCACAAGGTATTAAATAAAATTGAAGAGGCGGTGACATAATACGTCACCATAATGGTTTGATTTAAATAATTTGAACTAAACTATATAAAATAGTGAATCTTTAAACTACTTTAATATTTTACAACTCCTTGAGTTGTATCCACATCTTATCGTCGTATAACAGAAACACATTTTCTAGTTCGAGATCCATATTTTCGAGTTCTGTTTTCCATAGTTTAAAAAATGTATCTAGGTTACAGAGAAAAGTATAAAAATTCATTGTGCACTGGCCACACCACATATTACGTAGGTGCGAAGCAATGTGTGCGTGTACAAAGCAGATGTTCGTTATATCGGCCGCGGACTCAATCTGTGGCACACTGTTCAGGTAGCACGATTTAGCCAGGTGTCTACTACACCGGGCGACTCCACTCTTCCTTGGTCGTGGTGCCGTTCCTAGCCAAAGGTTACAGTGGCCGACCACCTTGGATCCATTACGTATAAAAATAAGCATCGAATTTACATATAAACTGCAGTTTACAGCACAGAAACAATTATCTACGATTACTAATTCAGTGCGGGTTTTAATAATTTTAAATAATTAATAAAATAATCGACGGTTGGTATTTTTACACCACTCATTTTGTCAGAATTCGTTTTTATATTTAATTTATAACAGTAATTATTTTAATATCGTAAACTGCAGCACAAGGGTAATTCAAAAGCTGAATAAAAGACATACTTTTTAAATAACGTTTAAACACAGACGATTCTTCTTCCTTTTCTTCTTCTTTGTACCTTGCTCTTTCAGGAAATCGACAACAAATAACTGCTCAAATCATTCTCCCATTTTATTAAGCTGAACTAAATAGGTTAAGTTATGTCTGTTCTAAGCATTGTCTAATGATCTTCAATATATCTTCTACTTTGATCTGTTTTTAACGTTTACTTCAGCGACTAGCTGAAGTAATCTGCTATTCTGATTCTGTTACTGTAACCAAAGTCAGCCGATCTCTCTTTGTGTTACTGTAGTGAAAGTTGTAGTTTCCTACTCGGAGCGTTGTAGAATCTATCGAATCCTGGAATCAGACATCTACGAGGTACGAAATATGTTTCATATTACGAGGGCAGCAACATGTTTCAAATGCTTTAAGCTGTTTCTGTAATGCTTCAGCAAGAGTTCAAGCTTTCTGCCCCCGTAATGACGAAAAAAACTCGAACTCCCAGATGTAAGCTATATTGGGTTTTGAGTTTTCACTTATTGTAAACGATTATCATTCTTCTTTTGTACATGATTTTTTTCTATTTCGAACAGTGATCTCGTCCGCCATTAAGTACGCATCGCAGACACGTCGCTCTATGTTCTTTGTCTAGTATCTAATTATTTACTAGCATCGATGAGTCCACATTTCGATTCTTGATAATTACCAGAATATTTGTTTCCTAAGTTACTTTGGTAGCGTTATTTTTATCAGGGTTGTAGAACGTTTCCGTGTATCTTAGCTACTTGGTGACTGGAGCACATTATCAACCTCTTCTCCGTCAAGAGTGTTGTGCCGGTGTAAATCCGGCTGTCGAAGGTTTTAGAAAATTTTTTTTTAATTGTAAGTAACGCGAAGGCAAGGGTCAGCTGAAACGACCCTTGTCCTGCTCTGTTAAGGCTGCGCGCGCAACTAGTAGTAAGGGGGTCGTTTTGGCTCTGCCGCTGACAGCAGTTCAGCTCACCGCCCGCTACGAAATACATCGGTCTCTCTCTTCGAACAATTACGGCGTAGTTCTCTGTATCTACATGGCTTGCTGAAGCGTAAACGACTCCCGGGTTCTTGATTAAGACGGAGATTTGGCCTTGCTGATTGCCGTACAACTGCATCAGCCATGGACCATTAGAGAAGATCCTGTCCGGAGAGGGAGCTGGTGACCGATTCATGATGTAGCACTTAGGCAGCTGTATTAAGGTGATATGCACTCTTTATTTTTCTTTTGGGGCCGGGCCGGCAGTGCACCTGTTTTACAGTAATATTCATTTGAATCCATGTGACCACGTGTCCAGACTGTCTGCTATAAATGGGAACAGCTGATCATCATGAGTTAATTTCAAGAACACTTTTTATAACTGAATTACCTAACACTAAGTGCATTGCTTGTAATTGTGTGCTGCACTGGGGGAGCGTGCCAGAGATATTTTTACACTTGCACATTTTACCGTTTGCATTTCATTATTATATTACTCTTTACAAAAATTATAGAACATGTTATGGACTCTGTTCCGGCTGGAACAGAAATGAGTAAATATTAAATTCACCTTGGGTTTAACATTTAAGGGCTGGGGGTTTTCCTTGTTTTTTTTTTGGGCCGTTTTCTGGGGTTTAAAAGGGGACTTAGTTTTTGTCTGACACATGTTTGTGCAGCCTGAGGCAGGTTAGATTCCTGTCAAATTTTGTCAACCACCTGCTGGCGCGCTTCCACAGCTGCTAGGGCACAACCGTTTTATTGTACTTTCATTTTAATTATATTTATATAGCCAGTCGGGTTTTAATAGAAAATAATTTGCACATTTTTCTGGGCATATACTAGTTAATTTTGTAACTCACAAAAGTCTACACTGATTGTTTTCCTTTTACTTGTAAAACATATAATGATCAACCTTATCCACTCGTAGCATATACTGATTTATTTTTTTTAACTGTAAAACATACTGATTAATATTTTTAACTATAGAACATATAATGATTAATTTTTTTAACTTGTAAAACATATACTGTTTGATTCCTTTTTCAAGATTTTGTAAAGCCTCAACTGATTAATTTTCTACTGGTAAAGTATACTGATTTATTGAATCCTTCTGAAATTGTGAAGCAAATTAACCTTTTAGAATTGTATAACAACTGTTTAAAAACCAGGTGATGTAGTTTCCGTAAATTTTTATTTAATGCTGTGGAAGGAACTTAAGGTTCATACGCTCATGATGGGTCAGTGATCTGTGGAATGCTATACATATGGGCGGTCCGGTCTTACTTATGCGTTATGAGTAATTATTATCCTTTTTTGGAGTTTTGGCTTTAAGTAATTCTACAGAAAAGGGTTGCTGATGGGCGAACATTTTATTACTGCTGGGTTCTGGGTATGGTACTAACACTGCCTGCAAGGCGGGTGCATTCCAGGGGCATTCGTGTTAGAGTTGATGTATAATTGTGAGTCTATGTGCCTTATGTTTCAGTGTGTCTTGTTATGTTTGTCTGTGTCTAGCTAGTCACGAAATGGGGGAGAATTTTATATTTATATATATTTACTGAATATTATACACACTCGTTATGATATATATATATGCTGCCTTTAATATTGTTAAAGCAGGGCTTAATTTATTTGTGATATTTATGATTCATGGGGGGGGGATAACTATGTGATAGAGTTGCCTACATGTATTAATTCTTGGCAAACAATAAAAACGTTATTGTTATATTACAGCTGAGTTTCATTGCAAGTCCCGTCATACTGGACCCGGCACAATTTTTGCTTCTCTAGGCTCCGGCCTAGTCCTAATTGACTTGTGGCTTCTCTTTCAAAAACAAAAACAAAATGTTAAAATAAAAGAAGTTGTTTTATACTCTTAAAAATACATAAAAGGAAAGAGGGGTTACAAATGGTAGCAGTGAGCGTGGTTCATTCTAGGCTTGAACCCTTGGGTCCTGGTGTGTGACGGGGCTTGCAAACTCGGAAATATTAATGCCATTGTTGTGACATAGTTTTGGTATATGCCTGTGTAGGCTAGTTGTAGGTAGTATAACTTGTGAGTCGGGTCGCACCACTGAGGCGGTTATTTGTGTTTGAAAAATGTAACGGTTGTACGGCCGGGGAGTCTCAAGCGTGGCCTGGATGATGGAATGTTGATTCGGGGTCGGAGTTTAGCGTGTTATATTGGCGGGATGCGGTATGGCCCGATCGGAAATCGGTACCGGCACCGACTTATGTCCGGTTGATGTTGAGGTATTAATTCCCGGATTATGACTTTCAATTGTTAGTTGGTTGTTGTGAGTTATGTGTTGGTATGACGTGTGTGTTGAATTGCTGTTTGATGTTATGTGTGTTTAGTATTGTTGGTTGTCACTTGTCTCCTTCTGTCGTGGGTGTGAATGGTCCTGAATAGGCCAGGTCTCCGCAGCGCTACAGAACCCGGGGGTCTTCTTGATGGAAGAACAGTACTCAAGGTTTTCCTGGTTTAGTGATTTTCGTTTTTATGTTTGTTTGTGGTTCATAGGAGAAGTAATTAGAGCATTGGAGGCATGAGTGTTATAAATCCCGATTTATTTTTGAGGCACGAGTTGGAGTTCGAGATTAAGTCCCGGGGTGGGAGGCCCCAGGGGGATGTTGCTTCTTTGAGGAAGCAGTTAAGAGACGCCCTCGCGTCCGGAGGGACGACGTCGCTCGTAAAGGTTACTGATGTGACAACTGAGCTCGAGTTGTGCCAGGAGAAGTGGGGAGAGTTGCGGGAGGTGATGGAGGATTTTGAGTCGGCCCCTTCCAGCCTCAGGGCAAGACAGAGAGTGCGTCAGCGAGCGGAACACCTGCAACATAGACTGGAGAACTTGTCCGCACAAACTACAATCGCTGAAGTCAGCGCCACACTGAAGCTGATTTCGGAACAGGTGGCTAAAGCATTGCGGAACTTCGAGCCCGTGAAGTCTCAGCTTTCCGTGAGCTCTCCCCAGCCTCCTGAAATGGACATAGCGCAGACGCCGAACCCGGCGGCTCCATTGCCGACGCTCTCGGGAGGATCGAGCGTCTCTTATAATAAATTACATAACCCCCTGTCTTCCATTATTCAGGAGCTTCCGGTTGTAGATGGACTAGACGTGGACAAATTGATGGTCTTTTTCCGAATTTTGTTTCAGCTGTCCGACTTCCCGGGGATGTCGGATAGCACCCTACTCGAACTCGTGTATCCCTATTGTCGGGGGTCTGTGGCTGAGCGGGTCGCGCGGACTATAAGAGATGGCGCCAGTGTGGCGTCTTTCCATCGGGGGGTGTTGGACGCATGCGTGCCTGGCCGATTGCGAAAGCAGCTGCAGCACAAACATTGTTATCGGGTGCAAGCACATGGGGAGAATTTTGCGAAGTTTGCACAGAGTATCCGTGATGCTGTCCGGATTTTAGGGTTGGGACTGCCCGAGAATGAAGTAGTGCAGATGATATTCGAAGGGGTTACTCCCCAGGAGAGATCTCGTTTAACTTTTGCTGAGCGACCGCGGAATTATGAAGACCTCGAGAAGCTGTGCGCGTTATGCCGGGCTACACAATCAATAGATGAATCCCGTGGGCCAGTAAGGGCCAGTCCGGGCGAACCCCGAGTGGTGGAACGACGGGTCGTTCAGTCCCAACCACGGCCAGAGAGAAATAACGGTGATCGAGGCGGACAATTGAGAGGTGTTGTTTGCTTTCGCTGTCGCAGACAGGGGCATGTTGCCCGCGATTGTCCGGAGGGTGGTATGCGTCCGGCGCTTCCCCCGAGGGTCCGGTACTCAAAAAACTAAATTACCAGGGGGGGGACAAATCGGAGGTTGTCTTCCCCTCGTTACAAGACTTGTCAGAATTCAAGTGCCTCCAGGCAGAGGATAGGTCCTGACTCTTCTAATGTCAAGGTCCTTGCTACCGTCCCGCAAAAGGCTTCTGTATGCCCCTTCCTGTCGCTCGAGGTAAAGAAGGGTCAACTCAGAGCGTTAGTTGACTCCGGGTCAGCCCGATCTGTCATCTCATCTCGAGTATGCGCGGACCTTGAAAAACAGGGATTAATAAAAGGGTCGAATCGGTCGTCTGTGGTGTGGTGGACTGCTTCTAGGGAAATTCTGCCCATCTCCCGGGTGGTTTCCTTTAAGTTCAAGATTGATGGCTTTTCTTGGGTGTGGCCTTTTCTGGTTTCTCCGGCTCTGGAAGTTGACTGTATTGTGGGTGCCGATTTCATCGCTAAAAGTGGTCTCGTGTTGGACATCCATGGGCACCAGTGTTATTTTAAATTTAATCGGGGTGTTGTTATTCCATTTCTTGGATACCAGGGAGCTAAGGGAGGTATCCAAGAGGTCGCTTGTCCCGATTCTGCACGAGATCATCTCACTCCCGCCCAGCAGAGAGCTTTAGACCGATTGTGTGAGGAATTTCCCTCCGTATTAACTCCTAAGTTGGGACTCACACACTTATTAGAGTATAAAATTCGTTTAACGGACTCTAAGATAGTGAGGTCGCACCCATACAAGTTCGCCCCTACGAAAATGGCCGTTCTGAGGGAGAAGGTTCAAGAGCTTTTAGAGCAAGGGGTAATTGAACCTTCCAATTCCAGTTATGCCAGTCCAGCGTTCCTGGTACCCAAGCCTGGGGGTAAGCACCGTATGGTGATAGATTACCGGAAGTTAAATTCTAATATTGAGGTGGATTCGGTTCCCCTTCCGGATCTCCACTCAGCTTTCGATTGGTTTAGTGAGGCCAAGTATTTCACCGTGATTGATCTCAACGCTGCATAGCACCAGATCCCTTTGTCCAAGGAAAGTAGACCTTACACGGCGTTTTGTGTCCCGTGGAATTTGTATCAGTATACGCGGGTCCCTATGGGTCTGGCGGTGGGCGCCCAGACGCTCACACGTCTGCTTGACCTGGTGTTTCAAGACGTAAAATTCAAGTCACCGTGATTGATCTCAACGCTGCATATCACCAGATCCCTTTGTCCAAGGAAAGTAGACCTTACACGGCGTTTTGTGTCCCGTGGAATTTGTATCAGTATACGCGGGTCCCTATGGGTCTGCCGGTGGGCGCCCAGACGCTCACACGTCTGCTTGACCTGGTGTTTCAAGACGTAAAATTCAAGTTCATTTTAAATTATTTGGACGACTTGCTGGTCTACAGTAAAACTTATGATGAACATCTGTGCCATCTCAGGGAGGTGATGAGCAGGTTGAGAAGCGCGGGCCTCACGGTCAATCCGGAAAAAGCGCGAATTGCCCAGGAAAGCATATCATTTCTGGGGCATCTGGTGTCGCACCAAGGCGTTACAGTGGACCCTGAAAGGACCCAGGGTATCCGGGATTTTCCCCCGCCAAGGGATGCCAAAGGCATCGCCAGGTTCGTGGGGATGGTTAACTTTTATCGGCGGTTTATCCCCAATGCAGCGGAGATAGCTGCACCTCTAAATGAATTGAGAAAGAAGGGGGCTAAGTTTGTGTGGGGCGAAAGCCAGCAGAAGGCTTTCGAAACGTTGAAGGAAGCTATTATTTCCCCGCCGGTGCTGCGAATGCCGGATTTTTCTCAACCGTTTATCTTACAGACGGACGCGAGTTCGGTGGCGCTCGGGGCGGTTCTGTCCCAAGTCGTTGATGGTGCTAGGCAGCCTGTGGCCTTTATTTCCCGAACCCTGACCCAGCAAGAAAGAAAGTCATCAGTATATGAGCTAGAGTGTTTAGCTGTGGTATACGCTCTAGATAAGTTCAGGCGTTTTCTGGAACACGCTGAGTTCCTGCTCGAGACCGACAATCAGGCTCTCTCTTGGCTTCTTGCTCACCCCCGGCAACTGGGTAAAATTGGTAGATGGGTGGTTAAAATCTCATCCTTCAAGTTCAAGGTGCAACACATTAGGGGAACTCAAAATGTGGTTACAGATGCTTTGTCACGCATGTTTTCCCAACCCAGTGAAGTCCAATCTGAGCAACCCTGTTCTGTTCTACTAGACTTTCCGTTAGCCTTCACTGATGTGTTACCCCATCAGTTGAATGATGAAGAGCTGGGTCCTGTCATCCAGAAAATAAAGGAGGGTAACGCGCAGGCCCCTTACTTCTTGTCCAAGGGCGTCCTGTGTTGTCGAGAAAGAAAGGGACGTGCCCCGAAGATCGTGCTGCCTAGCAAGTTAGTGCCCATGGTCTTCAGCTATTATCACAATTCCCCAGTAGGAGGCCACAAGGGAATTTCGAAGACCATTTCCGGTATTAGGAAATACTTCATCTGGAAGGGCATGGACAGACACATCGCGACGAGGGTTAAGAGTTGTCATCTGTGTGGCTTAAGCAAGCCTGCCCAAAACACAAAGTTGGGGTTGTTGTCATCAGACGTGGCGAGCAGACCGATGGAGAAGCTATTCATCGACTACGTGGGACCCTTCCCGCGTAGCAAGTCAGGTAATGCTTACCTACTTGTCTGTGTGGATGCTTTTTCGAAGTTTGCCTGGCTATTGCCCTTACGGCAGGCAACAGCGCGCTTCAGAACCATGTTTTTCAGCATTTCGGTCTTCCGACCATCATTGTCTCCGACAATGGACCACAGTTCATTTCGAGTGAGTTCCGGCGGATGTGTTTCGCCAGCGGTATCAAACATGTAACCACTTCCCCGTATTACCCACAGCCGTCCCATGCGGAGAGGTTCAATAGGAATCTCCGGTCCGCACTCATTGCCTATCACGCGGAGCAACAGACCACCTGGGACCAGAACTTGAAGTGGTTGCAGCTAGCTTTTAACACGGCCCTGCATGACAGTCATAAGGCCGTGCCCTTTGAGATCATGTTTGGATTCTCGCCCGCACTCCCGTTGACTAACTTGTGGAATATTGACGATCTTCTACCACGGGAGCCCGATAATGGAACTGCGGAGAGATGGAGGGAGGCTCGGAAGAATTTGCTGCGAGCGCACGAGCGGGTCCGTCGACGATATAATCAGGGGCGAATTCCGAACCCCTTTCAGACCGGCGACTGGGTCTACTGCCAGAGCCATCCGATCAGCTCAGCCGCGGACAAAAGAGCCGCTAAATTGTGCTATCGTTGGTCGGGACCATACCGTATCCTAGGGTTTACGTCTCCGGTGACGGCGCGATTGGAAGAGCAGGGTAGTAATCCTAAAGAGATTACTACACATATATCAAAATTAAAATTATTTCGAAAAGGGTAAACGGGCTGAAAGAGGGGGGGAGCGATGGCGGTCTCTGTGCGAGTGGGGATGTTGTCGGTTTTGAGAGGGTGTGCTCCGGGGGCGGTATTGAGAATGATATGGTAGCGGGTAGATGTTTCCCACAGTCCCAGTGGGGTTCGTCTGCTTCAGGGATGCGCCCCTGCCTGCGCGAGCCTTGGTTTTCTCCAATTGTCCTTATGTCCGGAGGGAGCCAGGTCCTTACCTTCAGTCCTAGCCTATGACCGTTTAATCATCCTTGACCATCCACCTTCCGATTTTCCTAACCAAAAAAAAAAAAAAAAAAAAAACTAGAAAAGCCAAAAAAGGGAGTTGGAGAGAGGATAGACAGCAAGGAGGTGCTCAGGGGCGGTTGTGCGCCTTGGGGGCCTCCTTGTTGTTCACATGCCCTTGGAGCACACATGTAAAACTCATATATATATTGGATAGGTGCCATAGTCACAGTTAACATGGCTTTCCGTCAGGTCCGCAGTGGGGACCACCGCATCATGGAGACTGTCATCGCCCCTTTTCCCCTTGGCCCGTGCCGTGCCGGTTTGTTTAGAATGGGGGGGAATTGGAGAATGACCCCGTAGGTATATGGGGCAGATGCCCTGTTTAGGTGGCTATCGTGTTCTGGCTCGAGTGGACAAGCCTCAGGAGGTCGGAACTCAGGGAGCTCCCGTACTTTTCTTTCGTCTTCCTTCTCTGTCCCTCTTTGCGGTGGGCTGGCCCTGATCAGGTCAGCGGGCCGCACATACACACTTACACTCTACACGTCTTCTTTCGTCTCTTTCGTCTTCCCTTCAGAGCCTCTGTTCTCCTGAGAGCAAGTGCCGCCTGGCCAATTTACCCACGATGTCCACTAGAGTATTTAAGAAGGGGGGGTACACTGCAGGGTACTTTCCCGAGTTTCAGAGTGGGGCAACCGGGTTGCCCTTTCGGGGTGGGGGTGTGCCGGTGTAAATCCGGCTGTCGAAGGTTTTAGAAATTTTTTTTTTAATTGTAAGTAACGCGAAGGCAAGGGTCAGCTGAAACGACCCTTGTCCTGCTCTGTTAAGGCTGCGCGCGCAACTAGTAGTAAGGGGGTCGTTTTGGCTCTGCCGCTGACAGCAGTTCAGCTCACCGCCCGCTACGAAATACATCGGTCTCTCTCTCTTCGAACAATTACGGCGTAGTTCTCTGTATCTACATGGCTTGCTGAAGCGTAAACGACTCCCGGGTTCTTGATTAAGACGGAGATTTGGCCTTGCTGATTGCCGTACAACTGCATCAGCCATGGACCATTAGAGAAGATCCTGTCCGGAGAGGGAGCTGGTGACCGATTCATAATGTAGCACTTAGGCAGCTGTATTAAGGTGATATGCACTCTTTATTTTTCTTTTGGGGCCGGGCCGGCAGTGCACCTGTTTTACAGTAATATTCATTTGAATCCATGTGACCACGTGTCCAGACTGTCTGCTATAAATGGGAACAGCTGATCATCATGAGTTAATTTCAAGAACACTTTTTATAACTGAATTACCTAACACTAAGTGCATTGCTTGTAATTGTGTGCTGCACTGGGGGAGCGTGCCAGAGATATTTTTACACTTGCACATTTTACCGTTTGCATTTCATTATTATATTACTCTTTACAAAAATTATAGAACATGTTATGGACTCTGTTCCGGCTGGAACAGAAATGAGTAAATATTAAATTCACCTTGGGTTTAACATTTAAGGGCTGGGGGTTTTCCTTGTTTTTTTTTGGGCCGTTTTCTGGGGTTTAAAGGGGACTTAGTTTTTGTCTGACACATGTTTGTGCAGCCTGAGGCAGGTTAGATTCCTGTCAAATTTTGTCAACCACCTGCTGGCGCGCTTCCACAGCTGCTAGGGCACAACCGTTTTATTGTACTTTCATTTTAATTATATTTATATAGCCAGTCGGGTTTTAATAGAAAATAATTTGCACATTTTTCTGGGCATATACTAGTTAATTTTGTAACTCACAAAAGTCTACATTGATTGTTTTCCTTTTACTTGTAAAACATATAATGATCAACCTTATCCACTTGTAGCATATACTGATTTATTTTTTTTAACTGTAAAACATACTGATTAATATTTTTAACTATAGAACATATAATGATTAATTTTTTTTAACTTGTAAAACATAAACTGTTTGATTCCTTTTTCAAGATTTTGTAAAGCCTCAACTGATTAATTTTCTACTGGTACAGTATACTGATTTATTGAATCCTTCTGAAATTGTGAAGCAAATTACCTTTTAGAATTGTATAACAACTGTTTAAAAATCAGGTGATGTAGTTTCCGTAAATTTTTATTTAATGCTGTGGAAGGAACTTAAGGTTCATACGCTCATGATGGGTCAGTGATCTGTGGAATGCTATACATATGGGCGGTCCGGTCTTACTTATGCGTTATGAGTAATTATTATCCTTTTTTGGAGTTTCGGCTTTAAGTAATTCTACAGAAAAGGGTTGCTGATGGGCGAACATTTTATTAC
This sequence comes from Magicicada septendecula, assembly GCA_034769895.1. NCBI lineage: Eukaryota > Metazoa > Arthropoda > Insecta > Hemiptera > Cicadidae > Magicicada > Magicicada septendecula. Next base: position 216,605,011 of record CM068370.1, read on the forward strand.
TGCTGGGTTCTGGGTATGGTACTAACACTGCCTGCAAGGCGGGTGCATTCCAGGGGCATTCGTGTTAGAGTTGATGTATAATTGTGAGTCTATGTGCCTTATGTTTCAGTGTGTCTTGTTATGTTTGTCTGTGTCTAGCTAGTCACGAAATGGGGGAGAATTTTATATTTATATATATTTACTGAATATTATACACACTCGTTATGATATATATATATATATGTTGCCTTTAATATTGTTAAAGCAGGGCTTAATTTATTTGTGATATTTATGATTCATGGGGGGGGGATAACTATGTGATAGAGTTGCCTACATGTATTAATTCTTGGCAAACAATAAAAACGTTATTGTTATATTACAGCTGAGTTTCATTGCAAGTCCCGTCATACTGGACCCGGCACAATTTTTGCTTCTCTAGGCTCCGGCCTAGTCCTAATTGACTTGTGGCTTCTCTTTCAAAAAAAAAAAAGAAAATGTTAAAATAAAAGAAGTTGTTTTATACTCTTAAAAATACATAAAAGGAAAGAGGGGTTACAGTGTGTGGATAAATGCGTGGTTACTGTGTGTGTTTAAATACTTATGTACTTCAAAGTTCTCTTGTATGTCTCATATTGTATCGTAGTAAGCAAAATAACTTTTCCTCTCACTAGCGATGCAATCAAAACTCTGAAGATATATTATTTCATAATAGTGAGTCGAATCTTATTCACATTACAATTTTTTTAAAGTGATTATTACAAACTACTGTTTTTTTCGATTCAACTGTTACAAACTGCTTTGTAATATCTATAATTGACTCCTTTGTAATCTGCTCGTTATTTTAGTGGCTGACGTTCTCTCTTCCTGTCCGCCTAAGCAGTCAATAACGTGTCAACATCATAAGGCAAATGCAACACCGTCTGGCAGAAAATTTCAAAATTACGGATGGTGACTAAGGCGGTAGTCTTGCCACCCATTGACCATCAGACGAGTTGGTTTATCGTGTTAGGAATTTTGTAACTGCTGTACTTGTTAGTTATGAATTACACCTATTCTTGGTTCCACAGATGGGTAAGACAATGGGCGAGATAGGGAAAGACGAAATGGGCGCTTATGGGTTTTGCGTTCACTGCTATTATGCGACTTGAAAACCACGACCGATAAAAATAAAGTACTAGATAAGTCTACAGAATGTGCACAGTAGTAACAACATTTTAATTCATCACATTTTGGTATACTTTAAACAAATTTAGCCCAAAAATTAAGTCGGTAAAAATAAAAACGCAATAAAACCGTATCACACTCGATTTAGTGCGTATTGAAATATAAACTGTCCTTACGCAAGATGTTCTTGCTCCATAATAATAATTTTTTTTCTACATGCAGTCCAGTTCACGTAATGTAAATGCCATTTAAATTTAATAATATCCTTGTTATAACAAAATAAAAAATAAAAGTTCATATCAAATTTTAATTTTTTTCAGTCACGATGCGCAAAAAGTAGCCTGCGAGAAACTATTTCACTATGTAAGATAGACTAATACATTAAACGAGTGAATTGTACAGAAAGGTTCAAATTTAATTTTGATTTAACTCCCAACGTTCCATCTTCATTGGTTTTCAAATTATGGAGCGAATCGTACAAATATACTTCAGCGGTCGCGCTGCGTACTGCCGCAAGTCCGTTCCCGTGTGTATCGTGACGTGTTTCTATTAAGGCATTGTACTGTTACAGAAAGCGTTAGAAATACATTTATTGTAATTTAAGACTTAAAACAGTAAATCTCTCCGCAGCATTTAGGAAATGTAAATTGAAATAGATAATTTAATAAATACAAATAATTATTACTTGAAGGAGTAGCTTTTAACTTCATGAAAAACGTGTACAGCTGTTTTGAGGATGATAATGATAAAAATTATAAATATATTTCATAATGAATAATACATACCGTAATAACACTTTAAATAATCAGTGCTAGATTCAATGTTTTAATTCATAGAACATGACACTTACAAAAGTTACAGTAGCATTATATGTGGAATTGTTTTGCGTGTTTACAACTCCTTAAAAATGAAGTACTACAATAAATCAAACGATAACATTAAAGAAACTTGTGAAATCACGGGGAATAACCCTGGAAAGTTTTACAGACTCAAGAAATTATTTTTTATAGATTAAATAAGGTTCAGTTGTTATACCAATAAAGCTATGAAAGGACTTAAAAGCAGCCGTAAAATCAAATACGATGACTTTGATAGGTGCACAATTAATAGATATTATTTTTTAATAGACAGATATTTCCAAGCGCTTTGCTTAGTTATAGTTGTATAATAATAATAATAATAACCCTGACTTACTATTAGAATGCTGGAAATGGTGGGGCAGTCTCTAGAGAGATTGTCTATCGAAGGGAAGAATTTACAAGCCCACCAACCTCTGAGGTTGAGGAGAAAAAGAGAGATTATAGAACAGAAGACTAACCCAGCGTATAGATGAATAAGTTTAAACAAAATGCCTGAGACGATGACATCAAGCTCCTTATGGATGTAATAAACATGTGTAAATATACATATATTCTTAATCAATGTACCGGATTGGGTTCGTAACACACACAATATTCCCGGAAACGCTCAGTTATTTGGTTACTTAATGGCACTTGTAATATTATAAATTTACTATACCAATAAAAAAACTTATTTATATATACAGTTATTTTCAAAAACTGTTTTCCCGCTCTGACAGACAAACCGTTTTCTCTTCAAGTCGGCTCCGTTAGCAGCCCAATATTTTTCACACTAATATAATCCATTTTTCACTTCGCCCACACAAAAACGGCTCCGCTTTTTCTTTTCGCTGTCTCTCAATCTGCGTGCAGGGGTGCGAATGAGCGCGCTCACGCGTCCGTATTCCGCGCAGAGATAACGCATTTATCAAAAGACAATAACTTTACCGGGGAGCGTCTAGAAGTTACGTACGCATTTTTCATATGAGTTTTCACCTAGGGCGGTACAATAACAAAATGAAATGTATTTTTAAAACGTGTAAAAACGAACTTAAATAAGATATAAAATGTAGGAGAAGCGGTCGGTTTTTTAAACACAATTTTTTTTTAATTACAAGTTTTAGAAACTCGAATATAATGAAGTCGGGATTGTTTCTACGTTGCCTACTGCTTAATCAGACACATAAAATCAACAAGAAAAGTTCGTAATGTTAAACAATTATTACGGAATTATTATAATTATTAATTATTTTTAGCCAGTAGATTTGTTACAGACAATATTTCTCTTAACATGCAGTAAATGCGAATAATACGTTGTTAACCAGTACAAGAAACCGGAATTTTTGCTAACTACACTTAGGGTCTCCCGAAATTGTTGCTAACTACACTTAGGGTCTCTCCATCGATGTATACTATATGGATCGCGTGCTGACAGGCAAAGTTAAAGGCAGAAAACGGTCCGAGCACGTATAGCTTCCCACAAAATGGTTGGCAATAAAGCGTTTGGCGCTATTTAACACGTGTATTAAACGAGTCATTCAGTCAGTAATGCACTTGTTTTAACAGTTTACAATTATTACATTTGGGACAGTTCTACTGAAAACATGTGCTTATGAAGATTTTATTATTATAACAGTTTGTTTTTACTTTTGCCTAACTGATATAACAGATGACAATAACTTAAGCGTTTACACTCATTTTACTGATTTTGTATCAAGCGGAAAATTAATTTGAGCGTCATTAGACGTTTTAAAGATTGTAAAATATATGTATAATTTATTGATTATATCTGACAGTAAACTTAATATCAAAAAATGATTATATCAGTTTGCAAAAACTTTACCGGCACAGTGTTTAGAAAACATATTTCAAACAATGATTTTTCTGAAGACAGCCATGAAGTGAAACTTATCAAATTAATAGTGACATTATTTTATAAAATCTTGTGCTATAATACTGTTAAGGAAAGAACCGCTGCAGCTACCTTCTCTAAGCTGCCAAAAGTTAAATAAATTTGTATTATTTAGTAATGTTTAATGTAAACAATTTTTATACAGTTAATACGTAGCTAATAAAATAAAATAAAATAAATTAATGTAAATTAGCATTGCTTATTGAACACTTTAACGACCATGGCGAGCGTATACGCCAGCTTCTTTTACGCAATAAACATTTTAAAGTTTACGGCTCACGTCTTTTATTCTTTGTTTTCCTTATTCTATCTTTATTCGTCTGGCTTCAATAATAAATGTTCATAAATAAGAACGCAACAGAACTTAGCGATAAACTTAAATAATGTGTCAGAATACTGAAATCTTACAGTGAAACAAATGAGTTTATTTTGTAAAAGAACTTATTAAAAACCTCCCACTTTGGAGTCATTAATTGTTAAAATGACACAGCTATACCATTTAACGCAAAATATAATCCGCTAAAGCAACAAAAGCTATAACAAAGCAGAAATGTCAGACTTTGTACAGGTACAGTATATAGCATACCCAGTGTTCTTGCCAACCACTGATGCAGCGGTCGGACCGAATTCAGTGAATGCAGCACGCGAGCCATATAGTATACATCGATGGGTCTCTCTGTGTCTCCAAATTTTAAGTTAAATGCGCACATTATATAATACGCACCTGCCTGCAATTCTGTGATGTGACCGCGAATTTTGTGAAACACGAAAATTTTAAATACCTGTACGCACCTATTTTTAGGTAACAGGTAACATAATTCCAGACATTTAAGAGATTACACCATTTGTTGAAATTACTTTCTGCCGGGCTATTAGGGCGTGGCCTACTGCTTTGATTGTTAACAGACGTTTTGGAGTCTGTACCTCAGTACTGAAAACCTAAGGAACTTTTTTTATTATTTTCCAACTCTTTAGCTCTGTTGTTCTTTAATAAATATTCAGTTGAATACACTGCATCAAGCAAAACTCAAGTTAAATTTGAAATCAAAATTTTTTGTTTTCCATTACAATTAAGTGAACGAAATATTAAAAGTCCAACATAGTTTGTTTATAACACAACTGAGTTACAACAAATCTCTACGAAACCAAGAAAGTGTATAGTTTTATGATATCGTGTAAAATACGAATAATTTAAACCCCGTATTGAAACATGATTATTCTCTGTAGACGTTACTGCTATACAAGATTTCTAAATTGATCGACCACACGTAGATAATCCTTCCGTGCAACCTTGTTTACTTAGGGGTGGTTGATTTCATATGTACTGTGCCCTTGGTGTTTTCGTGTGAATTGGCTAGTTTACGTATGAATTGTATGTCATCGTGAATAGATAGAAACAACCTAATCTGCCCGGAAACAGGTACTTTAAAGGCCGGAAGATTGTCTTATCTATTAGTTTCGATCATAGAAACTCCCACGTTTAGTACGGTTTGGAACCTAAGGAACACCTCCTCAATATATCTTCGCGGTATTAAATAACCGCACTTTCACCAACTCTTGAAATTCTTTCACTATTCTTTATTCGTTACTTCAAATTACTTGTGTGTACCATGCCACACCTTAAGACGAACCTACAGATTACTTCTTCATCATATTCAAATAAAATTTGTAGTCCTACAACTTTACATAATTTCAGATTTTCCCTAATCTTATAAAGCCACATGACAAATTACTTTTTAAATCCGACTAGAAGGAGGAAGAATAACGATTACTTTAGTATTTGTCTCTACCATAACTGACGATGCCAACAACTTGACCGTTTCCACAGTAAATCAGTTCACAATATGTTATCGTCTGCGTATCGGGAGGGACGCAGTTGTTTGTAATGCAGTGTGCGCTGGCACAATGATTGTTTCTTTTCGCAGAAGACAATAGAATCGTTAATGTCCCGACTTCCTGTTGTTCAATCTTTCAAACGTTTTGTTCACAAACGATAGTCCCCAATACGGCAGTAGATTGGCTATTGGAATGTCCGAAGCGGTCGTCAAAGCAACATCGACGTCCTCCATATACCGTAACGGATATACACTGTACATCATAAGATGCTTCGCAATAGTCAGCTTACTGAACATACCAATTGATTTAATTTTTAATAAGGCAGTTTGTGCTTGTACTCTACAGTGATTGTGGACTCTGACATATAGAAAAGCGCTGATCTTTCGTCTGGAATTATGTTTACTTACTACAGCGAAAACAAGATTGAAAAATATTTTTAAAAATTAAAATTCTAATCGTGGATGCCTTAGCTGGTGACCCAAACCTTACCGCGGGCGAACAAAATTGCTAGGGCCGGAATAAGACTTCAGTCTTCAGAATAAGATTGAAGAATAAATCTTCACGAAAGAAAGAGGCAGGCGAACGTTATCCTTACCTCCAACACGCACGAAAAGAGTGCCAACAGAAAGTGCCAAATTGTTCTTGCTGCAATTAATTTCTGAATTGTTACAAAAACACGTGATATCATTCCCAAACAAACCAACCATAAACAGACTAATTAGTATATTTGCATTACGCTATTTGACCCTTCACGTATACATATACTGAAAGACTATCATATGGTGCAAGAAATCATATAATATAATATAAGAATTGTGTAAGACTGTCTACAGAAGGTAGTAGATGGAAAAAGGGCAATGAGATGGAATAAGATATTGGAAGACCGGATGTGTTCCCGACTTAGAGTATACACATACACATTTGCAGTGAGCGACTTACCCGTAGAGGAGAGCAGCACCTGCGATACTGCCGCCGCACTGGGCCGTGACGAAGAGTGCCGCGCGTAGCAGGGAGATGTTCCTCGTGACAGCCATCGCCAGGCTGACTGCAGGGTTGACGTGGGCACCTGCAAACAACACATACATACTTAAGCAGCGAGCCAAGTGTAACGTCGGCGGGCGTTACTGGGCCGTGACGCCCCTTTATGAGCTCTACTCACCATGACAAAAAAAAATTATATTGCAATGTTAGACTTCTACTACTAAATTATTTTGCTAAACGCTAAATGCTAAATTAAGTTGCTAAATTATTTTGTAAATATTAACAGATAAAATATAATTAAAGTTAATACAAAAATGCGCGAAACCTTTGAGAGTCGGTGACGTTTAAGTGAGCAGCTTTAACACATGTTACGGAAAGATTAACGCATGTAAGGTTTGGGGACAGATATGAGCGTTGCATAGGAAGAAAGGGAGTCTGCGCGATAAAGTTAAAATCGCTTTGAAGAACATGTTAATGAAATTCTTCACCTGTACTTGCATGTAATGGAAACAAACACTGGCGAAAAATGAAGATAATGGAGTTTCACTATTATTATCTTGGAATTTTTGCCGCATTCGGTTTATGGTTAGGGAGAGATGGAAAGTAAAGCAATGGGTAGCATAAAAAACGAAAGGGGTAAGGAACTAAATGAATACAAACTAAACAGTATGGAGAAAATTGGGTAGCTTCCTTTGGTAGAAAGAACGAGGGACTGAGACTAAGTACCAACGTTAACGAGTGTTAGTTTCCAAAGTATCGATGTGTGTTGATCGCACTTCTGTTAGAAATACGAAGACGTGTAGTCTGTCAGTAGAACAGCTGAGCTAACCAATTCTGCCAAGAGCGCGGTATCTTCATCATTTAATGCGTCGCGTCGTGAAGGATTCCTTTCACAATTATCACCTGACGCCCATCTAAATGGTTTCTTTAATTAATCCTTAACTAACTTCTCCGGTCATTTTGTGTCTATAATGGGCTCGGTTGTAGCCAACCAACATCTGATTGTACCAGTACCAAACTTTAACATTAAGTTTACCGTCATTTGCTGACCCCTATCGACAACCATTATTCAAAGTCGTGGTATACTCGGTACATGAATTTACTAACAGTTATTAAAACTATATGTTTTCTTACGTTATTTAACATACACAGAAATTTGCGATAAAGAATACACGTACAAAAAATTTGAGAAGGAGAATCCATGTGTTTATTTGGGAAGTAAAGAAGAAGAGATGTTACAGCCGATTGTTACAAGCCAGATGACCATTATATTAGATTAACAATACGACAGCAGACCATTGGATTACGATCACGCTCGTGTGTTTGTTTAGTCGAGCTCCAGATGTAGACTACCCTAAACTGTCTTCAAGTATAAAATATATATACGTTTTCCGTTATCGTTCAGTTTGGATAGTAAGATGCAGTTTTCTGTGAGTTTATAACAATATAAAGCACTAAATACTGAACACTGCAGAGACGATCCTCAAAATATCATTTTCCGTTAAAACACTATACGGGGTTTCATTGCCGGCCACAGCACTATGCCGTCGCCATACAAGAGTTGATGTGTCAGTCGATGTAAAAAACGTTGTGTCAAAGTCCGTATTGACAGCTACACAGCTGTTACGTGCTATATACGAATTTAACACACAGTGCTGTGTGTCAGGTTATTAAGGATAATAACGGGAAATGTTACAATCGCCTACATGGACCGATCAGTGTTTTCGCATATTATAGGCAATGTGGCTTGCTCTCGCATAGTTTTTCAAGATACAACATAAACACGCTCAACTCTGTGCGTACTTATATTAATTATGTCTTCCCGAGCGTGCGTGCGTGTGGTGATCATCCGATATCAAAGACGTGTCAGACTCCATACTGACAGCTACACAGCTATTACGTGCTATGTACGCATACAGCACACAGTGCTGTGTCAGCTTATTACGTGCTATGTACGGGAAATGTTACAATCTCCCACATGACGTAACCTGTCCTATCAGTGTTATAGTCTATGTGGTTTTCTGTCGCATACGTTTTCCACGATACGACGTAAGCTCGCTTAATTCTGTGTATACTCATATTAATCCGTCTTCGTGCGCGCGCACGTTCGTGTGTACGTGTGTGGGTGGGATTATTTTAGATTAATTTTCCTGGAGAACGTCAATTTTTTGCCCTGAAGAATTGTACAGTATATTTGGCGTTATTACTGTCAACAGTGGCGTAGCCAAGATGGGTTACAACCCCTTCATGGGGTCTTATTGGTCAAATAGACGGTATCAGTTCGCAAACGACTGTGATATAACACACACAACAGACTACATACAGTGAATCAACGCTTCTCTTCCCGGTTTTGAGCCAACACGGAAAAATCCTAGTCTGCAGACCCCCTCATGGGAAAATCTTGGCTACGCATCCACCTTAAAGACTGGATACAAGTCGTTTAGTACTTTAATGTAATTTAATGTATTTCTCGACTTCATCTTTGTACGTTATTATTGGATTAAAGCCGCCAATTTTAGTAACACATGTAAAATATAATTATTATAATTTCTTGATATTTATAGTAAATAATAAATAGGATATTTAACAATTCTTCAGGATTAAAATAATACATAACGAGTCTAACCAAAAATTATCGTTTGGGTGGAGGAGGATAAGCGCAAACTAACATGGAGTGACGCCAACACCAATGAGAGCCTAACAAGGTAATGCCAATCGTAAGGTGAAGTACGTACTTTGTCATTCTCAGAGAAAAACAAATAATTCGAACATCCATCACAGATCTGAGAAATAAAAAAAAGTAAGCTAATATGTCATCGACAGTTCGCTTCCAGTTTTCCGCGTTTCCAAATGTGTTTACTCATACATCGGAGTGACACAAATAAACCCGCAGAAACACAAATAATTTATTTTAAAGAAGTTATGTATTGATAAATATTTACCACGTTTTTATTATTTAATATATTTCTTAAAGGATTAACGTGGTAATAAACAAGAGATACTAGCATTAATTTTTGTTCAGTAGACAGACGATTTCGCTTTTTTATAGTTAATTACGAGCTACGACTTGTAAACCAGGATTTCGTTTAAGGCGATACCGACGTCTGCTGACCGAGCTCTTTAAACCTTATTTTTAATAACACGTTACTTGTATCTGCACTGTTTAAGTACTTCAGGGAAGCTGTTGACGCAGAGACGTGTTATTTCTCAAGCACAGAATAGGAGACAGTGTTATCACACGACTAAGTTATTACTATAACGGTACAATTGTTTCGTCGACATTCACCACCATTCTCCGGTCTATGGTACTGTAAACAACGGTCAATATAAACATACGTAATAAAAAAACACATTCCCTCACGCACGCAAGTATTTTCCTTCAATTCATTATCATTCATGCCTACAGTTTAAAATATATACTGCAGTTGTTTGGCAGTCCTGTTTTAGAAATGAAAACTACAGGCAAAAATGTTTTCATTTGTTGAAAGAAAGAAAAAACTGACCAAGAATCGTGAAAGCATACGAAATCTTTGTAGTTGTCTATTTTACGGGAGGCTGAAGAATTGCTCTTTCAGCCTTTTTTCACTGTTTGAAATAGTCATTACCAGTTAATACAGAGGCGTATTACACTAGTATGCTTCAGTAGTGCGCTGAAGAACTCGCTCACTATTTTTAACGAAGTATAATTATTATTACACAAGTTTAGATATTAGATAACCTTTCAGTTAAGGGAAAAAAAAGATTACTCTATAACAATTGTAGAGCACATAATCGTATAATAAACACTAAGTATTCGAAGCATTCGGATTCAGGTTATAATTCCTTTTAGTCTGACACCCTGCTTGTGGGCTCTGGGGTTCCTAAATTTGTAAATTTCTAAAACTTAACAATTTATTCAGATTTAACTAAATTCTCTTTAATATGATACACCACATGAATTTTTGCGATTTCTTAAAATTATTATCAACTTTTTGGGCCCTGACGTCCAAAAATTTTGAAATTATAAAAAATGAATACTACACTCAGATTGTATTTAAAGCTACCTTTAATCTGATACACCACAACCTGACTTTTGCGATATTTTCACACTTTGACCCCTCACATTTTTGCCTTCCGCCCCCTTATTTTAGGGGGGGATATCAATCTCAAAAACAACAGGGTACTCTAATGTAAACGTATGGTGACGCATGCAAAGGTTTATGAAAATCAGTTGATGAGTTCAAAAGTTATCGTGAGACGTACCCCAAATAGATAGACAAAAGGCAAACGGTCGAGTTAAAACTGAGAACTCACTTCTTTCATTCAACAAAATTCTTCCGACATCTGGTCTATACAACGACATCTGTTCCGTTGGGGTAATGAAGCTTTACTTTAAAAAAATGTTTTGACGATAGGGTTACGTCAAACTATACTTTTCGTCTAGTGACGTGGGAATATCAGACGAATTGTCATTTATTTATTTCAGTATTGCGAACCGGTCACGTTTCACGGAAGAGCATACCGGTACATAGCCTACTGTCGGTGCGTGGAAGTGTGAATGAACGAGGCGGACAGATGGTGGTGTGTGTACATAAATATTTGTACACGGCGCGTTTATTTGTTGCTGGTCATCGTGTAAACATTCCTTATTTAGTAAGACAACATTGCTGCATACAAAAGTCACCAAACTTTGACTCCGGCTGGCTCCTATCCTCTAGTTCTCACCGTTATGTACGTACGTGATGACAGACAAAAAGCGCGCGCGTGCCTGCTTACGCCCAGAGACAATTATCGCAAGTCCTTGTTTTCATCTCGGCTTTACAAACTTAACGTAAGACTTGAATAATTAATCTTAAGTCTGTACTATACATGGCGTTTTGAAATGTAGTATGAATTTTTTTATCTTGTTTTATTCATATAAATATACTGTACGTGTATAGCTTATATAGATTCGTGTATAGAAACACGAATTTCACGCCAGTCTCAGATTGATCGGGCATAAAGTTTACTCTACCAATAACCAACAGTAAATCTTAAAAATGTTCCGACAAAATTCCACAAATTTGTGGAAATAATTTCAAAAAATAAAAATGTGAGGGAATAGGAATCCTCACACTGACATCCTGAATACAAAATGTAAATACTCATAAAATATGAACATCTGTAGGCTACCTGCAGGCGATCAAGTGATCAGATGGAGACATCCAAGATGGTCATAAAATTACTAGTGGAAAAATCAGACTACAAATGAAGAGCAGCAACAAGAAATGAAGAAATAACAATAAACTAGAGTTATAATCTCATGAGAAATGAACAGAGATTTTACTTATTGCAGTCCATACTACAGGGAAAAGTACTTGGAAAGAGAGGAGTTGGGCGACCGAGAATATCATGGCTGAGAAATTTAAGGACCTGGTTTGGCATGAATACAACTGACTTATTCTGGACAGCAGTGCAGAAAGTTAAAATAGCCTGTGTGATATCCAACATCCGAAACGGATAGGAACTATCAGAAAAAGAAGAAGAAGAATTATAATATAGATTATGTGAATCAGGCAGGCGTATTAAAATAACCTAAGATTCACAATATGTAAAAATTACAAAAATTACAAATGCAAATACAGACTGCTCCGATAACAAACCTATTCTAAAAATAAAAGTCGGTACCCAAAACCGAACCATTTGTTCCGAAAGTTACGAAAAAAAGTTAACAAAAAATGAAAGCGCGCTCCGCTTAAAGACCTATTACAAATTCAGCCACGCTTATCTATGAAACAAGTTCACCATTTAACCTACACCTAAAATCTAATTTTATTATACACTATACTATAGTCCTCTATTTGTGTCTATACATGCTATTCTATAGTGTCCCCATGGTAGTGTGCTAACGCCATGTTACAATATATAGGCCTACCTCTACTTCATATCATCCTTAGGTGGTACTTTATCGGTTAGTGAATAATGCAAGTTATTTTAATACAGGCTACAACATGGTGTTTGTAAAAGGACGTTGCAATTTTTAAAGCTGATGTGTAAATAACGATCCTTCATCGCACGTTATTTACATATTCAGGGTACTTTTAGGACTGACGACATACATTTTAACGTTGGTCATAAAAAGTTTAAGATGTATGACAAAATTTACCGACCACACTTTATTATCTTCTGCTCTTTAGAATCATCTTTTTAAATAAAAGCGATATGCTTACTTTTTAATGATGTATTGATAAAGTTTTTACTGTTTGTGATATTTATATTTTCCATTGCACTATTTACTTATCTTATGGATTTAATTGAGCTTAAATAAAGGAAGGCAATTGCTGACAAAAATACGAAAAGAAAAATTCAGGAGTATATTTCTTAAAACTTTAAGGAAATGTTCTTCTAAGAATTTGTTCGCCCCAATTTCATTCTTACTTGCGCTATATAAAAATAATTTGTCTACAAATAATATTTTAAATTTCTATATTGTGATTTGTCACAATAATAAACTTCTGCAAGTGTAAATACGAACGGTTAAAAGAAACTAAAAAAATTTCAACAAATAATCGACTTGTATTATAGATTTAACGACTGTCAAATTTGTATACGTGTAATCATCTGATTTGACGGTTGTATTAAAATTTTTTTGGGATTACGTTTTTAAGCATTATAATTATTTTGTAATAATATTCAACATTTTAGTGAAGCATCATGTTTTATTTGTCTTTAAAATTGTTCTTTAATTAGTGTATATTATTGTATTGTGTTTGTATGTATTAATATTTCCCATACACTCATTATAGTTTTGATACAAGCAACGATATTTCAATTGCACATTGCAGATTATTTAAAGTTTTCCTACAAGCGCTGTTTTTCCGATTCAAAATTATGTTAAAAAATAATATTATAACTGTATCCAGATACATTTTAAAACGTCCAGATTATAAATGTATTCCAGATATGTGAAGCATTTTATTTCTTCACACAACTAATAACGTCACTATAATAACCTGCTATGTGTTGTGTTTATGTTATGTACAGTATTTGAATATTATTTCATGGGATACTAAGTGTAAATTAATGATGTAACGTAATAAGTTGTCTGCTTTAGAAGCCTGTTACTGTCATAGTAAATTAAATTCCGCTTTAGTGCTCATGCGATGTCGGCTGAAGTTGTGAACTCTAACTCCTAACTCATCAACAGAAGTGTGTGTGTGTGTGTGTGTGTGTGTGTGTGCGCGCGCGCGTGTGTGTGTGTGTGTGTGTGCGCGAATACGTACATACGAATCAATTTAATGATCAGAATTCGAGTAGTGTTTCACAGCGCAAATAGACTGCACATAGGTCTAAAACAAATATGAGAATATGAACGCGTATGGCAGGACGTAAATTTAGACCGAGTTGGGCGCAATATTGTTATAATCTGTGTTACGCTTCGATACAGCTAGATGGAAAGAGAACATACATTTGCTCCCGTATGGGCGAATATCCCTCGCGTTAAAGTTCAAGGAGTCAACTACTGCACTGTTTGACGTAAAGGGAGTGGTACAAAATGAATACGAATGTTTAAGGTTTCCATATTAAGCACCGGGCACAAATATTGTATACTTTACATCTTGACATTTAAATTTAAATATTGTAACGATACCGGAAAATGATATTACAGATCGTGGTATAACGATATTAAACGATATCCATAACGTTCTGTAATTTTTAAAATAATGACCATGTTACTGACGTCAAATTTCGAATTATAGTTTTATTAATCGGTATCAGCGTTTATAATATGATAACGTTTTGGGAAATACTACAAACTGTTCTTTTTTTTTAAATTCGTCATAATACCGTTAAATCACAGAATCTCTGCAAGCAAGAACCTCAATATTTCCTCTTATTGCACTTCTGTTTCTATACATTTCTGCATTGTCCGCGTAGGAATGATTCTACTCCTGATCTTCTGCAGAAAGTCAAACTTAATGTTAAGGGTGTACATATTATGCAATCTACAGAAACCAAAAACAACCGGTATCCTCAGACTTCTGAAAGAACATTAGATACAAATCAATACGTTTAAGTCGTCCACGTGAAAGATTTAACGGTATCAATTTCTGGAATGTACAGTGCCTAGTCCAATTTTACAGCGATGTCAGTAACTCTGTACAAAATCTTCCTAGAACACGCACATACACATAAAAATAAAAATGTGGAAGGAATAAGAATATTTACACCAAGTACAGAAATTGTAAATATGTGAATACTCATAAGAAATGAACATCAGTAGGCCTACTTGATCAATGTCTGCAGACGATCAAGATATCAAGTGGTGATAGCGAAGATGGAAGACACTTCAGTTAAATGGATATAAAATTGAATCAGGGATAAAAGAAGTAGACCTGCAAACAAAGAAGAGCAACGAAGTGACAAAAATCTAGTATTAGAATATAGATTGAATCGGACATATTCAAATAACCTGTCTAAAATTCACGATATGTAAAAATACAATCACAAGAATAAACGAAAACATGCAAAAAAAGAACGTCCTGTACTTACTCCAACCACTAGTAGGGCGCAATAACACCAGGGACAAGACGTTCATACTATAATATAAAGCATTACGACATGTGCGGAAATGTATGAAAGAAAAAAAAAACGAAAAAATCAGGCACCGAAATGGAACATTTGTAGACGGCGTAGTGGACTAAGACAAACGAATACCCGTATAGACGGCAGGAATAGCCGTGTGACGTACGAGATAGATAAACTACGGTGTGGCTGAATTAGAACAACAGAAACTAAGTAAAAGTGAGCGGAAAACGGTGGGCGAATCGATAAGTAATAGAGTCGAGTCCAGGCCAGAGGCCGATAAAGTTTGTCACGAAGGGACAGGATAGACGATGCGACGCAGCGGAAGGCAGAAGAATAGAGAGCCTGGCTGAAGCTAACAACTGTAGAAACCTTTTAAAAAAATCTCTGTGCGCGTACTCATGCGTGTAAAGGCTAAAGGCACCACGATGTAGGCCTAATATCAATGTTGAGACTGCTCAGACAGTAATTATTCGCCGTCTACGCGGTGCGTCGCCGTTGCCGGAAGTGTTTGTCCTGGGACAGTTTACGGCTTTTGGGTCTGCCTCTCGTGCTGCAGACTTAAACCTGTTTATTGATCCTGTGTGTCAGTATTCCTTCACAAGTATGTATGACTGTCCTTTTCTTACGTCTCCTACATCTGTAACTGCTATCTCCTCGCTCTTCTGCTGTCTGCTAACGTTCTGCTTAATCAAAATTGGTTACCCCCCCCCACTTTGATTAAGTCCTTCTTATACTCCAACCCCCCGTTCTTCCGTATTGCCCCATACACATAATTACACAATTTATTTTACACGATTATTGGCCTAAGTTGACTGATTGTTCCACGTGGTAGTCTAGCATAATTTTTAACTTTTTTGGCGTAGAATATGTCTTACTTTTCAGGCTAGCAATAGGCACCCCCCAACCAGAAAATCGAGCGTTACGTTTTCACGTCACGTTTGAAATTGAAATATTATCTAAACGACAAATGATTCACGCTTATATGAGGTACCATTCGACAGATAAAGGAACAAAGATAATAAATAGCACAATATAAGCGGTCTATTGCATCATCCAGCGCGGTGTGAGCGGGGGGAGAAATAGAAATGTTTTGCGCCGCTCGGCGCGCACTAAAATTAGTATTTCTCCGGTTTTCGATGCGATAGAACGTTGAGTGAGGTGTCGTTAAAATTGTCTCATCGAGTACTATCTACATAGTGTACCGTAATAGCGGTGATATTATTAAGAGGTTTGAATAATCGTAATTCAAGTTGTAAAAATCGTGTGTTCGGACAAAATGTCGCGGTATATGGATGCTAAACGTGCTCAAAAGTATCGTAAACGCATACAGGAGAGTAGAGAAAATCATGGGGAATTCAAAAAACCCAAAATGACCAATGCCGAACGTCAGAGGATTTACCGACAACGCTTAAAAGACAAGGAAATAAATAATGAAATGGAGTAGTCAACACCATGGAGACTATAATTAATTACCATATAACAAGTAAATAAACAAATGATATTTAGCGGCATTGGAACTATAGCTTTATCCGTTCCTGCAGTTTTTAATGTTTTTACTATGCGATTGTATTGATATATTTTGTAATTTTTTAAACAGATACGTCTATATATTTTGTAATTGTCTTAAGCGATTATAAAATGTTTGTTTATACGTATTTCTGATGATGCCACCGACTACGCTGGGTAACACCACCATCGATTTGACTTTCACCAGAAACATCAGCGTTGATATCTTACCTTATATCAGCTACTTCTCCTATCATAGACCCATTATAAATAAAGTCTTGCTTGAACCAACTAATTAACTTGTGTGATGATTTTGCAAATAAAATTTTGTACTATGTAAAACTAAAATATATGTGTTTGTTCATTTTATTCATAACACATTAGCAACCCTAAAGCACACAGACGTATTCTACGCTCTGAAGATTTGCGGCCGTGGCTCCGACACAGCCCCCGCCGTTTTTTACATCAATTAGCAGATCGAACAATTCACTTGTGAGCTGATGACTGTGGTTAGAATTACGCGTTTTATTTTTGACTAAGTATGTTCCAATCGTTTTGTTTGCAAATGGTAAAAAGCATTACGGAAGGTTTGGTTCTGAAATCGTATTGGGTGTGCTATCGTACAGGGAGGTTTTGCTTACTTCCTAATTGGTTTAAATATGATCTTGAGATAGTTATTTTATTTTTTATGACACCTGACACTTAATATTTATGATTCTGTAAATATTGTTCGTTTTAAATCCAACTGACGTCTTTAGGATTTTACTTGTGATTTTGCATCTCTCGTAATCGAAGACGTCTCCCGTTCCTTTTTATAATCATTGGTAACTTGTCGATTGATTCTTTATGTTGCGAAAGAATAAACAAAAGAATTCTACCGATTTATAATATTGGTTTTACAGGTTCACTCTGATTCCCTCTTTCGATTTGTCTTGCCGACACAAGTTCCTCGACATAATGCCAGTCACGCGATCTGGAATAAAAAGTTTTTGGCAAATCGTGATACATGCTGACTGTACCCCCATTTTCCAGCGAACCACGCCATAACACCCGGACAAAGCCGGACAAGGTTGCTAACGAAACCAAACTCTACGAAGATTGTGATGTAGGTCTACAAAACAACGGCCTCCTTGAAGTTGCAGTAATCACTAAAAACATAGTTCAGTATTAAAAGCCTATAGTCAAAAGAAATATAACGTTCCAAACATTTTCTCTGAAAAAAGACGCAAAACGAACTGTTCATTATATCGACCGATGTTCGTAAATCTTCGTAATCAAATGAAACAATACATAGATACTTTCTAACTTATTTGCAAACAAAGATGTTTTCAATTCCGCGTAAGCACGATTTTTCCTGAATGACCAGAACACATATCTTGATCGACAGAAGAATAAGGTTTTCTATATTTTCTGGTCAAAATGGCGCCAAATACGGAAGGAAACATCCAACCCTGCTAAGTGGGACTCGAACCAGCGCTCCTTCTTAGGGCAAGACGCTGGTACAAGAGTAACAACGTGCGATGAAAATAATACATGAGAGTTTGTCCTCGCGGAAGGAAAATATAAATGTGGTTTCGTGTCGATTCATATGATTGAGAACGTAAATGTTACTTAATAAACTTAATAAATAACAGTAAATGTACATTACAAGATTATAACAAAGTGCGTCATAGAAAGTGGAATGAGTGAACAAATCCGATAGCAGGTATAGCCTTGCAAATAAAATAGACTTATGTTTTAAAATCTGGAAACAGTCGATATTTTCACTTGGTTAAATTTAATTAGGCGATAGTAGGAGTTTGTGTGTGTTGCATAGTCGGCAATAAATTCTGTTTAATTTGTGTACAGGTGAGGGGTACGTGTCGGGGAAATATTTATTGGCGTACACCCAACTATACTTTCATTCACCAGGTTACAGTTTGCCTCGGCCTGTCGGTGACAGTCTCTGTTTCTAATTAAAATTTAGGGTCGAGCGCGCAGTTTTAAACTAAAGCCGAATAAATTCGAAACGAATAACTTTTAACAGGCTTGATCGTGTACGCTCTATAGGTATCCAAGCGAAAAGGCGACAATATTTGATTGAACAAAAGTGTGCAGTATTCGCTTCATAATTATGACATCTGTTAGGCCTACTTAGAAATAATAAGTTAATTTAATGTGCACTGCATTAATCTCATTATCCACCCCAACGCAAATCCAGACATAAGGCCTAGTTGTATACTTTTGTCCATGCACTACGGACTCGTGGGGCTGGATTCAATTTTACATTCCTTTTTATTTTGTTAATTTATTGCGCATTTAATAAGTAAGATTTACAGAAATTAGACTTGAAAACATGCGATAATGCGTCAGGTAATAACATAAGTGCACAAATTGGAGTGAACTACAAAATAAAATTATTGACCCACAGTAACGATCTTACATTGAATGTAACACTATTTTACACTTCATTATTTTCACTCCTCAGCTTAAAAACGCACAGTTCTACAATAAGTCTCAGTAAATCACGTCTGATTCTTTACGTTGTATTATCCGTTTACTCGTAAGAAATCACCCAACGCTTAGGAGTTTTAAACAACGGATCAACCGGTACGGACCCGGTAAGAGATCAACCGGCAAGAGAATCGAAATAAGCAAAATTTGAAAACGTTTCCTGATGACGACCCCAGATTCCAGGTATCGAAACGTCAAGCGAGAAAAATATTACGGTTAAAGCAGTACGAATTGAGAATTTACCCGTATGAAATGTCAGAGTTTAACACGCGTATCGTAGTAATGTTTCAAATGTTGAGTAATTCGAGCTCAGTGATTCAACAAATTATGCTACCACAACACGCCGGCCAGTACATGATATTACATCCCACCCAACGAAAACACGATAGGCCTATACTTTTACAATGTTTTGTACTCTTTTTACTTTTTGTGCTTCTATACATTAAGTACATATTGTCTTGTATATATTTACGATCTGTAGTTAATGGGACTGAAACTTCAAAAAAATAATTTTGTAAGCGGCTGATGTGAATTTACAGGTTAAATTGTCAAAACATATTTAATGCTGAACCAAGATTTTCCCACGTCTGTTGTTCGGAGGACCCGTTTCAATAAGCAAAAACTCATCTTCTTCTTTCTTCTTCATTAGCACTACAGCCCAACGTGAGCCCTGGCTTCCAACACCAATCCTCTCCAATGTCTCCTATCGATTGCCATCCCAGAGTAACCCCTCCCATCCATTCTCCTTAGGTCTTCTAGGACATAATCCAACCATCTTATCGTAGGTCGGGCCCTCTTTCTGCTTTTATAGACTTGCGCCCCCAGGATTTTCCATCCATCGTCTCTAGGTGACCTTGGAGGAGATTCAGGATACAAAACATAACAAATTGGCGAAGAGTAAAAATTATGGGGATTTCATAATCGATATCAGAAGTAAATAGTTACTTTGCTATAATCAATGACAAAAATTTCTGAATTAAACTCCCAAAAGAGTATTGCACTGTGAAACGAAAGTCAGCTTGCAAGATGTCAGCTGAAGGAAAAGTTGGAGAGAAGTGGCAGGCAGGACTCGTTACAGGACGGTCGGATGTGATAGAAACTGGAGAACGTTGCAAACGGTAAACCGATATCTACGTATCATTTACGTCAATGTAAAAACAAGACAATTCAATTGGTAACCTTCACGCTGTATAATGTAGAACGCGGTGGCAGATGGGAGCATTACTAGGTCTACGTGTGCCTAACTAATCTGGTGACCGGATGGGATCGAAAAGCAATCATACAGTTATGGACGATACGCTCAGGAATGCTAGATAACACTTACTGTAGGTGCCCCAACAATAGACCAGAGCAGAGCACAGCAATTTCGTATAATTCCGTGGACACACACACACACACACACACACACACACACACATTGTGTAATTTGTCGGGGCAATGACACTTCAGTAATTAAAGCATAAACCGGTTAAAGGCTCCCGCTAACAACAGCTGATACCGCGCGCGCCCGTGTTTATACTTATGTTGACCGTGTTTTAACTAAAAGAGAAACCAGTAAAAGACTGTAGTATTAGAACATTCTTAACAACATCGTGTATCGTTGTTAATACACCATTGCAACTGGTAAGACTTAGTTGTCTAGTTGTAACGACTTACGTGGGAGCTGAAGCAGACCATCTAGTATTAACTGGAAAAAAGTAACTGCTGTTTTCATCATGAAATACGATGTACAACGGTAATATAAGAAAGGTTCAGTAAACACAAGTAGATTGTTTCACTCGTTTAGCTTTATGACTATTTAAACAAGAGGTCCTGCGTTCGAATCTTACTGTCGGGAAAAAACTCATTTTTTTAGTTATAAGTAGCTAAATTTACTAATTTACTAAATTATTAATAATAGCTAAATTACTAATTTCGATGTCATCCTATCACATTCCTCCGTATATAGGCGTAACTACACATTCGTCCTGTCCCTCTTCTTCTTTCAACGGTGTGAAGGAAGAAAGCACTTCTGCCAAATAGTACGTAGAGTCAACAAACTGTTGAAACTTGAAGGTGAGTATACTGTTGATACTGTAAATGAGTTACAGATCTACTACACACGAGGCCTATATTTGCTGTAGTATGGGATTAGTGGTTAATTTCAAAGAAGTTTGAAATATGTAGAACGTTGTATACAAAGTGTTATGCCGTCAACAGTCGTAAACAGTTCATTTTCATTACATCTCAGTGAGAAGCTATCGAAGTTTCATCGATAAACCCCGCCCAGGTGGGAAGGGAAATGAACGATGTTCTAAAATAACATAACATTTCGAGAAGTTCGTTGGTGTTGTTTTCACACATTAACGGGAACTTGAAAGAACTTGATGGAAAAGTTTTGTGAACAAAATTCAGGATATTAACTACGGGAAGAGATGTGTCGCTTGTTAAAAAGTGAGATAAAAACTGGATAACTAAATTCGCTGAGATCTAGTCGTAGCTTCACGATATTTTTAAATAATTTGAAAGGTCTCAAAACAATTTTTGAGTCACTTTACAAAAAAATATATATATACTTATCTTCTTATTTTTCATCACTTTATCATAATTCAACAATCTCGTAGCGTTGAAACGGCTGAAGAGGACATATTTCGAAATTGAGATAGATATCTCACTAAGAAATTATATTTATATATAAACATACATAAATAATAATTCATAAATGGTTTTAGGTGCGTGTAAAAACCCATACAACACGTTTTTGGAGCGTGTATTTTTACAATAAATTGGTATTAATTTGTATTGTCTAATAGAAATAATCTATGTGAATTGATTTACGCTTAGGCCTATTACTTGTAAATTAAATCATACGTTACTCCTTGTTTTTATGTTACATATGTTGCACGTGCGCGCTTGTACCTCGAAAGTATTTGAAACGCGTTTCTAATTTGACAAAGACGAAAATGTTCTGAGAGAGTATGAACAACCCCAGTCAAACCTCGTTAATCATCCAGTATATTGTTTCGTAAGATTTATATGGCAATGTAAAGTCATATTTAAAGTAAGGGTCTATTAGGGAGCGGAGTCGTAAAAGCTAAATGACGTACTACTGTAAATTAATTTAACTGACAACGTTTTTTCAATGGACTAATTGAGAGCTGTTTAATCATGTAATCGACTACCGGTTTAACCTTATCTTACTTTGGTGCTTCGAGAACCTGTAGGGTCTATGAAAACGTGTCGCTCCAGGGCAGACTGTTCCATGTGTATCTTAAATGCGTTAATAGTTGTGATAACCAATAGACTGAGAAGTGAAGAATCGCAAAACAACTCGAAATTAAATACGATGTATGCGCATAACGTAGAAAACAATACTACTGCCTTTAATCTGTGTAGGCGCCGTTACTGACGAAGACGGAGAGGACATTAACGTTAGCTACTTCATTCCGTCTGGTTCCCTCATATTTTCAGTACTGAATCGTTTTCTATTCTTTCCTACGGATAAGAATTTTCTCCTCTGTGATACTTGTACATATATTTCTCCAGTTGTTTTACAAAACTCTTCCGTACAAGACTCTGCGATCATAATTTCTACAAAAGATGAAATTCCTTTATATGGCACAAATGGATTCCCTTGCGCACAAATGAACAGAAGTGGCAATTAACACAGGCGAAGTTATTTTCTGACGTAAACTAATTGGACAAACAAGAAAATAAATTACAAAGACGTTATAAACGTCACAACCGGAAGCATGGAGGAACAAAAATAAAAATGTAGTAATAATCGATAGGATAACTATCGAAAGCGAACAGTTGACATACAAAAACAAGAAGCAAAATAATAATAATAAGAAGAAGATATTGATGGTAATAATGTCGAATTATTGTTAGTAATGAATCGACAAGAGTATTTCAATCTGAAGTAGATTAATTTACTTTTAACATCACACGTAAATATATGCGTACAAATATTTAAGCTAAATTAACAAAATAAGTAAGACTTGGTTATGTAAAGAAACTAAAATTAAATTAGAATTACATGAAATGTTTGCACCGTATGTCACTAATTTCTATGGCATTCGTTGTGTTTACATTAATACAACTTAGAATTGTAACATAAATAAATTTGTTGCATTTCCTATTTCCGGTCCAACAGAGACCCCCCCCCCCTCCAGAACGTTATCCATCCTTCAGTCCGACTTAGTATCGCTCCCAACATACGATACGATATCAATAATTAAAAAGTGTGTGTGTGGACTAACAACACCTGCCACAGGCACGACTACTTTCACCTGACTGGTATTCTACAGAGCAGCTTTACAAGCAATCAGTGTGTTTACAAATTCCAACATGCTGTTTCTGCGTACCTAGTCTGACACAATAATTATTACTGTTGCTGTTTTTAATTAAAATAATTCATTAAACAGTTAATAACGCCTAGTCTCAGAATTAACGCGTGAGAATTAGAGCCGTGGATTCGATGGTTTGGACCATTTTATGGTTTCATTTGATTGGATGGTTTGAAAAGAAAATCATGTCACGTGGTTGGTTGATCAGCTGTCCACATCCATCTCTGCACGAAATTCAATTGATCCTCCCTATATAAACAGCTGTTACAATACGGGAATTAGACGTTGAGCTGAACAGGGAAATTTTAGAATTTTAAACATTTAATATTAACCTACACTGTATAAACATACACTTGTGCTGTCGCATAGAATTACACGAGGCGTAATATAATTTGCAAAACCGTACTACACTCCGACGTTCTTTACGGTTTGAAATATGTATTCTAACATGCAGGAGTGAATGAGTCCAGTTCGTCCAGTGAATGTGTTGATAGTCATCTGAGAATCGATTGATAAATGTATGTCCTATACACTAGATCGGGGAAGTATTTTGATCTAAAATACATAGATGCAAAGAACCCTTATCAGGGACTGGGGTCCTTACTATACATTTCATACATTATGTGTAATCAGTAACACCTGTGTTCTTAAAAACACTGAAGTGAACAATCGCACCACGAACACACGCACACCTGTACATTCTATATATGGAGGCATCTATACATTATTATAGCTGTCTGAAAAAAAAATAGTTAAAATATATGACAACAGGAATAATTAATGCATGAAATGTAAAATGTATAGATTACATTTAGAAATTACACGTCACCGAAATCCGACGAACTCCATACACACAACACAGAATTTCTATACAGTAGAACCTCGAGTATCTGTTACCCCCCTCCTTAACCGCTGGACTGTTAAAATCATCAGACCGCAAAGGTGTCAAGGTTTTACGACATAATACATAATATTTTCCTGGGGGAAGTCAGATAACAGACAAAATAGATACAGGTTTGAAATATTAGACGATAACAAACTTGCAGTAAGATTGCTGCGGATGATTCGTGAGTGAAGATTACGAGGGAGCTGCCAACGAAGAAACATAAAAAAATGTAGTAAGTCAGAGTCGAAGAAAAAAGATGAGGCAAGCGTCACTGAACTCATGGTGCTACAGCGAAAGATCCATAGCGTTATTACATATAAGGATATAGAACTATTGACACTAAAGTAAGATGGACTTTTAAACAATAAATGTAATCTACATTTTAAAATTATTAGATTTCCTTTCTTGCAATTGCCATAATGAACTTATGACAGTCTACTTTTATGTTAGTTGATTATAGGCCTACAAGATCGTGTACTGATTCATAAAAGATCAGAATGAAATAATTTTTTTATAATTTAAAATATGAATATTTTAGCAAAGTGTGAGTTTATTCACTGAACGAGGCAATATTCTATTTTCCGTCGCTTGGCATTCCATCGCGGCCGTATCCCTGGCACCTGATAGATAAACAAGTCAATCATTGTACATAGCTTGGAATCGAACTGATCGGGGAGAAACAACTGACGTAACTAATTACGTGATCTAAGTTTAACAAAGTGTTAGATAGTATTAAGGAAACGCTGTCAGTCTTAGATGACATTTCTGATCCTATGGTAGAAAAAAATAGTTCCGTTCTAATTGCTTGCCGCGTCTTTGAATTGAATCTCCGTTACACACGGTCATGGGTCTGTCACCACTATTACAGTACACCATCAACTGATCAACTGGCATATATTCAGACGTTAAATTGAACATCAAAATGAAAGGCAAAAATGAACGCGTACCGCACTTCCTTCATTAAAACCCGTGTGAACAAAGATGAGTACAATGCATGCGATGGCAAACAGGGGAAACGAAGCGAAAACCCACACGACTCAAGAGTATTCACCACTGAAAGACTATGCTGAAAAACAACAACACAAATATTAACAAATATACGAACATCCCAGGATAGTAGAATATAATGGAACTGATAACACTAGCGCGCCCCTATGTTGTCTGTCTACAAAAGTCGGAATACTAAGCTCTATATTATGAAAACACTGTTTGTTTCGGAACACCTGCAGCTAATTAACGATCTCTATCTCGAGCAGAAACGGAAACGTTACGTAGTGCTAATGGTCAGTTATAATTGTGCATCGCCGATGACAAAATAGGTCAAACAAAACAACAACACCCACCTGCACAACACCATTTGGCCACAGGTAGATTGCATAGATAAGCTCATGCAAGTGACGATGGCACGTGTTTGTTACACTAGGGCGTCTGCCCGAAAATGTAGCAAGTGAAAACTTCGGTGAGGGTCAGTTAAAAAAGAAATATGTATGAACATTCGGTCGACACGAAACTCCGTACCCTAGACAGCTGTAAGTTGGAAGACTCTTCCTCGCTACACGTACGATAAACTGAACATAAAACCTTGGACAACTGTCTTCCACGTTAAAGTAGACTTATTCCGCCATCATTTAGTTGATGTCGATGTTTCGGAAGAAGTGATCAACCCCTTATGCTCTGTGTAACAGACCCCCAGAAATCACCTAAAAAGGGGGTGTTTTAGTCACCTTAAAGGAGACGCCTCGGGTTTTAAAGTCGGCTATCACAGGAGCGCAAATTTACAAGTACCAGAGGGTTAGATTGTAACCCTCAATTTTTAAAAATTAAAGTATAGGATCGTATGATTTTAAGCGACACAGAACATAAAAGAAATTGAAGCGATATGGTCTAGACTAAAAGGAAACAAGAAACCCGTTTAAAAGTAATGAAAGTGGAAGCTAGGTTTCAGAGACAAGTACCTTGATAAAAGAATATCATGTTAATGATTCAGGACAAAATGTAACTGAATGAATTATTAAATAAGGCAGTAGCTTACTCATGTTAATTAAATCTGATTCCAGTTCCGACCGACTTTCTGCGTTACAATAATAAGTAAGCAAGATTATAACCTTACGTAAAGTTACCGGTTGCACTCCAGTAACCGGTTTTATTGTACCAGCGAAATGTCTTTTTGAAATTTCCAGAATTTCAGATCCATGAAGACAAAATATTTTTTAATGCTGTGTGAAATTCGAAACATTTTATTCGTACGGTGAATTTTTCCTCGTAAGGAAGAATTTCATTTCCGAGTATAAATTATCTGAATAGGAAGAAAAAAGGAATGCCATCAGTAAAACGGATATATTGTCGTCTTCTAGGCAACAATCGAAATAAAAAAAAACACGTTCATATGACTGTTGACATCCTGTTTATTTATCTTTATCACAAATAATTTTTCACAATTAAATAAACCTATTTTTCGATTCACAACCGTGATATCGATTATTGACCCGATCGTAATTTATACAACAAACACAATGATGATCCACAAACGTGGTATCAAACAAACACACACTGACTCTACACACACGTATTTAACCGATATCTCAATAAAGACTGACTAAAAACTAACTTAACCGAACTAATAATAAATACTGACTGACTTTCCCGACACTACCGCTTATAGCCTATATAGTAGCCTACGGCAATGAGCTTCACCAACATGAATAAGTTACTACTGCCGCCCAGGATATTCCTTATTCGAGAATCTGATAGAAAAATAGCCTAAACTATGTTAAGTACAAATGTATAGCACTATAGCAGAATATTCTAGTGTATATCAGTAGGCCTATACAAAAGTTATACAACACACGTGATGTATAATGTAAATATGAATGAGTAACATAACCAACGTATTTTTCTAACCTATGTATTATTCTAATGACAAAATAGTTTTAATGATATCAATCAATATTCATAATATCACTATAAATGTGGGTTAGGATTTCCCTAATATACAACAATCTTTACTAAAAATATGACTGAAATTACTCAGAAACAACATTAATATAACAGGAAAGAAGATTTAGGACCTGTCAGCATCTTACTTGAGTCATTTGTGACATATGGTGGTTAATGTGAGATTACGATGAATAGTTTGAATGTTGACACAAAATTTAATTACCAAGGAAGGGATGCATGTTTCGGTATGTAGGCCTACCTGTCGACAACTATGTAATTTACGGCATAGACCACTGAGCTATCTTTTCCCTTACTGTCCCTTACTGTATGTAGTAAGTTACTGTATTCGGATAATTTTATTTACCCTACGTCACTTGTACTTTTTCTATTGCAACTATATGGGAATATAATCCTAACTATAGGCTACTCTTTTGATTCCAATCTTAATTCGAGGACCTAGTTTTCTCGTATTTACCCAAATTAGAAGTCCACATAAAATTTTAATAAACAAACTCGAAATTTTCAACGCCGTTTAATTCAGAATCAAGGTGTTAAGTAGGAAATTTTAATTTCATGTTACTGTTTCTAATGCTGTAGTTTATATACATCAACTCTAGTCATAGACAGGTCTATTGTTAAACGTGAATCTGATGATTACTTTTAAAATTCATAACTCTATTTCACACAGGTTCAATGTAATTACGCGTATATTTTACACACACGTTCAAAAAAAAACTTTATCAGGAGCCTTTAATGTTACCTTATTTGAAACGTTTACGGTCTGTATTAAGTTTGGGTACATAACCGTTCTGGGTAAAGGTAACATGACTTTCAGATAACAAGAGTAAGTACCCGTTTGGACGGTTCCAGGGTCCGGAAGCGTTGTTAATAAACCAAAGCTATCCATGTCGTTGAAAATCCACGGACTCGAACTTCCAACAGACAGATCTGAAATCAAGGGCACTGACAAGCATCAGTACGTTTGACGCGGTAAACGAATTCCGATAAGTTTTTCTCTTCAGTGCTTGTAGACTGCAACCAAGTGCAAAATAAGTTCTTCAGATTGTTTTGCTACAGACTTACGTCCGAATTTACTGCACACGGGGACGGACTTCCACAAGAAAATCTAACTATATTAACCGTCTAACATCTAACACTGAGAATCAAAGGCGAACGAGTGTCGGTGAATCGTGATATACGAT
The DNA here is from genome assembly GCA_034769895.1 of Magicicada septendecula. Classification (NCBI taxonomy): domain Eukaryota; kingdom Metazoa; phylum Arthropoda; class Insecta; order Hemiptera; family Cicadidae; genus Magicicada; species Magicicada septendecula. The sequence goes on from CM068370.1 coordinate 216,633,621, forward strand.
CTAGTCAACGTCACTTCTAAAATCAGTATGGCGAATGTGTGTGTCTGAAAGAGAGGGCGGGTATGATCTGTTTACAAAAAATCTGTAGTACTTACTTGTGATATGTTACACGTTTGATGTGTCAGTAATTACACGAACCCAAGAATATATAAATATATTCTGTCATCATCCACACTAACATAAATGTAATCAAAGAAATCATAAACATATATACAAGTGTAGACAGGCGCATGCATAATTAATACGTCATTAATGTTACGAGAAAATAATTATGTGCGGAATATTTTACACTTACATAAATTACTTCATATTTAATTATATACACACTTATGTCATCAGGCTGAACGCACAAATATGATCTGCGACTACAAGTCGTATTAAAAAAGGAAACATACACATTTCGCATGTCATTAATTCTCGTTACGTGGGAAATAGAACGCCACGGTAAGTTTCCTTTGCGCCGTCCTTACCTTTTTCTCATACCTTCTATAACTTCTGCACTATGGAGTTAAAGTAGAAAATCTATCCTCCAACAGCAAAAGGTTAATTAGAACCCTGTGCTATTACGTATTTAGATATCGCTGCAAACTACTAGATACAGTAGTGTGTTTATTGTGAGAGACAGCAGGGATAGGTATGCATAGAGGAGTGATAAGGGAACCCCCCGAAATTTCCCTCTCAGTTAAAAACTATAATACAAGAACTTTTTACTATCCTTTCAAGGCTAAATATTATATGTAATAACCAATAATAATTAACTTTTCGTGTCTGCGGAAATGTTGTTTAGAGATGGGAGACCATATTTATCTCGTTCACTTTGTATTGAATCCCCCCCCCCTCGAAATGAAATTATGCATGAGCCCGTTGAAGCATTTGGATCCTCTTATTGTATTTCGGAGGCAATATCACACTACCTTTCTTATCTATCCCACTTATCAATTATAGGAAAAACTGCCTCTGCTGGTATCCCCTACGAGCGGCGCTGGTATCCAGATGGCCACCAGAAGATCGAAGCCCGCTTTCCTCGTCCCTGCGGGTTCCGAACTTTGACCTCATACATCAGCTTCGATACAACTGAATGTTTGTTACCTTTGTGCCCTGATGAAGCAATGTCCGCCAGGGTACGATTTCAGAGTGGACGCAGGACCCGCGAAAATCAGCGGTACAGGATCTTCGACACCCCTACTTCCTGAGTTGTTTTTCCCGAATCCCACCTAGCAACATCTGGATTCTAAGGAAACAATCGCAAGTTTTCATTTGTACACGTCTTCCGATATTTAGTTCTGTGAACTCATCCTACTGTCTATCAATCTCCAAAATAAATGGGACGAATAACTAGTAGCATATCCATGAGATGCATGTAATGCAAATCTACCTATACATATACTGGAAAGCTATATATACCTGGAAAGTCTTTGTTACCACTTTCTTACTGACAACAAAATATGAAAACTGTTGTTTCCATTTCCCAGCGTATAATAAAAATATGTGCATATGTTCATGACCAGCATACGTTATATACTACTACTACTCTCCAGCACTACAGCCCATGGTGAGCCTTGGCCTCCGCTACGACCCGTCTCCACTCATCTCTGTCCACTGCCTTCAGTTTCCAGTTCCTAATGCCCATCTTTCTTAGATCTTCTTCCACATCCTTCATACATTATTATATTATATATACATACGTTATATAGGCATACAAAAAATCTATTGGAAACTTGTAGAAATTACGTGAAGAAGCTCTACGTGGGAATGTATGGTAAGATTGCGCACTTAACACATTTTCGGTTAGAAAACCAACAATTTTATTAATAAACACAAAAAGAATACACCATAATATTTTTTACCTAACAAAGAAACAACTATAAAAAAAATGTAATCTCAACTCAAATATAAAAATATGTTAAATTACAGTTTACAAAACTATTACTTATGCGCAGTCTAAGCCACCTAGTCGGGTAAGACTGCGCATCCATCACTTAGGTTGTTTAAGACTAACAATGATCACATACAAATGGTCCAGCACCAATATAATCTGAGCATGACTCATGACACCATTGAAGACACTGTCCACACTGCACCCAATCATCATCAAATGATTCACCACATCCACCACAAAATGTTTCCTCTTGTGTAAGATTTTCTTTTCTTGCTTTTTTTGGCTTACCTTGTCCCGCCGTAGATATATTTTCTCCACCAGTTTCAAGTTTCTCTTTGCACTAGACGGCTTCTTTGATTGACTATGATGGATCTTTTTGTCCTCCCTTGCTTTCCGTCTCGCTTCTTTTCCAAGTAGTTCTTGTTCCTCCTTTGCTTGTTTTTCCTCAAGCATTTTTTTAAAAGGAGATGCTGATATTATTTCAGACTTATGTGATTTGGTTTGTTTACTGTTTCGTTTGCATTCTGGTAGAGGATGAATTTCTTGTAGTTGTAGGGCAATCTCAGCAATAGTAGGTCTTGTAGAAGATCCAGGTTGACTGACAGATTCTTCAAAATTACTCAACGTTATAGCTTCTTTTTGAATACTTAGGCCTTCTGGTTATGAATTTATTTCACTTTCAATAACTTCACTTGAAGGAAGATCACTTCGCTCATTGGCTTTTCAGTTGGCCAATTTTTTTCAGTGAGCGTTGATTGAGCAAAGTCCGCTTCCGTAAAAACATTGGGATTAAATGGATGTATTCCAGTTGCCTCAAAGGCCTTTACAGCCTTCTCCACAGGAGCTGTTCTGTTGTAGCTGCCACTCCAATCAGACTACTAATTTCAGATAGAGTGTCCAGGATTAGAGACCATCCACTTTTCTACTTCTGTAGAATATGCTGTCTTTAAAGGACCAAGGAAGCCCTTGTCGAGGGGATGGATTTTGTGACTGGCGTGGGGAGGCAGCGAAAGCATAGTTATGAAATTCTCTCTACAAAAATTTATGAGAGGAAGGGAAATGTGAGTGGAATGATTGTCGAGAATTAATAGAATAGGATCACTTTCAGTAGGCTTTGTATGGTTTGCAGAATGCTTCAGCCAATGTAGAAAAATGTCTTGGTTCATGTATCCGGTGTCCGATATTAAAGGGAGAGTACTCACAGGAGCTCCTTTGTAAAGTTCTGGTTTCATCCTTTTTCGTGGAAATATGACTACAGGGGGTATGTAAATACCAGAAGCACTGAAACACGCTGCAACAGATACAAGCTGGCGTCTTTCACCAGATGTTACCTTACAGATACCTTTCTTCCCAACTGGAGATATTACTTTAGGAGTCTTGTTTGGGACCGTTGAAAGACCTGTTTCATCCATGTTAGAAATGCGGTGGGGTGGAATTTTGTTTTTGTTCATACACAGTCTTCAAACTGTTAAAAAATCTGTTGACCTGGATCTTATTAAAACCTATTGCTCTTCTTAAGCTGCACTGTTCTGGTTTTCGAAATGATAACTTGTGTCTTTTACAAAAACCCTTCATCCAATCTTTTCCAGCCATTTTTCTTTCACTGTTGAACCGGTCAGACAAACAATTCAGTTCAGCAAATTGTTGGGGAATTTGCATGACCCGCTTTCTGGTTATTCCGTAAAATCTTGCTTCTAATTCTTTGCATGATGTGGCAAGCTTCTCTTACATTTCATTATTAAAAACACTGTTGAATCTTCCAAGAGAAGTTGGGACATTTTCCTGAAATAAACAATATAGACCAATAATAATAAAAAATAATTAAAAATATTAATACATTTTGGTCACAATAATATTAACATTAAATTAATATAAATATTGAGGTTAATTTAGTTTAAAATTGTTCTTGACCGTTAAAGAAAACTTTAACTGCCAAGAGCAACTTTCACCTAAAAGACCTGTTATAGAAAAAGGCTTGACAGTCATAAGGCTAGTAATAAAATTCACCCAGCATCTTAAATAAATGGGTTTATACGTTCGTTTCAACAGTTAGGTGAATTGAATTGATAAAGCACCTCTTAACACTTTAACGACCATGAAACATGAATGTGAGAAAGAGGAAACGACTGTAATATATTTTTGTTTAATCGCAATGTGATTATATTACATTATTACAGTATCTTGGATGTCACTGACATTACGTAAAGATATCGGACGCCATCCGCCGCTTATCGTTTTTCAAAAGACTATCCGTGAGGCAAACATCAAACGCACACACAAACACATACAGGAAGCTATGCGTAATCAAATGTTAGTCATTGCATATTTCTTTAGTAGGTTTCCACGACTGGGCAAGAGCTTGGGTAGACTGGGAGCGATTAGACGTCGACCCCGACACAAAGGAAGCGATCGTATACGCCCGCCGTGGTCCATACACAGAAAAAGTTATATCAACCCGTTACAAGGGACCATAGAAGCCATCCCCTTCTAGTTTTCTTATATTATTCGCTCAAAAAGGAATGACTGATTACTATTTTTACTTGATTACAAGGCTGACGCAGTTGAAAAATATACTTGGTCCCCCGAGAAGAAAAGTGAATTTTACCGTGGTCGTTAAAGTCTTAACAGTGGCAATTATTTCTGCTGTAAAGATAAGTTTTCTCTCGGTGTTTCTTGTATATTTTCCCATGGTTTATATCTGCAGCATGTATAAAAAACTCTTTTGTACAAACAATGTATAAGACAAAACCAAAAATATGGTTGATAAAGAAGCGGGTACATCTGTGTATGTAAATTTAAAAATTTTAATAGGTAGGCGGCTAATACTGCGCACTTGGGATATTGCGCAGTCTTGGCCGCCTTACAGTGCGCAGTCTTAACCTCCTTACGCCAAACTAATTTAATCTAAACAAATCCAATCTCCATTTCATCTACGTAAACCTTATATTACTTATAGCTAATTAATTGCTGTTTACAGTGATGATAATGAAAAACTCCTAAAGTTAGTGTTTTAGATGTACGCAACTATTATATTACCCTAAAACGTTACAATTATTAAACGACATAAAAACAATTCTTACCTGCAAGAGACCGACGAGCAGACGGAACGAGGCTGTTTACAATCTGCGTCAACTAGGTGGAAGTGTAATTCCGTTGATTATGTTAGCCAACCTCAACAAAACAGTTGTGCGCATTCTTACCCCACTATCCATGCCAATTAATAATATTTTTTAACATAACGAATCTAATACGCAATAAAATAGATAGGCGACACTACCTTACATTCCGTCCGCAGATCTGTGTAGCCCTACATATTGTTTTATTCAATAAAATGAGTTCTTTAAGAAGTACTAAAATGACAAAGTCGTAATAAATACATGATTACGAACACAATGCAGTGTTTTTAATATTTACAGTTTCCAGGCGGACGTCTCTAAGCATATCAGCGCCATTGAGGTAGCACCCGTGAGAACGAGCTGGTTATTTGCAATAACTGTAAACTGAGTTTTTTTATAAAAAATAAAACTGGTCTACCACGCAATACACTCGAAGCATGTAACTCTTACCCAGTACAGAAGCAAAAACCGGTCCGCATTAATTTATTTCAGGTGTCAAAGACCCACACCCTCCTACACACACACACACACACACACACACACACACTGGACTATAGTAGTAGTAGCCCACATCATAAATTACCGGTATCTACGATTAAATTCCTCTATAATTATCTTATCTTCTTTATCTTCTTTAGATGGAAACAGACGAATGATCTAAGTACGGTTTCTTGGTACCTAAAGTTAGAAGTGCACTCCTCTTGCACTGTTTTAACACATAAACACTGCATCTGAGTATGTATTTAAGATCCCACACTTCCACATGGATCTATACGCGCTGACATAACTAGGGTACTACTATTATTCTAGTGGCCCCTTCGATTCGAGAATTATCGTCGTAGAGTAGGCCGTTTTCTTAGCTTCCTGTTCAAGCTGTTCTTTTGTTAAGTAATTGTACTCTATAGTTCCATTTTTAAAAAGTCTTTATTTGCCTCTTGCGTTACTTTTTTTTTAATTAGGTCTATTTATTACTTCAGAAATTCCTGGGAAAGGGGGTTCAGTCAGTCTTTCATGGGGCTACGCTCCTGACGTCCTTAGTTACACAACGTGTATTGCTTCTAAAAATTGCAAACTATCTTGTGGGATCCAGAAAATTTTAAGTCAAGAGTCTTTCATTGTATACTGAAGTGCCCATATTGTTTTAAGATATGTTCCCTACCATTGATATTGTTCTCTACGTTGACACCTCCGTCGGCAATCACGTATTGTCTGAAGTCTCAATGTAATATCTACTAAGCACAGATTGGATGGAAATAGTTCTGATCAATAGTTCCACATGCGGATCTTAGACCTTATATTTTTAAGACGAACCTCGCTATTCTACTTTTCTCCATCTGTGAAAAATAAGCTTCATTATTGTGTGTAGTGGGAATGACGTTCTGTTACGTCAGTCCAACTTCTCTATACTCAACGGATCGCTTGTTCGAACACCACTATCTTCAAATACATTTGGCCAAAGCGTGTAGAATACTGTACTTTTAGCGTATAGTTATCCTTTCCAATTCGTTGCGTATATCGTATTACCTTTAAGGCCTGCTATACAGCTTTGCTTAAATAGCAAATAATGCTGTTACAGCATTGCTTTCTAGTTCACCGATCTGACCTATGAACCCAGTGACTGAGATTTGACAGATAAGTGTCTTGTTTTAAAAGCCTTTCTATTTCTCCATTATTATCGTCTTGATTTTTTTTTGCCCACTGTCCAACAGAATCCCTTAAAAAAGTACCAAATAACCAGCACCTTATGAAATGATACTAATAGTTTATACGAGGAGATTACTAAAGATAGTAAAAACACATAAGATATTCTTGGAAAGACCAGAAATCATTATTATATATAAAGTGAGAACAACCGGAAATAATCTTATACGGCTTCTCATAAATATACGAGGTATGGCTCATTCATGGCTAGCTCACTACTCACACACGGTTAGTGCTGACATTTTTGTACAAAAGTGTGTGTGTGTGTGTGTGTGTGTGTGTGTGTGTGTGTGTGTGTGTGTGTGTGTGTGTGTGTGTGTGTGTGTGTGTGTGTGTGTGTGTGTGTGTAGCACGTGTAGACGTTCGCCCACGTGCAGTACATCCAACCTTGACGTTAATAAATGGTAACATAAATTATTCTCGGGTGAAATCGACACAGATTCAATCTAAGGCTAGTGTAGGTGTCGAGCAAAGGTTCGGGCCGGTCACTACTCGATAACAAACCAGTAATCAGATAAGCTCTAGATAACTAACATGTATTCAGTAACAATATACATGAGTAATTTATCGTATTTTGTATAAGTACGGGGCTTGATTAACAGTACGACCTCAATAGCTTGTACGTAAAAACCAACCAACCGATGCAACTCTTCTGATGGCGATTTTTAAAACTTCTGTAGAACACTCCTCGCACTATGGCGTGAAATCACGTTGAATATACTTTTACGATCAATGAAAATTCGCGCATCAGCATGAGCGTGATGCTCAATCACGAATTTCCGATTCCACTTACGTATGTTAACGATGCCATATAATTACGATAACATTAGATTTTATGAATGTTTTAGTGGATGGTTAGTGAGGATCGGTCAATAATACAAATTTTAGCTATTTTGCGTCGACGTTTCAACAATATTTATTGTCATCTTCAGGACCAGTGTATGAAATACAATAGAAATATCAAATATAACGAAACAATTAAATATTTGGGTGAACGTGTTGGTGATGTGAGTGTGTGCGTGCGTATGTATGTATCATTTTATATGTGAAGACTTATGATAGCTTGTTTACATATTCCAAATTATCTTTAAGAAAACAAGCAAATTATAGTATGAGAGAACTTAATTTATACAGTATTACAATTTAAATTACTAAATGTAATGTTATTTTAATTAATTAAACAAACAGTAATCAACAATCCTGAAGATGACAATAAATATTGTCGAAACGTCGACGCAAAATAGCTAAAATTTGTATTATTGACCGATCCTCACTAACCATCCACTAAAACATTCATTCATTGACGGTCACTAAAAATAAAAAATTTAAGGATTTAACTAGATTTTATGATAATACGATTACGATAATATTTGATGTAACATATAAGTAAATATATGACTGTCCATAATTAATTTAAATGATATAAGAACTGCAATTATTTACCAAATTCACAGGGAAAATTGGTAATAGCATAATTGACGCTTAATAATAACATCTGACTTCCAAGTTAAGATTAAATATATCGTAAAGCCAAGCTTCGTTTTTAACACACACACACACAGAGTAAACATAATACATCAACGAACAAATGAACCTGTAAAGTTTGGACACCAAACTGAACGGGTTCTGTATCTGAGACATTAGACAGTACTTATTAATAAGGCACCCATTTAGTATTGAATTGCATGTGTGTTATCTGCAAACAAAGACTTGTTCGCTGTACTAAAAGCGTCCTAATTCAGTTCCCATTAGGACAAAGAGAAGTAACTGCAAGTCCTATAGGCTACCGCTATTGGTGTATTTGCAGTTGCTCTCATTTGTGTACGGCCAAATAAATACTTTGGACCACAGTTTTCAATAACACTTCCACGATATTAGTCAACGCTCTGTTATACATTTAACGGAAGTGAACAAAAAAAATATTTGGAACAACATAGAAAAAGTGGTATGGGCAAACGCCAAGTTGAAAAAACTGACGATACAAATATAGAATTAATTCTTGTTGTATCCGTTCTTGCTTGAAGGTTAACCAGAACTTAAAATATAATTTTTTGCACGTTTGAGGCCTGACAATTTGCAAGTACAGCGTAGTATGAATTGTTACAACCTAATTTATGACTAAGACTATTCATTTATTCATGAAAACTACAGTGAAGAGATTCTCTTGGAAAACATTTGCCCGTGATCAGCGGGTCACAAATTAAATACCCTAATAGATAGGCCTACACACACACACACACACACACACACACACACACATCGTAAGACCACTCTGTGAAATTCGAACGGATAATACATACTTTGAGGTAAGAATATTGCGTTAGTATTGTAAAACACAACAAATATTATTAAACCATTAGAGGAATGAAGACGTATGATTGATTAAAGTTAAAGTATGTATGTTTGAAGACTATATTAAAATAGTACAGAACTCGCATTCCCATATAGAAAACATGTTAAGGTTAAGAATAACAAAAAAGTGGAATGTGTTGCAACAGAAATACGGGATTACGAGACATCGGAAGCTGTGGTAAAGACAGCGTGACTTTTGAAAGTTGCAGACTAAATCACAAAAGCTGGGAAGACGCCGACAACGATGACGGTGATGGTGATGATGAGGATGATGATGACGACGACGACTGTCAAGTTGTTAATGACAACACTCTTTCCGGTTTAACCAGGGCCGGATTAAGGTATCTTGGCGCCCTAGGCTAATTATATTTTATCCCCCCCCCCACCACCCATAGACTACTCTTACGTTTACTTCCAAGGGGCTGAATGAAGCTTTAAACACTCTACAATATATTTCTTAGTTAGGAATATTTCAAATATCTTACGGTTTTTGGAAATAGTATCAAGAATTGAAAACTGAGGCTATTTTTCAGAGATTGTTTTAGAGTTACACCTTCAACCATTTGTAGTTTGCATGGCTTTTATAAGGTAAAATTAACTAAGTAGTTACAGAATTATAACAGTTTTGTTAAGACTACATTTAGCATCATTTACACAAAGAAGACAATCAGTTAAATATCTTGTGGATTTGTTAAGACTCATGTAAAGTTTAAGCTAGATTCTTTTTTCTGGCTTTAGATTGAGCAAACGTTTAAATCACCTCACTGAAATCAAGTATTTGCAGAAAGTCACTTTAAATGAACAAGAGGGCTACACCGATGACTCATAATCGGAGAAAACAGTTTGGAAAGCACTTCTATTATTTATTTACGGTTTTACGATAGTTTCTCCCAAACAGGCGCCTGTGTACAAAATGAACTCAAATTTTTATCCTTGTAATTTATTACCAATTTTACATTTAGCTGTACAATTTTATTATTTTTTAGCTAAAATTTCGCGCCCTAGGATACCGCCTAGTCAGCCTAATGGTTAATCCGCCCCTGGGTTTAACACACGTTTCATTTCTCTGAAACCAAACGTTTCGCCCTTACTACGATGAGGCATACTCAGTGGCTCGACTCTAACCAAAACGTACTGCGCTAGCTTACAATCGAGACTGCTGACAAATCGGTTGACTATTAAATAATTTTTATAACTTTTAGCGCTATAACTAAGTACACGAAGTATGCATTCAACAGTAAATATAGGTCTGGCTGCCAAATAAGTAAAGATTCCTAAGGACTAATACATAAAGCACATCACTGTGACTTAGGTAACTGGGGACAGAAGGCAAGAGAGGTTAGAGTCTCCTGAAATGTTACTAAACATATGGTGGGTGTATAGACAACGGTTGACGACTAAGGAATCTGTTGACAGACCAGGCGAAGGAAAACTGTTGAAAAGTTACATTGGTGAAGTTTACAGAAATGTGGAAAAATATTGTAATACGAAGAGGCAAACTTATTAAGTTAAGACGGTTGCACTGAGGGGTAGCGAAACGCAGAGAAATCAAGCATCCAGTATATAAATTAAATTAAACTACAAATTTTATTAGACGTTTAATGAAGAAATTTGTGCTAGTGGTTGAAATCACAATCAGAATGATCACTGTTGCACACCACTATATAAAAATTATCCCGATTAGCGCTTTCAAGCCTCACAGCCCATCACATAATTTTCTGCCTATTCCGATCTGACGATGGGCTGTGAGGCTTGAAAGCGCTAATCGGGATAAATTTTATTAGTGGTTAAATGATTTATGCTACACTCACTTGTTGCACACATCACTAGTCACTGTGACACCGATTAGCGCTTTCGAACGTACCCGTTCATCATCAGATCCTAACTGCCACTTGTGTTTAGGTGATGATGAACGGGTACGTTCGAAAGCGCTAATCGGTGTCACAGTGACTAGTGGTGTGTGCAACAAGTGAGTGTAGCATATATAAATTAAATATTAAATAGTGTAAACTGCAATTATTCGGAAGAACTGAAGCAGAAGGGAGAGAAGCGATCCATACGGAGAACAGCTGCTACCGATTTAGAACCAAAGAAGAAGAAGACAAGTTTGCCACTCTTCTAATTTCTTATAGCCTATCTCTACTTCAGTAGTTTTTATTTCCAGATCCTTTTAGTAGTTCTTAAATAATTTGACTGACATCTTCCTGTAACATTTCTTAGTTCAAATTCAAAGCCAATCTTCAAACCTGAATACCGTTAATTCCATGGAGTTGATAAAATAACGTGACGGAAAATAGTTTTTGTTTCCTAGTTGTCGGGCCTACTTCCTTCCCACAGCATCTGTTCCGGAACTCCAGAAGCACACACCATTAAAACTGCCCACTCTCAATAGGAATGAGCCCGTTTAAACTTGAACTTCTCGTGTAACACTTACGTTTGTTTCAATTCATGGACACGATTTCCATATTTGAAAACATCACAGAAACCAGTTTTTAATGGTCGCTCGGGTAAAGTACGAAGGCGTTGCGTTTGTTATTATGGTAATTTACAGCTGTTGTAACGTATAAATCGTTGACAGACACATCGTCTTGTTGTTTATAACCTACGGAACAATTTAACAAAATTAACTGTATGTGCTGTCTGTCTATTGAACATATTTTTACAGCCTAATTTATATAGTCTACTGTCGATTACACGACTTTTGGATACTAATTTGATGAGAATTATTCCCGTGTTTTAGATGCCTACCGTTTCATAGTTCTGTTTTCAAAAAGTAAAGTTCCTCGTTTGGTACTGAGGTACAGATATTCTGACTATCCCTCTCTCCATCTATCATCACTCGTTACGACTTACTTTACGACCCTTCTTACGTTTTTTATAACTATTTGTGCCTACTTCACAAACTAACTTATGGATAGACTTCGTAGCCAGTTTTTCATAGTCGATCATAATCCTAATAAATCAGCTATCAACAATATTATGTATTCTACTATTACATTTACTATTGTACATTCTGGTTTTCTTGAGCTAAATTTGCAATTGCTATTATTTTGCTGAAGAAATGAGCAGAAGGCACAAAACGATCCAGTCGTGGAACATATGCCAAAGATTTAGGATCAAAGGAGGAGAAGACAATTTTACCGTTCTTCTTATTTCTGTATCTCTCCTTAGGTAGTCTTTATTTGAAGATCTTTGTGGTAGTTCTTAAATTATTTTACTGATTACATTCTGGTTAGGTAACACTCGTATTGTTACCTAAACGTATCTGTAAAATTAACTCTCCCAAATGGTAAACTCATACTCTTTATTGTCTTAATTTATTGAAATTATGCGTGCGTTTTACTTTCATTAAAAATTGATCGCTGTTAGGAAGAATTGTGCGTATGTCGCTAGTGTTTATATACCTGAGTTCGTGCGTGCGCGTGTATCACAAAAAACAATTAACAAAACAGGACGTGTGTTGTGAACTGAATCCACAATTCGCATTGCAATTGAAATTTATAGGTCAACTAATGATGTGACATTGAGAAGAGAAGAAACCGCGCTAAGTGAGATCACGGAGAATCTATGTCACTGGAAGCAGATAGAGAACAGAATACCTCAGTATACCGATCACTTTTTCCGATTTTATCAACACCTTTTAGCTTCAGAGTGGACTTTAGGGCCCAACGCCGAAGGAAGGAAAACCAAAAATAGTCGGTTCAAATACGTTTTTCTGGAACGTCATAAGTACAGACTTATTTTCTATTAGTTCACTCCTGTATGAAAAGAACAAGATTGTAATAAGATTTGTATTAAAAATACGTAATATCATTAAAGTCAATTGAAATCGGGCTGTCGGGCCGTGGTCGATCGCTTACATTGTTATTTCTAAACGTTTTGGCCACACCTTCTGAGGTCACCTGAAGTAGATTATATACTGAACATACCTCACTGTCGAGAAGTAAGCTTACGTCTCAACTCACCTTGACGCACTGCCAAGGTGTGATCGGCTTGACATCCCTTGTACGCTATAGTCTACTGAAGATGGTCTCCAGAGATGTGGCCGAAACGTTTAGAAACAATAATTCAAGCAATCGACCACGGCCCAAGAGCCCGATTTTTTATTGATTTTAATGATGTTGACTCCGGATGTGATAGCCTACGAAGTACTTAGTATCATTTACTACTTATTTCGTACGTTCCGTAATGAGGCATTGCAGATATGAGTCCAGATTCTCCCCTGAACATACCTCACAGAACATAGAACATCGAAACGACAAAGTGAACACGATTGTGAACTGAAGAAAGTGTTATAATGAGTAACTGGGGCTGGAGATTTAAAAGGAAATGGGTGCATTTTAAAGAAAAATGACAGAAGTTTGTCGAACACATATTTTGTTCTAACGACGTAGGACAAAAATATACGTACTACGCGTTAAAATGAGTATAACTCGAGAAACAGTTAGGAGTAATTTTTAACGATTCCATCATGCTTATGGAAAATTATGTTAAACTAATGCTCGTACAACAGTTAACAAATAAATATTCACAAGTTTCGATGTTTAAATGCATTCTGTCTGATTCGCACGCCGCAAAACTTTAGCAAGACTTATGTCAAACGGAAATTAAATGACTCTGCGTATAAATCTTTCTCTCTTTCTCTGTCTTTCCTCTTGCATTACCTCACACTCCGTGACCCGCTTGCGTCCTTCCTCTTAATTTCTGGATCTGGTCACAATTTATGGTGAGAATTTTTTTGCACACTGTCAGACTGAAAATTTATTGGTGAAATGTGTCTACATTTAAATTATACCCCAACAAATATACGAAAATTACCATGAACGCTTGTAAATCCTTCGCACGTTCTTATCTTGACTTACAAAATACAAATGACACATAGGCCTAAACCAAATGTACTCGTACACAGCCAGACAATTGAAACGGGTGTCCGAAGTTTCGATTCACCTGTTCACAGATTCCTGTCATCTTTTTTTTAGCCATATTAACTTTGATTAATAATCTTATTATTTAACCCCTAAGAGTTAAATAGTTGAATGAATGGGGTTATGAGCCAAATTCTTCATAAAAGGCAACTGATCGAACGAAAACTTTGGAATGTGACTCTTGAGTATATAAACAAAAGTTTCTCAATTGATACTCTGTAACTTTATTAGGCCTACTGCATGGACACGAAATATGGACCTCAGTTATTTAGAACGATGCTATCTTCAAGCGTTCGTCTTTGATGTCACGACCAAGTGAAGGACAAACTGTAATTCGGTGTGCGATGATATCGCACTTTTACGAATATAATTTATTTTTATTGTTGGTAAACAGAATCGGCGATTTTCGGTAAAGCGCAATTTCCTTCTTTTTTATTTTGCTTATACGTTTAATCTAAAACGAATCCTATACAATGATGACAAATACAATGATTCATTTCGTTCCAAACGAATATTTATTTTTTGAACTAAAATTCTACTACATACAATGTCGTCTAGAAAAGGTCTCCGTTTAACAACAAAAACTAATTCGTTTGTTAGTTAGACACAACTCAGAAATTGAATTTATTTTTTAATTTCCTTAGTAGTAATTTAAAACACACGTATATAATAAGTAAGTTGATTCCTTTAACCACTAAATAAAAATAGCGATATAACAATAACCTTTACCTACAACGTCCACGCTACTTCGAATAAGTTGGCAGACAAATGTACACTACTAATAGTACAATAATATTTTCTTCAGCTTCAAAAACTCTTAAAACGACATTATAGGTGACGTTTTTTAAGTTAGGAACAGCGTACATATGACGAACATTAAGTTTTGTAGTCTTAAAGCTAATGCCTTGTTAGCAGTTGTCCGAGACCAATTAAAACTTATGGTCGGTGTGCATAGCGTGTATCGCATTTAATTTATTTTAATGCCCCCAGATGTCGCTGTACTTCCTCAGCCTAATTAGCACAACTCTGGTGTAAGATTTTCGAGACCACCACGTAAACACAAAATAATAAAAACTATTAACTGAAACAATGATTAATAGACAAGAGACAGATATATTTAATAATCTTTAGATAAATTTCCTAGAATCGTGTGGTCGTTTCCACTACAGTTTAGTTTTAAAGCTATCCTTTATGAAGAGAGAACAATCTGTAAACAATTTTGGCGAAGCTTTTTATTATAAACAACGCAGGGAAACGTGAAAGAATGTCAGTTTCGCTTTCAACAAAATATTCTTTAAAAAAGCGTACGTCAACAATAGAGTCTATAATTAACAAGAAGCGTTTACAAACCGCGAATCCTGTCCACGGCATCTGTTCATCAATATTTTAGTAAAAGTATATACCATCCATACACGGTAATATCTTTGAGACTAACGGATCATAATTAAAAACTTTGTTAACTGTGTTTTACCTAAGACCCTAATTAGGGTTGTTTACACAGTTGTGGGTCTTTTATTCGTTTCATTAAAACAAAAGTTTTTAC
Source organism: Magicicada septendecula (assembly GCA_034769895.1). NCBI lineage: Eukaryota > Metazoa > Arthropoda > Insecta > Hemiptera > Cicadidae > Magicicada > Magicicada septendecula. Next base: position 216,649,137 of record CM068370.1, read on the forward strand.
CTCTTATTTATTTTTAAAATAATAGACTAGTGGGACAACATTGTTTGGAAAAAACTGATATTTGTTCTCTATCAACGCCGCGAGTTAATGAAGCGTTCCCATTTTAAAAATAATCTGGTTTCTCTTTCATAAATTAGTAAACTTGTTTATTATCAAAAATATAAATTACCAGATCATTTTCATGAATCCCTGATAATGGTTGAAATCTATGGCTGAACAAACTTTCTTTGGTCTTAGCTGGGTTGACCACAACCCTTCGTGAATCTAGTCTCCTGTGTAATTACGGAAAGTACACGCTTGATGCCATCTTTTGTAAAGGTTTATGCTACGACCTTCAGGGATCATCGAACCTAGGGGGTTTGACGAACCCTACGCGATCGCATTGAGCATCATAAGTTAATTTTCTTTATCTTTCTTAATTGCTTTTTTTTGGAATGTAAACTCCTAATTTGAGATCAGACATTTCTTTACACGAATGTTTAATGCGAGTTTTACACAGTACACGTGAACGTACTGGACAGTATGTTTTGCTAGTAATATTAACACAAATTTTAATTAAAATAATAATTTAAACTTCGAAGTTTTTATGCCTTCTCATTAAAATGAATACTTCTACTTTCATAGTGTCCGTACTCGATCGTCTTTCTCCGGCCGATACCTGGCACTTGGCGACGAGCGGAATGGAACCTCGCTAGACACAAGAAGGACTCCTTCTTTAAGACTATATCAGCTTCAGCTACGTTGACCTACTTTGTCGATTTTGTTTGGTTCTGCTATAAACATTCTGGAACCTCAAAAGGAAAGTATTAAGAAGAAGAAGAAGAAGAAGAAGAAGAAGAAACAGTTCGTTCATACAAGAAGCGTCACCGAAAAAGATTTTTTCTTAATGAGAAGAATTAACTTCAGTAGAAGTATACAAATGGAAGTAGGAAAGAAAAATAAGAAGAACAGAAGAAAAACTAGGGGAAAAGAGAAGTAGAAGGAGAAGAAGTAACAGCTAATTTGAGAATGTTACTGGTTTAGAAGAACATAAGAAGTAGGGGAGAAATAAATTAGTAGGAGAAGAAGAAAACAGAAGAACAAACATCTCTGCCGGTCGGATTCAGCTACAACAAGGTACATACACATTTTTGAACTTCAGGGCGGGATACGATGGAAACTCAGTGTCGCTCGGACTATTCACTCGTCAGATTCTTGCCGGCTTCGGTCGAAGGGACGTAGTTGACGCCATCTTCAATGATAACCGGCAGTTTAGCAAGGCTTAGGCAATCGCACTGATTTTTGTAACTTCTTCTACTGTTGGTTATATAACGCTGTATGACCGACGTGGTCATTAACGTTGGTGGTAGAAGGGTAGGGTAAGTGATAGCGTCTAGCGGCAACACCAACAAAAAACAGAACAGCTGGTCGGCTGACTCTGTCGGTAATTAACGTCCACTTAATTAGATTTTTATTATTTAATAGTTCTCAATTAGGTTTCTCTTTTTTGATATTCCTTTCGCACAAGCAGTATACCCGTCAATTGTATTAAATGTGTAAACTCGAACGATTTAATGGCTACGTAAGTCTCGTAATTGCAGTAAACACCTCTTGTCAGTGTAAACAGTTTTATTCATTACAACCATGTCGTAAATATGTATTTATGCATCTTGTAGGTACATATTTTGCGTACCGGTGTAACCAACCTGAGCACGTCCTCTGGTGTGTATAATCGAAACTGGAATTACAAAATAGAACCACTGCTTTCTGTCTGTCCTTATGAGTTGTCTTCTTATTTTTATATTATATTCATATTTACTCACATTATTCTTGTTCTTTTATTTTATAACAAATAATAACGCTTTATATTTTTAACAAGAATAGGCCTATATTGTTAATATATATTCTTGTTTAAAATACAACATATTATTATATATTGAATATTTTGTATTAGCAAGTTGATACTAATTCAGGTCACTAATAAACCAGTTGTAAGCCTGTTTTCAATGGGATGATGATGGTGATGGCGATTATAAACAAAGTTAACTGGGTGTAAAGGGAAAGCGCCAGCACAATGGCGACTGGACGTTAATTACCGACTAAGTCAGCCGACCAGCTGTTCTGTTTCTTGTTAGTTTTTGTTGGGCTTGCCGCTAGACGCTACCACTTAACTACCCTTCTGCCACAAACGATAATGACCACGACATAAAATGGCTGCAACTATGTTTGTAATAAAACCGGAGAGAAATTTTAATTTGGTGTCAATCGAGCGCGGAGACTGGTTGAAAGAATTGTCACAGTAGACTCCCTTTCCTTTTTTTGACGATATAGGTGAAACTGTTACTGTCCGATACTTAAAGACCTACTGTATGGGGGGGGGGTCCGCATTCGCTAACCGGACAACCGATGACACCCACCGAAAGTACAACGTTCTGTGGAAATCTACAAGAATTGTTAATTTTTTTTTATATACTCCAAAAACACTGATTACATAGTGACTAGGCCTAATGGCTGTAGAGTTACAAGACCATTAACAATGAGTGACACACTACTTAATCAGTTAGACATGTAGAGTACATCTGTCCTACATGTTGTTACGAGTTAACTCGCTAAAGGTTTTTCACTCCACAGCTGTGACTGTCGATAAATTAGCCAACGCCGCCGTCGGTATCATTTGTATGAAACACAACACTCTGTACCAAACGCCTTTCTCTATTAGAAAAACGGGTATACTGTATCACTGACACATGTGAACCGGTGTACGGAGTAGCGAAAGTTTCGACCTGATAATGACAGCAGCGAGTCTGTCACGAAGGTATTTCATAGTGCACAGTATAGCTCGCGCAGTTCTGCAATTACACAAGGCTACTGTTTGTTGAATCCCTTATTACGCGAATATTAATTCATTCGCTTGGACCGAAAATTTGTAGTTTTCTTTGATCTATTAACTAAAAATTATTATTTCTTAATTATAGAAACGTAAATAGCATTAAAGGCAAGGTTAACAATAAAATTACGCTGTGTGTAGCTGAGAATAAGGCTATACAATCGACCAACTCCAAATAAAGCCCTAGTTTTCAAGTACTTTTCTGTAATGACTTCTGAGCTTTCTGACAGATGAGTTTATATTTTTGTTGGTTGTATGCCAGCCAGTACAACAGACAAATACTCAAACCATACCATAATGAAAAAAACAAAAACAAATAGAATTAATAATTTATTTTTCCTAACGGAATGAATTACGAATTCCATAGGCAAAACTGGTTTGGGGGATTACTAGACAAACAGTATACGTTTTACCGCTGCTTATACAATATAATGCTAGGCGCCATACGTCTGTTTTGCTTGAAAACGTGACCCAGTGGAAAGCTAACTATATTTTGCAACCCAGCTTAATATCTCATTTTAATAAGGCTTCAATTTTGTTCATAGTAACTAGAGTTGTCCTTCCAGAAAGTTGCGATAATATAAAAACACAGCATAATTTTAAGACATTATGAAATTTTATTGGCATATATGCTTTAACTGAGGACGCCACAGTTCAAACCAAAGACACTTTTGAAGAAGCTCTGAGAGAAATCATAGAGGACATCCCAAACAATCACGATCAATGGATACAACACTTTATGGAGCTATTGGTTGAAACAAGGAATAAATTCATTCCTAATGACCATGAAATAAAAGTAGCTTATCTGGAGAAATTGCACTAAGTATTAAAAAAGTTCAAGAGGCAATAAAAGGTAAAAAATTGAGCAAATCCCCAGGTCCGAGAGGAATAAACCCAGAATTAGTTAGATATGGGCCCCCCAAGCTGTTTGAAATGCTCATAAAACTATTCGAAAGATGCCTAAATGGAGAAGAAGTGCCAGTGAAGTGGCGAACATCGTATATCTCACCAGTCCATAAGAAGGGTTCAAACTTGGACCCTAGAAATTACAGAGGAATTGCTGTGATCCCGACCATCGGGAGAATATATTCAAGGATTCTGAAAAACTTAATTGAAGAAGACATCAAGACCAAGCAGCCCGAAGAACAATCAGGTTTTAGAGCGGGGCGATCCACGGTAGACAACATCTTTACAATCAAAATAGCAGTTGGAAAGAGAGTACAATATAATAGAGAAACGCATATAGCTTTAATAGATTTACAAAAGGCATACGATAGCGTCCCAATCTCACAGTTATGGAAGGAGATGGAACATTTGAACATAAATGCAAATTTGACTGCAGCCACCAGAAGATACTATCAACAAAATATCACCAGGGTCAAACTGGGAAACAAACTCACTCTCCCATTCGAAACTACAAAAGGCGTAAGACAAGGATGCTGCTTGTCCCATACCCTCTTTAAAATATACTTAGACAGATCTCTAGTAAGATGGACAAAGAAGTGTAAAATCATGGGGCTGAGAGTAGGAGATGACAATCTGTTCACTCTATATTTTGACGATGACCAGATTGTGGTAGCGGAGGATGACGAAGACCTCGAGTATATGGTCAGAAAGTTAAAAGAGGAATATGACGCAGCTGGTTTGACGATGAACATGGCAAAATGTGAGTACCTGATAGTGGGCAATGAAGAAGTTAAGGACGTTAAATAGGATGTGGACAGGTTAAGAAGTGTTGAAAAAAGTAAATACTTAGGCGTTATTTTCAACAAACAGGGAAGCAGCAAAGATGAAATTCAAGAACGTGTTAACAAGGGGCGAACCGTTATAAGAACACTGAATTCTTTTCTATGGGAAAAAATTATAACAAGAAATACAAAGAAACATATATAATAGCATGGTGAAAAGTGTAATACTTTATGGAGCAGAAGTTTGGAACGTTTCAAACGTAAATAAGAAAAACTGATGACAGCGGAAATGGACTTCTTCAGGAGGAGTTGTAGAAGATCAAAATTAGACAGGGTTAGAGCCGAGATGAATATAGACAAGACAATAATAGATGAAATAGAAAGAAGACAATTGACTTGGTTTGGACATGTGAAGAAAATGGAAGATGACAGATGGCCCCGCAAAATACTGGAATGGACACCACCGGTGAGGAGGAAAAGAGGACGTCCACGGAGGAGTTGGCGAGATGACGTAGCGGAAGCAATGGTTGCGAGAAATTTAGAAGAACTTACATGCTACGATAGGTTACAATGGAAGTTGGGGATGGAGAAACGGCGACAGCTGTAAAGATCCGTTATATATATATATATATATATATATATATATATATATATATATAACTATAATACTTATAACTATTTTACCTCAAGATGTATTTTTTCTTTAGGGACATGTTTCGGGAGATCCTGTTCTCCCATCTTCAACCTTCGCCATCTTGCTTCTGGTGCAGTATTTGTGTGTTGGCTTCTGGATGTTATTATGGTGGTTTGTTGGTCTTTGGTCCTTCAATGTTGCATTATTGTGTGTGGTTGTGGTATCTGTTTTTGTATTTTGTGTATTTTCGATGTTGAGTGCTTTGAATATTGTGTCATGTTTTGTATTGATTTGTATTTGTTCTGGTATTGTTTTGTGTTTTATGTTTGTAAATCTGTAAATTTTCCCAAATGTTCATTATGGTGCCTTTGTGTGGTATATGTTTTATTAGTGTTACATTGGTTATGTCTGGGAATTCATGTCCTGTGTTTATTGCATGTGTGGCTAAATTGGATTTATATATGTTTGGTTTTTTGTATGCATTTAGGTGTTCAAAATAACGTTTTTTCAGCTGTTTTTTTGTTTGTCCTATATAACATTTATTGCAATCTTGGCATTCAATTTTGTATATACCGTTGGTTGTCGTATTATCTTTGTTGTGTGAGTTATTTATATTTTGCAATTTATTTTTATTAGTTTTGTATGCTATTTTTATATCTGTGTTTTTAAATAGTTTTGTTAGTTTTGACATTTTATTATTTATATATGTGAATGTGGCCCATTTTTTGTTGTTGTTATTATTTATGTGTTGTTCAGTTTGATTAATTCTTAATTGTTCAGTTTTTATTTTGTATTTGATTTTATTTTCTATTTTGATCATAGTATTTTTATTGTATCCATTTGCATAACCAATTTGGTGTATTATATTTCTTTCTTTGTCAGTTTCTTGTTTGTTTAGGGGTATTTTGTACATTCTGTTAAATAACGAATAAAATGCTGCCATTTTATGTTGTGGTGGGTGGTCAGAATGGTTAGGTATAATGATGTTGGTGGAAGTTGGTTTTCTATATATTGCATATTGTATGTGTTTGTTGTATCTTGTGATGGTTATGTATAACCATAACCATCTTAACCTTGTTAAGATACAACAAACACATACAATATGCAATATATAGAAAACCAACTTCCACCAACATCATTATACCTAACCATTCTGACCACCCACCACAACATAAAATGGCAGCATTTTATTCGTTATTTAACAGAATGTACAAAATACCCCTAAACAAACAAGAAACTGACAAAGAAAGAAATATAATACACCAAATTGGTTATGCAAATGGATACAATAAAAATACTATGATCAAAATAGAAAATAAAATCAAATACAAAATAAAAACTGAACAATTAAGAATTAATCAAACTGAACAACACATAAATAATAACAACAACAAAAAATGGGCCACATTCACATATATAAATAATAAAATGTCAAAACTAACAAAACTATTTAAAAACACAGATATAAAAATAGCATACAAAACTAATAAAAATAAATTGCAAAATATAAATAACTCACACAACAAAGATAATACGACAACCAACGGTATATACAAAATTGAATGCCAAGATTGCAATAAATGTTATATAGGACAAACAAAAAAAACAGCTGAAAAAACGTTATTTTGAACACCTAAATGCATACAAAAAACCAAACATATATAAATCCAATTTAGCCACACATGCAATAAACACAGGACATGAATTCCCAGACATAACCAATGTAACACTAATAAAACATATACCACACAAAGGCACCATAATGAACATTTGGGAAAATTTACAGATTTACAAACATAAAACACAAAACAAATTAATACCAGAACAAATACAAATCAATACAAAACATGACACAATATTCAAAGCACTCAACATCGAAAATACACAAAATACAAAAACAGATACCACAACCACACACAATAATGCAACATTGAAGGACCAAAGACCAACAAACCACCATAATAACATCCAGAAGCCAACACACAAATACTGCACCAGAAGCAAGATGGCGAAGGTTGAAGATGGGAGAACAGGATCTCCCGAAACATGTCCCTAAAGAAAAAATACATCTTGAGGTAAAATAGTTATAAGTATTATAGTATTATATACATCAAGAAATGGACTGTAGCAGAAAGTGAATGAAATATATATATATATATATATTCAATCACTTTCTGCTACAGTTTTTTTCTTGATATATATAAAGTATTTAAAATTTATATTTATATTACCTCAAGATGTTATTTTTCCTTATTTGCACGGGAGCTCTCGAAACATCTTCCAAATAAGGAAAAATAACATCTTGAGGTAATATAAATATAAATTTTAAATACTTTATATGTATATATATGAAATTTTATTTTCGATTTATAAAATTCTTGTAGTAAATCAGCTTCCAACTTTAAAGAAGTGTTTTCTATTACAAATCAACAATTATTCGTGGTCGTCTTCAAAAAGTTACAAAATCCACAGTCATATGCTTACAGAAAAATGTAAAAAACTCTGTGCTACTAACAATTAGCAATGTTGATTAATATTAGGCGAAACGTTATTATTTTGTGTTAATCTGAGGCAGGGAAACATTAAATGAGTGTAGAATATCTGCCCAGTCTAATTAAAGCATAAGTTGTCGTCAGATAAGTTTGCGTTTGTGTTAATCTGAGGCAGGGAAACATTAAATACGTGTAGAATATCTGCCCAGTCTAATTAAAGCATAAGTTGTCGTCAGGTAAGTTTGCGTTTGTGTTAATCTGAGGCAGGGAAACATTAAATGCGTGTAGAATATCTGCCCAGTCTAATTAAAGCATAAGTTGTCGTCAGGTAAGTTTGCGTTTGTGTTAATCTGAGGCAGGGAAACATTAAATGCGTGTAGAATATCTGCCCAGTCTAATTAAAGCATAAGTTGTCGTCATGTAAGTTTGCGTTTGTGTTAATCTGAGGCAGGGAAACATTAAATGCGTGTAGAATATCTGCCCAGTCTAACTAAAGCATAAGTTGTCGTCAGGTAAGTCTGCGTTTTCTGTTTCAGATCTTTTGGAAGCCAAATCTATATAACACATTAAATTCTTCGTGTGTGTATATGATGGGTGTAATCGTAATAATAATAACACTATGTAATTTGGTTGAAAATCATTTAAGTACTTATAAAACAAAAATTCTTATTTTTGGTTGCGAATTAAAAATCATTATTATTTGATTGTGTGTGTAGTCTTAACACACATCTAATTATTACATATAATTGATACTTTCATATTACACCTAGACATATTATACAATCTTATACTCTAATACATCTTTATAATTATCTAATATTGCTCTCGGCTTGCTCATTAGTATGATACTGATTAGATTATCTAATTATTTTCTAATGATCTAATCTCTTTTGAATGTACTGCATATGTATTGCTGCGCTTTCCAATAAAATTTACTAATTACTTTTATCCATTTAAATATCAAATTATAGATTCAAAATTATAGCTTCAAAGTTATTGGTTCAAAATTATAGTTAAACATTCTTAAACATTACACTAATTATTATACAAAGAATATTTACATTTGTAAAAATTATTAATTCATATTTGAATTAAATTGTCTTTCTTTTTACTTCATTAATTACTTCTTTTTCATATCGTTGTGATCTCTGTTCGCGAACCCAAACCGACGAAAACGTACGTATCACCAGTGGCGGATTACCAATTGGGCCCGATAAGGCAGGGCCCAGGGGCCGCAGGGCCAACTTTTTTTCTAATGAGAAAAACTCGAAGTCAAACACGCAGTTTACTACCACCAATAATTAATTAACACTGTAAGGCAGTGACTAATATCAGGTTGATAGTCCTCGAGCGTCTGTGATAGGCCTATTATAAAACATTTTCTGCAATGAAAGCTCGTTTTGTAGTTTGTTTATTAAATAGATTGTGTTCAGTCAGTATATAAAACTTCAGAAGGTTACTAATTTAATATTTTTGTATGTTTATATTTATGTTAACTTTTGCAATGTGTTTTTGATTTTCTATGTGATCGTTTATATATGAATGAAATTGAGTTGTGTTTTGTTTTATTGGGAAATAAATATTCTTAAAAAAATAGCGGTTATCTTTTCTGTCCCAAAAATTGCTGTAAAAAAGTTTTTAAGTTGTAAAAATGCCTCAAAGCAAATATTAACGAATAATTATTATTTAGGATTAGGGTGGATATTAGCCCATATAAGATTTAAATCGTATCACAGATATCTCCATTTCCTTGAATGAGGCCTGTTTTGTAATGGTTGTAGTTTATCATTTATGGGAAACGGGGAGAGGGGTGGGGAAGGGGGGCCGCTGAGAAAATAGGGCCCAGGGGCCCAAGAGTTGCTAATCCCCCACTCCGTATCACGTCCACAAAATAGTGATGATCTAGACAAAGTAAGTCGCTTAGATAAAACTTCTTTACCACAGTACTGAGGGAACTTGGTAAACACCGTACCAGTGAACCTTTCAATCGTATACACTGAAGATCCAATGGAGGGGCAGAATGCAGTTAATGCTGTTCTAATTAACAGCATTAGACTACGGCCTAAAGTCCAGCAATTAGTAAAGCTGCCGGCCGTGAGAGCCTAAGATATCAATAAAGATTAGAGCTTATTAAATTTTTCCCCCTATCAGAGGATACGGGTGAAGCGTTGAGTAAAGGGGCTTCAAAGAAAGATGTCTGGAAAACACTATCTAAAGGGCTGTCATCCCTCAGACCTTGCTCTTACTGATAACCTGAATATAAGGGTTAAAAAATGATTGTCATTATCGATTTTATTTTTATGTCTCTGTAATCAAATAATGCCGTAACAAAAGTTGTTGTTTACTTAGTGTTATGATAATTATTTCTTGAAAATATAAAATCCGTCGAGTCAATTCCTAAATATAGACATAATCTCTCTTCTAGGCTGTTTTTGAGCCCACACACTGCTCAGGCCTGCCTGATTCCCTCGTAACTGTTTTTCCACCCTCCTAAGAACAACTTTATTATACTCACTACAGGGGTGCAAGGCTACGTATTTCGTTTCAAAAACTGGTTAAACCACCCGTTTTTCGACTACGTACACTTCTCTGGCAATAGGTGAATCGGAAATATTAATCATTACTCAAAATAAATTATACCCGGTGACACAAAGGGAACAGCTAAACGTATTCAATAAACGTGCTTTACCGTAGGCATCAGCGATCGTATATATCCGGGGACACAAAGGGAACAGCTAAACGTATTCAATAAACGTGCTTTACCGTAGGCACCAGCGATCGTATATATCCGGGGACACAAAGGGAACAGCTAAACGTATTCAATAAACGTGCTTTACCGTAGGAACCAGCGATCGTATATATCCGGGGACACAAAGGGAACAGCTAAACGTATTCAATAAACGTGCTTTACCGTAAACACCAGCGATCGTATATATCCGGGGACACAAAGGGAACAGCTAAACGTATTCAATAAACGTGCTTTACCGTAGGCACCAGCGATCGTATATATCCGAGGACACAAAGGGAACAGCTAAACGTATTCAATAAACGTGCTTTACTGTAAGCACCAGCGATCGTATATATCCGGGGACACAAAGGGAACAGCTAAACGTATTCAATAAACGTGCTTTACCGTAGGCACCAGCGATCGTATAGACCGTTTCATCGTTAGTTTTTCATATTGACTATAATTATCAACGCTGTTTTCGTGTGACGAAAATCCAACACATTCTCTATGATATGGTTCCGAACTACACACTTATATGAAACAACAGACCACAAAACGTTCAGTCATGAATGCAGTAGCTGCGCGTGGTTTTGAAATAAAAACAGTAACAAATATTAGATCTGTTACTGTTAGAATATTGAATAGTTACAAACGCATCGAGTTATAGGTAGGCTTACATATAACCTTACGTTGCACACGCTACTTGTAAGTGGGATTTCAAAGAGGATAAAGAAACTTCAAGAAACAAAGTATTATGTTTACCTCAAATAAATTTGACCGAATTCTGAGTGACCGTTTATAAGTGACGATCACTGAAATAAACAAACTGAATTGTATGTATACGCTATCATATAATATGCTGACCAGGTTAAACTGATACTCACCAGACACGTGACCGAATGACTGGGTGATGGCTGCAATGGAGAAGCCGGAGGCGAGGGCGCAGGAGATGACGATGAGCGCGGGAGATCCTGCGGGAGCGACAGCGGCCGCAGCTCCGCACACGATGAACACGTAGAAGAACGACGCCAGACACTCGGAGATGATGGACCGCCAGAACTCCAGGGTGCGCATCTCCGCTTTGGCCGGCAACAGCCTCTGGGGTACGGACCCTTCGTCGCGACGCAACCCGTCAAGCTTTTCGAAAAGCGTCACTATGTTGTACTCCACACTCTGATTGTCCTGTTGAAGGCTTAAAGTCCCGGTTGCCATAGTGTTTTATTTATTATTGCAAAACAAAACTGTATTTGAACACGCTACGATAATATTTTAGTCACTTAATAAAAAATCAATTAAAACGGAAATCCGCAGGGCTTCAAAAAAATCTCATAAAAGAGATTTAACTGAATAAAAAATATTGTACTCTAATTGATGCACATGGGTCATTCGGTGAATTATCAACAGCGTAGCACGCGCGCAACCCTCACGTCACAACCTGTACGCGCGGGTCCCACTTGTGGAATGAAGCGCACCGCCACTTGTTGTGTGTACAAGTTTGGGCCAAGCGGCAGCGCTAGTGTCTCGCTAAGCAGATGTACTCCACTATACCGGCTGCCGCCACGTATGGGAAACTATTCTCACAGCATTATTATAATCGTTTTGTAGGACCAGCCGGTGCTCGCTCACGTTTTAAATGCCATTACATTAGAAAATATTTTACCGGTGTCTTCCTAACACTAACCGATACTGTTTAAACGTCTCAAACCAAGCACGCGTTGAGGCTTTGTTACACTTTTTGAATACAATAATATTTTCACCACCATATTCACATTAATACATTGATTGAAAATTATAAAAAGTTTTATCTCGATTTTATTTTAATAATAAAAAAATTATTATTATTATTATTATTGTATAATTAATTGTTGATTAATAAATTGTATTAATTGTTGATTACTGCTTTTATAAATAATTACAAATGCCATTACATTATGCGTAATTTAAATTATAATATTGTATAATTTATGTTCTGTGATATAATTTTCTCGTTGTATTTAAGGAAAACCTTTGATGATATAAAACACTGTTTAAACTCCTTCACATAACAACGATACACATACGCACGCACGCGCACGCATACACACTCACATACACAAACACGTTCGCTGAAATAATTGATCTGTTGTGTTTGACATTTTATTTTGTATTCATACAGAGGTCCTGATGACGACAATAAATATTGTCGAAACGTCGACACAAATAATTTAAAATTTGTATTTTATTTGTTATCATTGTTATAATATTATTTTATACATTTAATATTTATAATTAAATTTACCTCAAGATGTTATTTTTCTATTTGGAACATGTTTCGAATAGAAAAATAACATCTTGAGGTAAATTTAATTATAAATATTAAATGTATTATATACATCAAGAAACGGACTGTAGCAAAAAGTACTTACTTACTTACTAGCCAACGCCCACCCTTGGCTGTTGGGCCATTAGGCGGCGCGCTGACCAGTAGAGACGTGAGAGCCTTGCCGTACCATCTTCGTCTTGGACTTCCGTGTCTGAGATCAAGGCTGGACATTCACACTGTAGCAAAAAGTGATTGAATATTATTTTAATAATTTGTTATACTTTTCGACCTATCCTGAAAAACCCTTCACCGGAAAAAACTAATAATATAATATAATAATAATAATAATAATAATTATTATTATTATTGTTGTTGTTGTTGTTGTTGTTGTTGTTGTTGCTATTATCGTTCTTATTATTAGTATGACGTCATCTCTTTGTCTTTTAGCTATTACCATTAATTTGTTATACTGTGGTAGAGGCTCTATATGACGACTCACTCTAGCGTAGTGCTTCTGCTGGTACATTTGAGTATGTAGGCCACAAGCGTATTCTACGGACCAGTCGGTACATTTTCAAGCTGATGAGTTTTTAACTGTAGCTGTTAAAATTTTCGAAGTCGCTTGCAGCTTAGATAGACAGTAACAAAAAAAAAATATTACAAATTTGTTGTTTGTTTACAAATTTGTTGCTGTTATAGCTTGAAATCTATGGTTCTTTTTGTATTCATTGGCAAGTGAGTATACTTCATCTTCTTCTCAGCTTAATTGATATTATGATTCGATGCATGAATAACGTCAGTGAGCCAGGCTTTATTATTCTTCAGATCATGAAAAACTACATCTGGCTTATTTGTTTGTATTGTTTCATCAACATTTATTGGTAAATCATAACATAATTTGAGATTATTCACCTCTGACATTGCTTGTGGTTGATAAGTTCTTTATCCGTTATGAGTTTATACTGGAGGGCTAGTGCTTGATGGATATCTTCACTGTTTAATTAAGCTTTGATGGAATTCGGTATGTAGCGCAGGGTGGCACTGTGGTAACATTCGGGACTCACAACCCCAACATCTGTGCTGCGGACGTGGGACCGAGTCAAGTCACGATTCGGTCTGCCTGTCCACTCCGTGTAATACAGCGGTCTTGTGTGGCACTTTACACGCGCGCATGCAAACTCTCTCGTCAGCGTGCTTGTTTACTATAGATGGTTGATTTCTCTCTGGCGGCGGTGGAATGTGAGTTGTACAACGGCTACAGGCCTAATACTTGAAGGGAGAAGGGAGAAGAAGAAGAAGAAGAATTACTCAGTGTTCGCTAAACTAGAGCATCCTATGATTATATTATATGTTCTACTGTTTCCGTTACTCTATTACGTCTCCTATAGATGTCATTTTGGCTTCGTAATTTTTTAGTATAATTCTTATTAGTAGCAACACTGTGGTTCCGGATGGAGATAACGAATCTCTCTAATTATCCAAAGAGAGTCATTCCTTTTCCACTGTAATGATGCCTCTTTATATTTTCTATGATATAAGGATACTGACGATTAACCCGTTTTGACTTCCATGCTTGTCTTTCTTTGCCTTAGATATTGATGTTCTTACTTTTACTTTACATAGATCGGATTAGCTGGCCCGCAGTTGACTAGTAGATCGGTTATCTAAACCAATTCTGTGAAAGGTTCCAAAAAAGTTAATTTTTCGGAAGATGGGAAATTTAAAAATCGCAGGAATGACGATCTATAATGTAGAGTCAGAAAATTACTTAATTAATTTCGTGGAAACGTCGCTATGCTAAATGAGATATTTTCTGAAATTTAGAAGAGTTCTTGTTCGATTTTCCAATAATATACCAGTCGGCTACCTACTGCTCACTCCTACAAGCTGTCTTACTGTTTTTTAATTTTTAAGGAATAGAACATAATGAACAATAGTGAGGAGTGTAAACCAATTCCACATAATGCTTTGTTACCACTTTGCTGTAAATTACACTGTGCCCTCTTTCATACAGTATTAACACTTAAATCACATTAACGTGTAACATAATTTTTCTTTTTTGTGTTCCAAGTATATTTGTTCTGAAAGTTTCCCAGAAATTGCTTTCTTAATAGAGCTTTTAAATTATCGGGAAATACGCTTAACCGGAAAGCGCCGACATTGATATTCCGGAAAAATGACTCTCCACAAATCATTTTTGTTGGTGTTGTTAAACAAAATGGCCTGAACATTCGTTCTTCGTTTACTACATACGGAAACTTCATCTCGAAGCTACGTGAACTAATGAAGCTTAACACCACTGAGATATTTACTTGCAGAAGGAAACTGGAATGTGGTTTTTATTTATCCACAAATCACATTCTTGGTTTGTGGGTAATCTTTGAACGTGTATGAAGTCCATTTCGTATTTAATATAATAATCATTTTCTTACTGTTGTATTATTATTATACATGTATGTAAAAATTATTCGCTATAAAGACAAATCACAATATTGCGTTAAGTTTTCATCCACAATTGCAACGCGACCTCAGTCAGTTAGTGAAATATTAGACAATGCGGTTTTTAAATTATTGAGAATTTCGCTTATCTGGAAAGCGATAGCAACACTGATGTTCCGGAAAACTAAGTCAGTGAAATTAATTAGTCCTACATACAACGCGATTTACGCAGCCGTAAATAACGATGTACTTTCTGCGCTACCATAACTGTACTTGCTTTACTCCATTACGGTAGGCCTACTTCATATTTACTATTGCCACGACATAATCATAGGAGAATCTCTGAATCCATGAGTGGACCCAGAATTATCCAAAAAGGAAGCTACGTTTTGCAACGTTTTCGTTGGATCTGACGAGAACTCAGTGTGTGTGTGTGTGTGTGTGTGTGTGTGTGTGTGTGTGTGTGTGTGTGTGTGTGTGTGTGTGTGTGTGTGTGTGTGTGTGTGTGTGTGTGTGTGTGTGTGTGTGTGTGTGTGTGTGTGTGTGTTTATTTCAATTACAGTTAAACTAAAGAAGAAAATTAAATTACATTGAAAGAACTGAGTTTTACATTTTAATAGCAAAAATCAGCTGCTTTATCCTGCGTATGCTTAGGGGACTTGTAAATAATTATGTAAATAAGATTTGTGTTGTAAACAGGGTAGGAAAAATTCCAATTTGTTAGACGTAGATGATTAACTAGAAGTCATATAAATTTAAACAGTAACTTATATTTTGACTGTTATCTAAACGCAAACATAAACATTACTGTGTTTACTGAACTGCCGCGAAGAGTTCTCACACAGGAAGAAAAGCTTACATACGTTCTGCGTAAACAAAAACATTCAGTACTTAATTCACGTAGCGTGAAATCTGTTATTTGTAATCAGTTATTTTGCGTTGCAGACTTACGTAATAATAGTACAGTGTAGTGTATTTTATGTGAGTAATACTATGTAGCCCCACAATACAGAACCACGTATGGACGTACGGGGTTGGGGAGTAATTTGCTCACTTCATGCTAGCTTTACCCCTCCCGTGCGACAACTCTCTTCATGGCCATATAGTAATTCTTGAAGTAACTTAGAATGGTATTCTTGGTATTTTTATTTTATCTTTCTGTCAAAATAGGTATAAATAAAAAAATAATTTTGTTGTTGATCAATCTTTGAGAAATGTTGTTTTTTGTGAGAAATCTTTGTTTATTCTAGAAATATTTAAAAGATTATTATCTTCGGTTACACAAATGTTTGCAGCGAGGAACCTTTGTTAAATATTTCAAAGATTTGACCATTTCAAAGTTTCCGACATAATCGGATTAACCGAACAATCGAGTTCAAGAGTCGAACGTAAATTCAGTACAGTTAATGAAAGTCAATTTATAATTATATTTGCTTTTATTTATAGTTTATTAATAGAACACTACCTCAGGGTTGTTCATCATCAGAGTCCTAACTTCGGGTTTGTTCACTTTCTCAGGTTCGTCCTTCCTCAAGTTTATTCACCAATAAATTCATTATGTTCGATATGTAGATTTATGTTGAAACTACTCTTTTCAGATTTTATTGAATCCTTTTCTCTGTTTTGTGAACTGTAAAAATCGTATAACCTATCTCTGAATGTGACGATCCAATCGGCAATATTAGTAAGGTTAAAAAAATCCTCGTAGATAAATAATTTTATCAGATGTGTTTAAGATAGTCAGACTTTACCATAAATAGATAATTATAGCTTAAACGTAAATTTCCTTCGTTAGTTGTTGTTATTTGCTCCAAAAGTAAGATATAAATGTGGTTCAATTCTTCTAAAATTAAGATGTCTCTAAAAGTATCGATCGATCGATCGATCTTGTGCAGAGTTTTATTGTTTAAATCGACGCTCACATTCTACAATAAAAAAAATATTAACTCGATCAAACGTTAAGGATGGTGGTACATAATGTTTGTACGGACACAATGAGACAGAAACCGAGCCGAGGATATCTTTACATTTTAAAATATCATAACCTAAATCTCCGGCAACATTCTCTTATAGTAACTACACCTGCAGTACCTCTGAAACCTGGCAGTAAAATTGGCAAAACGTGTGAAGAAACATAAGGTTCATAAGGTTTTTTTTGGAAACTTCATTTCCTTTATAATTAGACATTGTAACATCTCAGGGAAATGAAGGAACTTGTAAAGACGATGTTCTCCTCCTGTTAGTACTACTACTACTTCTGCTACTGCTACTGCTACTACTACTATACTACTACTACTACTACTACTACTACTACTACTACTACTACTACTACTACTACTAATGCTACTGCTACTGCTACTGCTACTGCTACTACCACCACTACTACTACTATACTACTACTACTACTACTAATACTACTGCTACTGCTACTGCTACTACTACTACTACTACTACTACTACTACTACTACTACTACTACTACTACTACTACTACTACTACTACTACTACTATTACATCTATCATCAATAATAGCTGTTTTAATATTAAAGTTTCTGCTGATACTATTACTCTCTGAGAACTACGAGCCTTCAAGGTTAACAGAATACAGTTTATCAAATTAATTATCGAATTCGTATTTTAAGTAATAGTTTTTACTAAAGAATCACTTGAAAGAGAAACAACTGTGAAAACCATAACAGCCAGCAATAACATGAACGGTAACCACGTGCAGGCTATAATGTTATCGTGACTGCTGGAGTTTTACAGTACAGAACGTGAGAGAGTCAAAAGACATAATTTCACAGAAACACTCTGTGATTACGTTCTCGATAAACGTTTTTACGTTAACCTTTCCAGCTTTGTTGCCCGGTCGTGGATGTTTACGGAAGGCCACATTATTAAACCCCCTTAGAACTGCTGGATTGATCTTCTTGATAGCTGAACACTAAGATTATTACATCAACTGGCTCAGCTAACACGCATCTATCTCTCACTGTACGGACATATTAGAGAAAAACAGCGTTCTCGGTATTCATTATTCGTATTGTCTGAACTGTGACCCTGTAACCTATACGAGTAAATCGATGAAATATAACGTGTTTTAATTCTGATCTGAGTGCACATTCCATGTTTGATATGAAATATGTTAATACCAGAACACTGTAGTAGGCCTATAGTATGCTCCCTGAGCTGCTGAACTCACTAACTATTCTCAACGAAGTACATTTATTATTACATAAATTTCAATATTAGAAAATTTTTCAGTAATGGGAAAAATTGCAGAAATCTCGATTACTCTACAATTTCTTTAGTAATATAACAATCACACAACCATACAATAAACTCTAAAAATTTGAAACATTCGGATTGCCTAAGAATTCCTTTTAGTTTGACACCCTTCTGAATTTTCACAATTTTCTTTAGACTAATTAATTCTCTGGATTCCCAAAATTTTGAAATTGCCAAAACGTAACGCTACAATCAGATGTTAGTTAAAAATTATCTTTAATTTTATATACCACATGGGCTTTTACGAATTTTTCAGTTTTGACCCCTCACATTTTTTCTTCCCGCCCCTCCTATTTTTCGGGGATCAATCTCAAAAACAGTAGGGTTTTGTAGGGTTTTACCGAAAATAGGTTGATGCGCTCAAACATACCGCAACAGACAGTTAGATAACAGACAGAAAACTCCCAAACGGTAGACTTCAAACTGAGACTCGCTTCGCTCATTCAATAACACTTGGTTATCAAAATATTAAATACACACACTGTAATATTACACACTCAAAATATTATATTACACGATGTAATTTAATATTCTTGAACAATAAAGTAATATTGATTCGGGACTTTTGCCGAAAATGTTTAATTGAAAATGTATAAAAATAAATCAATTTTATGTGACCTCTATAGCGACATATTTTCTATTCATATTTATTACGACATAATAACGTACAAAATCAGACACAAGCGTCTGTGGACATTGCAGACAAAACTTTTTATAAGGTAATCACTATGAATGCCTTTCTATATACGTCCGTCACGACGACTTAACAAAATATTAAGGTACCCAGAAGAGGTAAATCGTAAATCAATTGGTAACAGAAAACGCGTTACTTCCATTTTCCAGAGTTTGTAACGCAATGAAAATACGAAACCAACATTCATAAATATAATATTTTAGTAATAATAAAGAAGATCTAGATATAATATTTACCATGCTATGGAATTAAATATTACCAATAGCAAATGTAGATTTTCTCAAAAACCTAATAAAATCAATCGTTTCTAAAAAAGTATGCTTAGTTTCCGTAATAAATTATGGATAAAACTTACCATTATTCGAGAATGGTAACACTCACAGAGAACAAAAAAACAATTAGTACAATTTGTTTCAGGCAGATCATGAATTAGTTATTGTTTTGGTTAACTGGCTTTTTTGCCTTTCCTTACCTTTCCGAAGCGTTGGTTCGCGTCCAGGAAAAAAGTGATTTATTAAACAGTTAATAAGATTTGTAGGGAGTAAACTACAAATCTGTTTATAAAAACACTGCACCGCATACTTTTCTTGCTAATGCGTTTATAAACCTAACAATGATTATAAACCTTGGTATATATTTTGCATAATAAATTGTGGTTTATACAATATTACAGAGAGGAAATACGGTAATTTTCCTATTATAAAAAAGGGAATAGCAAAGAACTTCCTGCTTTAACTATACAGGGTAGATATTACTATAGTGTTTAAAGATACGAATAACATTCGGGAAATGACTGAGGAAACTCAGTTGGCAACTGTACGTGGCTGATTTAGATCAAGTCACAGGGTTCGAGATCGTTTGTTTACACTACAACAAATAACAAGGAAACCTGACAAAAGGCAAATATGTTTAAGTATATTTCGTAGGTATGGAGAAATCATTCGATACAATTAGTAGGAGGAAAGTTTGGAAAAATAATAAACAAAATAGTCGATGAAAATTTAATAGGAGCGATTACAATCACATAGACAAAATAGGGTAAGAACATACAATAATTTATCAGAAAAACAAGATTAGGCAAGAGATATTATAGCCCACTACTGAGCCTGTGTGCAATTAATAATTAAAATGAATTAATCCAAGATGGACAGATTTTCAGCAGGATATAGGCAGCTGCAACCAATGTACCTTCAGAGACATGCACTTTCGCGGATGACACAGTGCTACTTGCCACCAATTCGGAAAATCTGGAGATTAGCTTGAAAACGTGAGCAAGTATATAAGAGACACAAAGTCACTACATTCCTGAAGACGTCTTTGGTGATCGCAAAGACGTAAGAAAAGAAAAAATGGGTTAGACCACCAGAAAAAGAGAATAAAGAAGTGATACGTTTTTGACATGTGGTGCTAAAGGGTGATGATAGACAAATGAAGAATACGTGGGGCTCAAGACCTACGGAGAAGTATAGAAGACGAAGACCGAAGTAAGCGTGTAACGTGCGACACAAACAATTATAGAGAAACGGAGGGAAATGGAACTCAGTAAAATATGGGAAAAGGTCGGAAAACATGGAAGGTAAGGTAAAGAAGGCAAGGTAAGGTAAGGTAAAGACAAAAGAAAAGGTAAAGGAGAAGGCAGAGACACATTTGGGAGGATCACACCTATACGAATTTTCAAAAACTTCACTTTCTATATTTTTTTACATTTTCAGAAACTATATTAATTCTGAACAGTGAGATAACATTCGTTTACCTGTGACAATTAAAAGGAACCATATTAAATAAAGAAGTACACAATTAGACGTTGACCGCTTGTATTTTCAGACTGGAAACACTTAGTTTCTTTTTTCTTACGTACAACAAGAGATTTCTGTACGTAAAGTAGAACGTAAAAGAAAAAGGTAGGAAAAAAGAAGAAAATAAAACAAAATTACGAAGATCCATACTAGGGTGCGGGACTGTTTTGAAGTATCTTTGTTGTGTGACTAAGACAACACTGACAGCAGTTTTCTCAAAAACGACTTTTTGCAATTTATATGTACCTTTTTCTTGGCTTCTCCAAATGATAGAAACACGATTCTTTTCTTTCTAAGCTTGGGGTAAATCTCAGTCTATCCATTAAACCTCAAGAAAAAACAAAAAGTTATAACAAATAAATAACTCTATAAAAATCAAAATATATAGACAATTAAAAAAGTTATTTTTAAAAAAGTAACTTAATACAACGTAATTATTTAGTTCAGGTAGTTAAAAATACCTCCCGGAACATTCTGACCACACCTCAAGTTTGTGTCTTTAACAGTTTTTGAGGAAGAAATAGATAAAGTTGGTTAATTTAATGTGAGAAAGATGGGAGGGTAATTATAAAACTACATTTAAAGGAAATATATCAACTACAAATTAATTTCGTTCATAATTGACAGATGGTTGATTTACCAATATGCGGCCGTTTTATTATTATTTGGTGTTTTGCCCTAAGGCAGGTCTTCAAATTGTAAAAGCTCTCCAAGCTGTCCTATCGCATGCCAGTCTTTTCGTTTCTTCGTAACACCATCTGATTTGAATGCTATCTATTAAGTTCATTCTTCTTCGCCCTCTTCTTTTTCTCCTTCTATGACACCCATTCCATGGCAGTTGTAAGCAGGCAGTCTCTTCTTAAACAATGACCTAACCAATTCCTTTTCCTATTTTCTATTACCTTCGAGATTCTTCTCTCTTCCCCTATTCTTCTTAAAACTTCATCATTCCTTACTTTATCATAATCGTACGTAAGAGCCTTTTTTTTACTGTTTTTGTATGGACGTTTGCTGTGTTTTATTGAAAAAAGCAGCACAATTTCGCTTGTTTTCTATGCTGCACTGGAGGTGCAGAAATAAATACCAACACATTTACGCAATGGAAACTGCTATTAGGCTACGGCGTTGTTTATACCGCTTGTTAAAAACATTTGTATAAGCATTTGTACTTCCAAAAATACACGTGTACGCATATATGCACATTTTATAATATACATATTACGTACGAATGTCGGCGGCTGGAATTGGGAGGTGAAAGCGATTTTAATCAATATTCAAATTTAATATGTCAACGGCGCAAAGGCCAACACATGTGTATATAACACACACACACACACACACACACACACACACACACACACACACACACACACACACACACACACACACACACAAATATTAAAATTTCCGTACCCGTTATACATGATACCGGAAACTGTTATTTCTACAAACTGAAAATGGCGTTTTTGTTGTATCAGTTTATATAACACCAGGAAGTCAACAAGAAGTGACTGCATAAATTATAAAACTGTTGTCCTTCATTTTAAAGCGCTGTAATAACGTTGTTAAGAATGAGAGTACAATATCTTTGTTAGCTCTTGTCAGTATTTATTTATCACGCAGTGACATCACAAAGTACAAATGGTTAACGAAAAATTTTCCTTTCAAGTATATACACAGCACCGCAACTTTAAGTGTAGAGATGATGCTTAATAAATTTATAATGTTGCCTACTTTCTTCATTTGCATTTTTCTAGACTGTAAAGAACGTCGTTTGTTCATCTTTTTTCTGAGCAGACTTCTGCCAACGTTTTCTAGGTCTCCTTAAACGCACCACAATTTTTCTGATGATATCAAACACTCTCCTTTTCTTTCCTACTATTTCAAGTACCTCCTAATTCGCCACTCTATCCTTCCGTCCACATCTCGAAGGGCACACCTTCTATCCTCTTCTTTCCTCAAGTTTCTGCCCTACATAAGAGCACGCCCAAAACAAAAAACTTCATCATCCTTTATGTCTAGTGGCTCTCACATAATCTTTTCTTTCTATCAAGGGCTTCCTTAGTTAAGGCAGTTCTATTGACTACAACGAATACGCTCCCTTACTAAACACACCGGTATTTAAAAACTGTCACTTGTTCAATTTCCTCATTCCCTATTTTAATCTGTGCAGAGCTGCTCACTTTGTTTATGATCATACTCTTTGTCTTCTTCATATTGATTTTAATTCCAAACTCTTCACAAGTACTGTTAAAATCGCTCGGCAAGCAACACCATATCGTCTGCAACCTGATGCTTTCTATCCGCCTTCCACCGATTCGCCTTCTCCCGTCAAGACAATTTTATTTCTTCCAAGTATATATTAAAGGTCGTGGAGGATATACAACAGCCCTGGCTTACACCTTTTCCAATTTTGATTTCCTTTGTCATTTCGTACCCAAATCTCACTATCTTGATCTTGATAGAGCCTTCTAATCAACCTCCTCTCTTTCCAGTCTATTTCGTTTTTCTTTAATAGCTTACTCCAGTTACCTTCATCAAATGTTTTTCTCCAAATAGCTTTCCCCTATTGTTTTTAAGAAGCCAGAGGCGTCTCTTGTTTATTTACCCTTTCTAAAACCAAATTGTTTTCCCCCAGTTAATTAGGGGTATAGACGAATGTTACTTTGGGAATTTTGTTGTTTCCATTGTTTTAAGATATTGACTCCATTTATTTTCGGACATGTGTAACTTCCATTAGCTACAGATATTTTCAATTGTTTAATCGGTTACTCAAAAAAAGTTTTTTTCTATGTAATGAATAAATATGCGTATATGTTCATATTTATGGAAAGATTTACAATGAACACTAGCATGTCACTCGTAGACTTGCGTGGTCAAAAATGTGAATGCCAACACTCTTTTTGGTTGACAACCACGTTTTATTGATAACAGTTGATATCGGCCACGTTTTATTTTTCATGCCAAACGTTTCGAACATTCTGTGACATGGTTTACCGCATAATCTGACTACATCACAGAATGAGTGAACCCTAGGAATTAACGCTGTACTAACTTAATAAGAATACACATTCAAGCAGAGTTTACGATGTACTAACTTAAGATCTTTTGCCGAGCACACGTTGAAGCCGTTTTTAAAAAGTTCTGATTCTGTAATAAATATAATGTTTGAAAAAACTCTGAGTTATAGAAAAAATTCAAGTAGTTCTGTATGAAATATACCCTAAAATTGTTCATTCAACTTTGTTGATAGTATGGGTAACATACATATGATTTAATTGTGGTAAATCGAAACCAAGTTTAATCTGACCATTCTGTGATATTCTAACAGCTGTATATAGTGCACATACAAATACACGGTAATCATCAGAAACACACACACACACACACAGATCGTAACAACGAACACCGTAAATTACATAATCAATCCACCGCGTTTCTCTCTGTATTAAACAAGCGCTTTGCATCTCATATTGGCGACACCTTATGTTTAGAGGTAAAATTTCACAGAAAAAATTAATGAAAATTATTTTTATTTAAGATTACTGAAATCAATTCCCCTTCTTCGTTGTTCCATATTTAGCCTGTAAAAACTGCGAACAGTACATCGGAGTGCCAAAAGAAACTGTTATATTCTTACATGACCCAAAAGGCGTATTGCTTCCAAAACCGGGAAGATTAAAAATAGTGAAAATGTTGATATTTGCTTATTTAATATCCAACACTACTCTCAGATTTAATAATAAAATACTTTTATTTAGCACAGTTTGGTGTGATAAAATATTGCTATTTTTGTTTGATCCAGCTGATATATTAAATGTTATTTCCTGGTACAATTTAAATCTTTCCGAAATTTATCCGAAAGTATTCTGTCCGATGTCAAGGTACCCTGACTAGATCTGAAATGTCGATTTACATTTTGCTTCCTCCTTCACTTCCTCCTTTATTTCGTACTTAGTTTTCTCCGTTAAATTGTCCACTAGCTGAAATCTTCTTCTTCCAAACCTTGGAATCCATCTATGACATCATACAGTAGGCAATAGGCAATTTTTTCTCAGGATATATCCAATCCAGCTTCAGTAGTAATCTCTTGGACATGTCAACCTGAGATCAGTGTCCTTGGATTCGCAGCTCTTCTTCCTTTCTCTTTATACTCTCATCACTTCTGACTGTCTATACTGATTCCCTTACACAGTTTCTTTCTACTTTCTCCAATCTCTCTATCAAGTCTTGAAACGTTTGTTCGCCCTTTACCAGAAGCAACAGGTCATCCGCATATTTGATTGTCCTTATAACTTCCACTTATAACTTGTCTTCAATTACTTTACTTCCTATGTGCTTTATTCTTATGCAGGCTTTAGTTCCCTTCAGGAACCTCATCTGTGCACCATGAATTCTTCTTAAAGTAATGAAACGAAAAACGACAACCTACTCATATACACCTTTTTACGTGTAGACATTAGTGAGATATGTTTAATAGTTACCAGGTTATTCGAATACTCTATTTACTTAATTCAAAAACATTTAAAACCCACAACGTTGAAATCTCGAAGTATGCCTAATAGATTTTCTAAATCTTACGAATTTTCTGTTCAATTCTTTCAGTTTTTGAAGTAAGCCTATATAAAATTAATGATTGGTTTCATTGTTTGTAAAAGACATACTAATAATAAGCTCATTTTTACCGTAGATATTGTTCACAAAGGTCCGTTTCTGGTTGAGATAAGAAATTTACACCAAATGCTTTTTGGAAATAATTTATTCTCGCTCGTCGTAATGTATAGCTAGTTACACTGCAAAGAAAACAAACTACCCAATTACTGTATTAGTATCTATCAGTGATTCTGTCCAGGTGTTGGAAAAATCTATAACGCTGTGAGACTCAACAGAGAAGTCATTTGTTGATTTCTGCAAAAATCAATTTTTGATAATATTGCCAAAAACTATGAGGCGTGTGTGAAATTATTGCTTAGTAAAAAAAAATCGAATTTTCAATATACAGTTTTTGTTTAAATAATGACCCCTCGAACGGGGGAAAAAGCGTGAACCTCAACAACTGAACCCAGTTAGCGCGAGAGTTTTGTGGCGTACATTCGTCCGGTGCCGGATTAAAGAGGGGGGGCTAGGGAGGCTAAAGACCCTGGCCCCGCTTGTCGTGGGGCCCATGCCCGACCATTTAAAAATTATCATTTTCGAACGAATAAATAAAATTTTCCGAGCAAGCAAAATATTAAAGACCGCACTGACAAGGAGTGTACCTGAAGTGTGGATCACGGA
Source organism: Magicicada septendecula (assembly GCA_034769895.1). Taxonomy (NCBI): domain Eukaryota; kingdom Metazoa; phylum Arthropoda; class Insecta; order Hemiptera; family Cicadidae; genus Magicicada; species Magicicada septendecula. Next base: position 216,675,341 of record CM068370.1, read on the forward strand.
TTTAAATGAAACTTGGGGACATGTTTAGGTACATAAGGTTTTGATAAAAGCCAAAGCAGTAAAGTTTAACGCTCAAAATGTCCCCAGTTGTAAGCTATCACAATTGTTTTATGATGATTTTTGGAAAAGGCTCGAGAAAAATATACGTCCTTTGAAACTCAATAATTCAGATTTTAATGTGCTTAGAAATACTAAATGAAAGTAGAAAAGATAAGTTTATTTGATTCTTGTCAAGTATCGAAATATTAATTTTCGAAGAAGTGAAACTTACAACCACATAACTATGTTATTTGGATTTCTTTCAACGTTATTAACTATTAATATTGATGAAATGCGAGTTAGTGTAAAGAAACTTGTAGAGGTTTCCTTCCAGGATTTAGAAGATCGTTTAAGTTTTGAACTAGAACAGTTTATACCAGTGTTGAAGTTGCAACTCCAAGGCTTTTTTCAAATCGAAAAAATAAAGCTGAAAATGATAATACACTGTATCCTCTGTCTGTTTTAAGTTGAATAGTTAACAGTGACATTATTGATATATATAGAAATATTTATATAGCGTATCGATTGTTTATCACTATTCATATAGCAAACTGTGAGGCTGAGATCATTTTCTATTCTTAAAAGAATCAAGAACATGTAGGCCTACCGATCAACAATGCTTGATAGTCGCTTAACTAATTAAGCAAGATTAACTATTAAACAGAATTATTAAAAACATTGAATTTGGATGATTTGATAGCAGAGTTTGCCGAAAAGAAGAGCAGAAAGAAATATTTCAATTAAATTATTTTGTATTCTCGAATTTATTTGTACTGTAGACTATTGTAAAAAGACCTGCGAAATAAAATAATAGTAAACAGTTTCAGCATCTATTTAATCAACAACCGCCCAGTATCAGACTGAACTTGAACGGGTGCGCACCCAACATCGCGTACAGTTCATATGCAAATTGACGTTTTTATTATGTAACGATCTCGTAAGGCTGATATAGTTTTATTTTTTACTTTACTATCTGAAGATGGAGCAGTCTCCGAAACGCGTAATAGAAGAGATTTATAAGAAGTCACAAGGCGGATTATTGAAGGTAAATTAATTTATTAATTCGATGAAGTGAATTGGATACCAGATTAAACATGAATATTAAATTAGAGCCTCGCCAAGCAAGCATTGTATTTAAATTCCAAAATGTCAAAATCCAGTTATTAAAAACTAACTTGCACATTAAGTTCAATAAAATTTGTTTACAAAAGAACATAACTCCTAAGTATGTTACTGTGAAAATTAATTGCTCTTCCAAAGCCGCGAAAATAACACAACAATACGCTGAACGACTTCGCGTCAAGGAAGAAATTAAGGCATTATATACATTAGAAAATCTCTCCTCAACACTCGTTTACTTAAATTACACTTGCAGATTCTTAACAATATTCATCCTGTCTTTGTCAATAAAGTTTTAGATTCCGTACACAAATACATATCTATTATTGTACGCCGTACACATTTTAATCAATTACGCAAACTTAGTAGGTTAGAACATAAACATCGCCAAGAGTCTGCCATTGTTTGTAAACACACATTTTATCCTAGAGTCATGAACTTAACTACAATAAACTTTGATGATAATGAAATGAAGTTTTTAAATAAAGGGATAAATTATAATCTTCCACCTGTCGGTAAAAACAAACTTATCTATGAGGTCACTGAAGCGGTGGCGGCCATCAAAACTATTTCGAACCCACACTTACAAAATGAAGCACGTGTACTTATAAATAATAAATTCAATAGAGCCATTAAATTGAACAATAATCTACCTCTCGTTTCACGTGGTCATTCTAGGTACTCCAGTGAATATAAAACTTTAAAACACATGAAAACAAAATTAATTGACAACAACGCCCGTATCGTTAAGGCAGATAAAGGAAATACGCTAGTTATCTTGGACACTGATTCATACAATGCTAAAGTTCATGATTTTATTTCTAACAAAAACACTAAACTATTAAACTCTGATCCCATTGAAATATGTGTCAGGGAACTTAACAATTGTATTAACAAATGCATCAATTTATTAAATGAAAACACACGGCGTTACTTAAAGCCTATCAACCCAAAAGCCCGATATTCACAGGACTACCCAAAATTCATAAACATAACATACCTATCAGACCGCTCGTGAACTTTACCACCGCTCCTGGCTTCAAAACTGCAAAAGCACTCGTTCGTTTGATTAAAGATAATTTACAGTTACGAAATAATCATAGTATTATAAACAACTCTAATTTTATTAATAAAATTAAATCCGTTGAACTACAACCTAACCACAAATTGGCATCATTCGACATAACTAATTTATACACGAATATCCCAGTCATAGATACATTACAGATTTTGAGAAACAATTTATCTGATAATAGTTGCATGAACACAAAGATGATAAATGAGTTAATTAACTTACTCGAGATTATTTTAAAACAAAACTGTTTCACTTTTAATGGCTTGTTTTACATTCAAGATAATGGCCTAGCTATGGGCTGACCCCTCTCTGGCCTACTGGCCGATAACTATTTTAATTTTTACGAGAATACTCACTTGTTAAACAATAATATATACACAAATAAAATAATATTTTATGCACGTTATGTGGACGATACGTTTTCATTTTTGATGGTACTCTAAGACAAATCGAGTTATTTAAAAACTGTTTAAATAAAGTAAATAGAAAATCCAGTTTACTCTCGAAACAGAGGTTGACAACATGATAAACTTTCTAGATTTAACCATCACTCGACAGATGAACAAACTAAAATTCAACATTTATAGAAAACCAACAACCACTGACACCACAATACACGTGGACTCCCATCATCCTTATTCACAAAAAATGGCAGCATACAATTTTATTCGCAGATTATTGACAATCCCCCTGGATGATAATGACTTTCGTGATGAGCTGAATACCATAAAAACATCGCGGTTGCCAATGGTTTGACCATTGACAAACTACTGAAAAAACACGAAAAAAGCAAACTTAAACCCTGAATAAACAGTAACACACACACACACACACACACACACAAATTTTACATCCACTAATTATACAAGCTTTATGGCTAAGATTGTGGCCTCTGTATTGAATAATAATGGTTTTACTATTTCATTCAGAACTAATAATAAGTTACTAAGCATTCTCAGACCGAAAAAACACACACCTCCAGAAGAAAAAACGGGTATATATAAGTTAATATGTGCAATGACTGCAATTGCTTCCATATTGGACAGACGGGGAGAGGTTTCCTCAAACGTTTTCGGGAACATATACCCAAGAAAATAAGAAATGATAACAGCATCAAATCTAATTACGCTCGACACCTGACTTCACACAATCATAATTACACAGACTTTAATTCCAACTTAATACCGTTGCATGTATGTAAGAAGGGCCGTTTCATGAATGCCTTGGAGGAGTTTGAAATTTATGGTGCATACGCAAACCTAAGCAGTCGCGATTTTGTATTAAATGACCAACTGAACTTTGGATCCAACTGCTTGTACGATACCGCCTTGAGTCCGCTCGCTAAGACTACGATAAAGTAACAACCGCTCAGTAGCAGATTGAAGTTGAACGGGTGCGCACCCAACATCGCGTACAGTTCATATGCAAATTGACATTTTTATTATGTAACGATCTTGTAAGGGTGATATAGTTTTATTTTTTATTTTAATATCTGAAGATGGAGTATAGTCTCCGAAACGCGTAATACAAGAGATTTATAAGAAAGTCACAAGGCGGATTATTGAAGGTAAATTAATTTATTAATTCGATCAAGTAACTTGGATACCAAATTAAACATGAATATTTAATCACTATAAAATAAAAAAATAGGTGAGTAAAAATGCGGTTTAAGAACAATTTTGTGTTTATTATATTTATTAAATTATCGTCGAATAAAGTAAAGTATTATGCAAAACGCAAAAATGTCATACATGGCCCTCTGCTCTTAAATAGCCCCCATAGCCTTAATCCGGCCACGCATTCGTCGAATATGAACGCGTGTCTGAGTTGTCGATAGCTTACGAGTGTGATAGGTTACCTCCCGAGGATTACGTTCCTATAACTTATACCGCGAATAGCAAGCCTCCAAACGTATGTGACTGCAAAGTAATCACATTCTCAAAGCACGCATTATCACTACATTAAACTTTCTTTATTTGTGATAAAGAAGGTAATTTAGCCTCGTGTTTGCCTGAAGAGCTACTTCTCTATAGCATAGGTTTAAGTTATTTTGTTCGCTGCCTCCACGAAACTTCTGTAGTTTGTGTAAACTTATTAGACATTAAGGCATACTTAAATTCTACGCCTGGAGCTTGTTTGAAACATTTAATTTCTACTCCTGCCACCGAAGAAATGTAATTTCTACATTGTTAATATCACTTGGGACTGCTACGGGTGGTGTGTAATTCTATACTTTTAATGCCTCTTGAACTTATTTTCTAATCTCTATTTTAGCAAGAAAACTTTTCTTCTCATTACTTTCGTAAGTAGGTACTACGTTTTGAACTACTTATTAGTACCCTTATTAATGTTATTATTATTGTTGTTGTTGTTGTTGTTGTCATTATTATTATTATTAATATTAATATTATCAGTAGTAGTAGTAGTAGTAGTAGTAGTAGTAGTAGTAGTAGTAGTAGTAATTAATGTTGATTTTAAATTTTAATACAGTTTATTAAAATGTTCCTCTCTTATAATCTAATAAATAAATTATTTTTATACAGGTGTAGGTCGTTCACTTTGGATAGCTACAGGATACCGATGCGATCTCCTCCTGTTGTCCAGCGTTTAGGGTTGTTCTCAGGTTGAGCAATTCTATAAATTGTAGATAATCAATATTTTCACCGAAATTAATTTTTGTATTGAGCTTACACACCCAGCAGACTTCAAGTGTCTTTTAATCCTTATATGGACAATCTTGCATTTTCCCGGATTATCACTACTTAAAATCAACTCGCGAACTTTCTAACTTGTGTTCATACGCTTTAGTAGACCTAGCGTCTAAACGTGGTGGTGGTGGTGATGTAGGTGGTAGTGGTAGTGGTAGTAGTAGTAGTAGTAGTAGTAGTAGTAGTAGTAGTAGTAGTAGTAGTAGTAGTAGTAGTAGTAGTAGTAGTAGTAGTAGACCAATGTTTGCTAAAAAGTGTAAACGAACAAAGTTTACCACACAAAATAAAATATCGGTATGGAGAACCATACATGACTTCCATATTCTAAGATTTATATTTAAAATCATTTTCAGCCAAACAGCCAGGCTGTGTCTTACCTGCCTTTTTATTGCTGTATTAAATGAAAAATATTATATTACATTAAAATGAAAAAATTATAATTTTATTGCCTGGCAACAAAATTATTTTATTTTTAACAATTACCATTGTTTCAAAAAGTTTAAATAAATTTTCAAGTACTTTACTCTTGTTAAAACGTAAAAGGTTGCAGGTAAACTACCCCTTCCCCTTAACCGATCTTCACCAAAATCGAAAGTCATTGAGACCTCTACAATTCAGGGACGTATGCAAAAAATTATTTGATTCTGTTTGAATTTGCGGCTGTTATCGTTTGCCATAGAAAATACGCTTGATAAAAAAACGTTGCAGGTAAACTACCCCTTCCCCTTAACCGATCTTCACCAAAAACAATCGGTCTTGAGTACTCTACAAATCAGGGCTGTATGCAAAACATTATTTGATTCTGTTTGAATTTGCGGCTGTTATCGTTTGCCATAGAAAATACCCTTGTTAAAAAAACGTTGCAGGTAAACTACCCCTTTCCCTCAACCGAACTTCACCAAAAACAATAGGTCTTGAGAACTCTACAATTTAGGGCTGTATGCAAATAATCTTTTGATTCTGTTTGAATTTGCGGCTGTTATCGTTTGCCATAGGAAATACCCTTGTTAAAACATAAAACGTTACAGGTAAACTACCCCTTTCCCTTAACCGATCTTCACCAAAATCAACAGATCTTGAGAACTCTACAATTCAGGGCTGTATGCAAAACATTATTTGATTCTGTTTGAATTTGCAGCTGTTATCGTTTGCCAAACAAACAAAATTACCCTTGCTAAAAAAAAACCGTTGCAGGTAAACTACCCCTTTCCCTAACCGATCTTCACCAAAAACAATAGGTCGCGAGTACTCTGCAAATCAGGGCTGCATGCAAAAAATTATTTGATTCTGTTTGAATTTGCGGCAGTTATCGTTTGCCATAGAAAAAAAATCTACAGACAGACAGACAGACAGACACACACACAGACAGACAGACAGACACACAGACACTTTTCGGAAAACGACTTTTTTTCATGTTTTGAGTGTAGTAGAATCAGAATCTGCAATAATCTCGAACACGATTTTTTTTGCCATCACCATACTTCCATTCCTTAAGGAATATGGAAGTAAAAATAATACGAGTAATATCAGAAAATAGGGGGTGAGCTGGTTCGTCCTCGTCGTGCCCCTGGATAGCATCTACTAGCTAGATGGATGTGAACTAAACACCAGCGTCTTTTTCGGATCGCACTTTGCTTTAACTTGTCTTGGATGAGATCTTTCTGGTCTTTAATCTTTCCTATCAGCCCCCCTTGGCTAACTCTTGTTCTTTTCGACCCCGACGCTAATAGAGTATTCGAGGGCTAGGGTGTCTTCCATGTTTTTCATTCTATTTCTTGACACCTGCTGCCTTGCAGTAAGACGTTGGATCGTCAAAGGCTAAGGGAGATAACCCTACAGAAAATCAGGTTTGTTAGGAAACCTTAGGGTGGCAGCCCCATCGCCTAACTACCTAGTTAGAGGCTGGTAACCTCTGCTAGGGAATCTTATTGCACTGCCCCGTACTGCCTTGTATGGTTGGGGGTTGGCACCTCAAAGGCTAGGAGAAGGATACTCCGAGGTAAAACCAGGGTCAGGCCAAGGTCTGTAGCTGTGGTGATAGCAGTTAGCCTAGGAGAAGAAGACTCCGTGATCAAACTCCTGGTCCTCCATCCAGGAGGATTTTATCTTTATCCTATTATATTTTTATTTTTTTTTTTTTTTCTCTTAATTATAAATACGTAATTTTTATAAGCTGTATTAAATTAAATTATTTATTAGATTCCTTATTTTAATATAATGAAACGGTTGTTAGTATCATACCTAATACATCACTGGTGTTGTACGGTGGTTATCCCTTTAATAATTTCAGTATGAAATAAATTATAATTTATTTTTATAAATTAAGGGAAATTTTATAAATGTACAATATGACTCTGTCTGTATGTGGGGGGGGGGACGCGAGTGCGTGCTTGTGAATGGGTATTTTGGCGGTCTTCGTTACAGTTTAACCATCTACCACATCTCAGTCTCCACGCCTACCTATTCCTAAACATATATCTTGTAGGTATGCGCGCGCGCGCGCCTGTTGGTTTAATGTAAAAAGTTATGGTCAACCTACGGCCCGCAGAATAGAAACGTAATAACATTACACAAAAATAAAATAATAGTTCATTAGTATGCGAGTTCAAATTGGATAGTGATGCAATTTACAAGGTAGCTTCACTCTGCCTCTTACAAGGTAGAATCGCTTACCCTCTCTTCCCCAAATGTGACTGTAGCCTTCGAGTTGGTGAACCTCGGGAATTTGAAGATTAATACGGTCGAAGTATACGGTCAGGCTGATGAAAGCAGGATGACTAGAAGTGTTGGCTACTCATTTAGAGAAACAACGGAGACTCGCTTGAGAAAGTGTTCCTATAACAGAAACCACAATCCTCTTATCATGCTTCTTTTTCTAGCTCATTAGCTTGTGTGAGGCTCAGATTTAGCTGAATGACTTAAATCTCGTACGCTGATATGAAGGCAAGCATTCAAATCCCAGTATAAATTTCTCTTGGCGTCCGTTCCCCATCTGCTTGGATTCAGTAGTACTTAGTCGGACGTAGAATCTCACCACAAAATGTGTGCACTGCAAGTTCTTGAAGAGTCTAATGTTCACCCTGATTTTCAGGGCCGGATTAAGGTATCTTGGCGCCCTAGGCTAATTATATTTTAGCGCCGCCTCACCTCCCATAGGCTACTCTTACGTTTATTTCCAAGGGGCTGAATAAAGCTTTAAATATTGATTCTAAGTTAAGAGTTTTCAAAAAATTCAACAGTGGTTTTTCTTCAGATCGCTTTTTCTTCTTTTTTTCTCCTTCTTGTTCTGGGTTGACAGATCCATAGTCTTTTAAAAATTCAGCTAAATGCACACACTCATCAGGAAATGTCTTATCCAAGCCAACAGCATAATTTTCTAGAAGGTTTTGTCTTATTATGTCATTATTTAGTTCAGAAAGTTCAGGTGATTTCCACAAGAACCCAAACTTGTCATGTATATCGCTGTAAATTGATTTTCTTCTGTTCAAATTAAGCAGAAGGGAATCTAAGCCAACGTAGTAGTTTCCAACAATGAAAGATTGTCTCCCATCGTTCCCATCTAAAAGCGGCAGCAATAGTGTCTTCAGATGTTTCATCAAAGTGCGCTTTTCTTATTGTTTTCTTGTTACATCTTTTCTGCAAACATTTGATTTGCACGTGTTACAAATTTGATTTGTAGGAATAGATAACGTGGTCGGCAATTCCACGAAAGTCGGGGGGGCGGCACAGTTCTATGAGCGCCGGCCGCCGATGACTCAACCGGAGAAAACAGTTTGGAAAGCACTTCTATTATTTATGTACACTTTTACCATAATTTCTCTCAAACAGGTGCCTGTGTTCAAAATGAACTCAAATTTTTGTCCTTGTAATTTATTACCAATTTTACATTTAGTTGTAAAATTTTATTATTTTTTAGCTAAAATTTTGCGCCCCCCAAAGTGCCGCGCCCTAGGCTACAGCCTAGTCAGCCTCCCTGCTGATTTTACATGTAGCATGATCTACGTCAGTGGTGTTTTCTACCCTTTCATACTTAAGTTCTTGGTAAGGTTTTCTGTATTACACACGCTTGTCTGTTTACGCGTGTACACGCACACACATTTATATTGTAACATTCTTCATGGTGGAACAAAGTACAATAGCTACACTTAAACGAAATGCTTGCATTTGACATTACAGTTTACAGTTTAGGTTTTCATTATTATTTAATTAGTTTAAAAAAATTTAGAAAACCATTTGTGCGTGTGATGACAAATCTTGTACTTAAATTTGTAACAAAGAAGAAACGTAAACATTCAGTTCTGTAAGACTTCAGACTTTCTGTATACAATCAAGTTGTATTCGTCGTTACGTTTGCGCATAAACATCATAATACGGCGTGTTGTTGTTGTAATTTATGTTATTTTTGTATTGTAAAATAACACGAGCGGAAATTTAGTTAGGCCTATCGAAAAAATCAGTGATAATAAGTGGGCCCAGAAAGGGTCTTGAATACGGGATAATAAGTGGGTCTTGAATTGCCTTATATTTTAAAAGGTGTCACCAATAAAGTCACTAACTGCGGTAGCATGAATTATGGAGTTTCCACGCGTCATTGAACTAGATTCGGAACAGGGAATACGTCCTACTTCCACGTTGTTTCGCACGCCAACTGTGAAACGCGGAAGGACATAAAGGGGACTGACGATGGGAGCAAAGTCACGTGTTTTAAAGAGGGTTTGTGTGTTGTATGACAGTTATTGTTGCCACTAATTATGTGTACACACGCGTCGTGAAGGGTTGTGCCGTTGATTTCTATATACAGAATTGTATTCTTCTCTTACTATTACGAACCGCATAATATCAACGTTTCCATTTAGAAACTATTTTATCTCGCATTGTGTTTTGTGCAGTCCCGAATTGTAGCCTTTGAGATGCAGCTTGTTGTATACTAGAGAAACCCCAACCCACATTCAAAGTAATATTATGAATATTGATTGACATTATTAAAACATTAAGACACAACGTGCTCCAAGAAGAAAACAGTGCAATATCTCCAAACTAAAGGAGGAGGACAACCACTTGAAATTCACTGCACTAGTCGGAAATAAAGTCAACGAAACGTCTACAAGAAATCCAAGTATAGACATTGTTTGGGAAGAAATCTCTTCAGCACTTGCCAGTGCTGCAGAGGAAACTCTAGGCCTGAAAGAAAAGGAACCTTCAAATCCGTGGTTTTATGAAGAACGCAGAGTAGCTACAGACCTTAAAAACGAAGCCTATACAACAATAATACAGAGGCACACAAGAAGAAGTGCAAAGGAGTACAGGAAAGGGAGGAGAGCGGAGAAGCGAGTGCATCGGCAGAAGAAGCGCCATTGGAAGAATCAACAGCTGGTAGAGATCCAAGATCTTAAGGATGCCAATGAAATCAGAAAATTCTACAATTAAGTAAACCAAGGTAGGAAACCCTTCAAGCCCAGGACAACAGGTTGTCGTGACACTAACGGCACCCTACTTACAGAAAAGGGTAAGATCCTCGAAATGTGGCGCAAGCACTTTGAAGCTCTTCTTTCTAAGAATGACGAGGCGTACAACTATGTACCGCCTGTGCTAGAGGAACATGAACACATCCAGCCGCCTGATGAATATGATGTGATAGCCGCAATAGAAAGCCTTAAAAACAACAAAGCTCCCGGTTCTGATGATCTTCCTGCGGAGCTTTTCAAAAACGGTGGCTCAGAGATGGTTAAAACCCTTCAAGACCTTGTCATTGATATATGGATACAGGAGAAACTGCCAACAGCCTGGCAGAAGACAGTTATAGTCCTATGTCCGGTTTATGGGGAATCAACTAGACTGTTACAATGACAGAGGCATTTCTCTGCTTCCTGTGGCGTATAAAATATTGTCCCATATATTGTACCAAAAGCTGCTTCCACATGGTGATCAGGTGATTGGTCGATATCAGTGCGGATTTAGAAGAGGAAAATCGACAATAGACAAAGTTTTCACACTCCGACAAATTCTGGAGAAAGGTAGGGAACATAAGCTGCAAACGCATCACCTCTTCATAGATTTCAGAAATGCATACGATAGCATTAACAGACAAGAACTTTGCACTTCTGAATGAACCAGATACTGTGAAAATTATAAAACTTGGTAGACTCAGGTGGGCTGGACATTTGATCAGAATGGGGGAGAATGAAATATTCAGAAAGGCACTTACAGAACAGATCTATGGGACCAGGAGAGTTGGTAGACCCAAACTACGTTGAGAAGACGGTGTGAACTATGATGCGCGCCATATCCTTGGGACCTGGAACTGGTGAGCAGCTGCACTTGACCGGGACAATTGGCGGAGGCTGTTAAAGGACTCAGTAATGGGTTGTTGCGCCGCTGAAGAAGAGAAGAAGAAGAAGAAGAAGAAGAAGAAGAAGAAGAAGAAGAAGAAGAAGAAGAAGAAGAAGAAGAAGAAGATTAAAACTATTTGTCATTAGAATTATACTAGGTTAAGTGCGTAGATTATGTTACTCGCGTGTTTTTGCCACTGTTGATGTAGGCCTATAACTTATGTATATTGATGCACACTATTTACTGGATGCACTAGAATGTTATGTATCAATGTACAACTTCATTTATTTATAGTTAACATAGTTTGTTCTACGATATCCTAGTTTATGCGTCTGGAACGGCCTAGACTATTTTAGTTTGTAACTCATGTTTGTGAATGATTTCATTACCAACTATTATAATAGAACAGTAATAGACGGAGAGAACCAGTCTTTGTTAAGGGTTAGTTCAGATTCAGAATTCAATCAGTGAGTCTTTATTGAGAGTTCGGTTAGATCGTTATAGAGTTAGTGCGTGTTTTTTGATACCACATTTGTGGATGAATATTATATTTGTGTGTTATCTTTTGTTTGTGTAAATTACGGTAGTGTCAATAATCGATATCACAGTTGTGGATCGAAATTGTATTTTCTGTGTTATATTTTCTACTTGTAAAAAATTAATTATTTGTCACACCGATAAATAAACAAGGTGTCGACAGAGATAAGTGTGTTATATTTCAATCGCTGCCTAGTAAACGACAAGCTGTGTATCAATCTAGGAGGCTATGGCTTTGTGTGAGCATTTACCTGTCCTACTACCAACGACTGACAACGCCTAAACGCTGAGGACAATAATTAGAGACGTAATGTAACACTCTGCTCATTAATTTATGGTAAATTTTGTTATGTTTAAATAACATTAAGTGACATATAAGGCACTGAAGTTTCGACACGTATAAATTCTCCAGATTCATGTTTATCACAGCCGATATTATAGCCTCTTTTCTCTTAAGATGGTACTTCAAATTCCGTTAATGTAGAAAAGGTCAGATTTCACGCAAGCCAGTGCGACAAGTGCGGAAATCGATCCGCATAGGACTATAGCTTTCTAATAATTAAAAATTATCTTAATAAACGTCTTGCGACTTCTCCTTATTTTGTCCTGACGCGTTTCAAAACCTAGGGTTTCATCTTCAGAGGAAACCCTAGGTTTTGAAACGCGTCAGGACAAAATAAGGAGAAGTCGCAAGACGTTTATTAAGGTAATTTTTAATTATTAACATTTACGCGACTTGGATACCAAAAAACATGTTTATAAAACTATAGCTTTCTCTTAACTTCATTAGGTATATTTGAAGTAGAATTATGCCTAACTGAAGCAAAGTAAACCTTATACTGTAATTTAAAATGCATCACGTTGTGTAAAAAAAGTCATACTTTATTAAAGATGTTCTGGCGTGAAGATAAACAAATTTTAGAGAGTATGAATACTTAAATCGGATGTGTACTCAACGCCTTATAAAAAGTAATTTGTTTCGCAACAGTGTAGTTTGGTTGGTTAACCGCAAAATATTCGGTTAGAGTGGACAATAGAAACTCGCGCGGCCAAGGTAATACCGCTGCTCATTTATCTTCCGGTCTCTGTCAAAAGTTTGATTGCGAGAAATGTCAAAACATCTCCGAATCCGTGAGAACGGGTTGGCTAATGCTCTACACACTTTCAGATTGATGTCTTCATTCTTTCTGATCGTTATGCGTATTTCTTCGCCTGACATGCAGATTCCGCCGCCGGATTTTCTTTCCATTTTTAAAATCTTCTACTCGCATTCCGTCAGTCGTTTACTCTTTAGTGTAAATAAATAGCTTCCAAATATTTCTTTAAACGTTACTGCTTAACGAACAAGCCTAATTAACGGGTGTGCATGTTTGCTATCGAAATATAAGATTTACGTATTTAACAGATACGTCTCACAGCCTATTATATGAGGTGCGCGTGTGTGAGTCTGTGTGTATGTGTGTATGTGTGTCTGTCTGTCTGTCTTAGAGTGAGAGAGAGAGAGAGAGAGAGAGAGAGAGAGAGAGAGAGAGAGAGAGAGAGAGAGAGAGAGAGAGAGAGAGAGAGAGAGAGAGAGAGAGACGGACAGAGCATGTGATTGGCTGATCGGGTATGTGTATACATAAGCCAAGCTTATACAATCTATCTTATATCTAAATCTAAAACAATTTCATACTTACAAAACAACCTGCCATTGTGTCCCCCAGAAGCACATGACAATGGGGCAGATATTGAAATACATTGGGTACACAGGTTTTCCATTCGTGTGAACCACGAGATTTCAAAATTACTGTACGCAGATATACAGTAAGCTAGCAAGAGTACAGCAGGCCATCGCTCGTAAATTTGTAGCTGGCTGTTAAGTTTTAAAAAATTAAATCAATAAAATATTGCTGTTCTCATTTTTAAATTTCTCTTTAAAATATTTATTGTCCTTATTTGTTTCGTCATCTATCTTAACTTCTGCTTACTTACTGAAGATTCGACAATTTTTCATCAAGTATTCTGACAATTAGTCAGACTGTGAGGAAACTGTAAGGAAAGTGTGATGCGTAACTGAGATTTTTCTAATTTTTCGGCACTTCATGGTTGCTAGAACCGTGGAAATTGATTAAAGGGATACATAATTACTATACTACTATTACTGCTGATGCTACTGCTCCAACTACTACTACTACTACTGCTGCTGCTGCTGCTGCTACTACTACTACTACTACTGCTGCTACTACTATTACTGCTGATGCTACTGCTCCTACTACTACTACTACTACTACTAATACTGCTGCTGCTGCTGCTGCTGCTGCTGCTGCTGCTGCTGCTGCTACTACTACTACTACTACTACTACTACTACTACTGCTACTACTACTGCTGCTGCTGCTGCTGCTGCTACTGCTGCTGCTACTGCTACTACTACTACTACTACTACTACTATCATCACCACCATTATCATTACTCAGTACAGACGTTAAGTTCAAAGTACAAAGGTAATTAACAATCCTCCCCGTATTAGCTACATATTTATCATGTAGTCTATCACTCTCTTATGTAGAAAGTCTAGTCAGCGGCTGTAGAGTTTTTATATGTGTCAGATACTTGTGAATAAACGCATTTGCACGTTAAGTTATAAAATATGAGTTATCTATTATTTAAAATTTTCGAAATAACTGTTTAGTCCTACAATAATCATGTTATTTATAAAAAAAAAAATGTTGAGAGCATTGTTCGCACAAACGACACTAATGTAAACAAAATCAGATATGTGTCGTGGACATGTACGTGTGTGATATAAAACACAATACGTCCCAATAAGTGTACAAAATAATTAAATACAATGTTTTGTAAGTTCATTTTTCAAAAGTAAGAGTAGAGTATACTAAGCATAAAAACTTTTTGAATGAAATGATAGTTTAAATTTTATAGAGTTGATATCTATGTATCCTACACATATATTATGTACCTGTGATATGTAATTAGTTTCTGTTTATCATAACACTAATTATATCATGTTTTTTTAATACTTTTATGGGAAGAAAATTATGTATGTATGTAGTAAGTTATTTGCGTTAATTGAACATTGGTGTAAGAGCAAAATAGGACTTTTGTAATGTAAATAATGTTAAACTGAATATAATGTATGTTGGACTCAGGTGCCGCAGTAAAGTTTACTTCTGTATCTTAGCTTTCATTTGTTTGAAACACGAGCTAATGGATGACATCAATTTATACTCTACTACTGTGGCTCTTGAGGTTATTTCTAGATGTATAAACTAACAACAGCAAAACTATATTTTACAGGAATAAAACGAAACTATTTACAATAATAGAGGAAATGTCGTTAATACAGTATTTGAAAGCTTACGTTACTTATACTTGAATACTTACGTTAGTTTGGCAACGTTCAGTTAGGTGTTTTTCAACCAAACCTTCGTTTTGCAAAACAAAATCTTCCTTGATACAATTGCAACCAATCCATTGCTTATTAGTCCACGGTGTGATTTTTTCCCATTTTGATTTAGCTAACTTAAGACCAAGACCAATCATCAATTATGTACCAGTGGAAATCATAATATTTTTATAATGTACAAGGCTGCAAGGAAGGTAGTGTGACCAGCCTTACGTTATGTCAGGCTGAGGGTAGTAGGCAAGTGTCGTAACCTGTGTATTACTATCATTATTATTAATCCATCTCTTTACGAAAGCACTAACTCGTCCCCATTTCAACATAAATGTGATCATTTTGACAAGAACAGAAAGATAAAAAGACAACATGATAGTTGAAGAGAAAAATTAATTTGTTCTGAGCTTTCCAATTAGTGCAGATAAGTTTAACTGTTTTTTTATATCAACAGTGATATCAAAACTTTGAACACAAGTTGTCTGCAAAACTCATTCCCTAGGTAGCTTAAACAGGAAAAAAAATATACACAGAGCGTTTTCGTTAGAAATCAATTATATATTATTTCCATCTTCCTACTTCTGACCTAGTTACAAGTTAAATAATACGCACAATATACAACAAGTTATAAAAGTCAACAAGTTAACTAATTTCATGGAAGCTCGCAATCTGTGACTGCAGTCTTATAACACTCTCCATTAATACGCATTGTTATCGTTTGTAATTCGCTGAACTGAACTGTTGTTGCACGCACCTGGCCTTAGTGGTCGTGAACGTAAATGGAATGTTAACTGCCGAGAAAGATCTAGGATTGTTTACTCGAACTGTCTGGAACATTGCAGAACCTTCATTGACACCACTGGAAGTTTCTGGTTATTGAAATATAGCGCATCAGTGTCACACAACTGCTGTGTTTGTGTTTGTGTGTGCGCGCGCGCGCATTGATGTATATATTTTTCACGTGGAATTGTCGTAACAATAGAATTTCATAAACACGTGTTTGTGTTAGTCACTTTATACTCCACAGGTTGTTGGTTTTATTTTCATTCTCTAGGAAGACAAATGTTTCATCAGCAATTAAACATTAATGGTATTTTAATATGTCTTCTTGATCGGATGAATATTTCATTACTCTCTTAAAGTATCATAACTATGTCTTACTGCCAGTTAATAATTTTAATAGTACTAAATTTTTCACGTTAAGTCACGCTACCGTGATTTAATTCTTTCCTTCCACTACCAAAATTTGGAAAATTATGTATTTATGTATTAACATAAACAGATTTTGTTGTAAAAGTTTTTAGTAAAGTCTCTGAGGCTCTTAATATTACATAGTAGCTTGCTTTGGATCAGTTTCTAGAAATATCGACAGTAGGCTTCTCCAGAGAATATTTGGACGAATCTCTTCTAAAAAACATTTCTCTTTATTTTCCAAGACAGCGTGAATTTGACAGTAGTGGAGTGAGAGAAATAAACCATTTTATAACAAAAGATATATAGTAAATTGTAGCTGCAAAATGTTCAGAGCTTTCACTTATAAAGAATGAAATACATTCTTGCGGTTCACTTGGAAATAAATGAAATGAACTAAATAAAACAAGCGATATCACCATAAAATAAATTTGACTGTCTGCCTTTGAAATTTAATTTATAAATAATATTTGCAGAGACTATTTTATGTACAAGATATTGACACTTATTAAAAAAAGAAGCAGATTATGCAACTTCTGATGTGTTTCTGCGTTTTAGTTTTCGTCAACACTCCTTGATAACTAAACGTAGCAAAACGGTTTTAGGAAATTAAGCTTGCTTTTACATTATGCTTAAAGTTATCATTTTGACGTGTTTAGGTATTCAATACAATACCAAACACAGATGCCAATAAGGATTTTCATACCTCACAGGATCCATAACCTACAAACCATCACGTTGGGCAAGTTTCCTATAAAATGTATTACTTCAATTTAACGAACGTACAATAACGCTATTAGACATTTTCACTTTAACAACATACCTCGGTGCCATTTCGCGAAATTATAAAATCTAGAAACTCCAACAAGCAAGTAGTATTTGGTTGACTGGTTTTGGCTCTAAAGGTTTGTAATGGTCCCTGGAAAAGGTGTAATGTTTTGAGTTTGAACGTTCTACTTTTGTTTTAGTTTTTAATTGTTGTGTCCTCACTTAGACAAGCCATCCTCTTTCTAGACTTTCTAAATCACGCTATTTTTGCTTTCAGGTAACTTTAAATTTGTAATTCTGATGAACTACAGAATTATAAAATATTGCTTCAACACATTACTTCCTCTTATCTATTATCATTTCATACAATGTAAAATAAAAAAGAATTTTGTCGTATATTATAACCTGTCTTCGATACTTTTCGAGGTTATGTAAACTGTACACTGGTACAGCTTATTGTCGGCGAGAGAAATAAGTGATTTTTACCAACATGGTTTTAGTGTCCTGTGGACCGACTCCGATTTTGAACAACTGAAAAAATGGGAAGATGTAATCCATGTTAGGCGTACATGTCTTGGGTATAAGTTTTGGCACCACCACTGATGTTTGTGCTAAGCACAAAGGAATGAAAGCGAATTGAAATTTGTTGAGAATATACTGGAAAACTCTACATTCAATTTTAAGTAAGTATACCTGTCATTGTAGAAGTAAAAGTTTGTATTGTACGGTGGGGGGTCGAACTGCCTGGGCGGGGCCTCAACCCGCACACATGCGCTTTTACTGTGAGAGTCTAGAAAAGTAATGTTCTGGAAGTTTTAAATAAAAGGAAAGATCTGGAAGCTTTTTTTCTATATAAATAGAGATGCACTCGACAAGTACAAGTTCAGTTTTAAATGTGCTCTTGTAATGTGTATTTCGTGTGTCCGTTTTATGTATACTTGCTACTAAACTGTTCCTTCAATAAAGCGTGTGTTTGCTCCTGTACTTAAATTATTCATTATTTTTACCCATACCTCAACAGGTTATGGGCCCAGTGGCATTTTAAAATCGGAGCGCAGTGTGTAATTGGAGTGCAAGTATAAAATATTTGTGCAAAAATGGAACCGAATATAAAAATTGAAAAACTTCGAGACAAAGATAATTGGCATCAATGGCGCTTCGTAGTACGCACATTGATGGAAGAGAATGATGATGTGCTGGATGTTTGCAAAGGAAGATTAGCCGAGCCAGCTGCAGGTGCAGAAGATCGTGACGCGTTGTTGGAAAAGTTCAAGAAGGCGGACAAAATTGCCAGAAAGTAAATTGTTACAACAGTGGAGAGAAAGCCTCTCGAACTTATAATGGGTTGTTCTACTGCCAAGGAGATGTGGGACAAATTGAATACAGCATATGATCTAAAATCTGATGAAAATCTGTCGATGATTCAAAAACAATTTTTTGAGTTTAAGTGGACAGAGAGTGAAAGTGTTACGTATAATATTTCAAAAATAGAACAGTTGGCTAGAAAAATGAAAAATCTCGGGGGAAAAATTGAAAAGACTATGGTGATGACTCGTGTTTTAACATCTTTGCCACAAAAGTTTAATCATTTTCACAGTGCTTGGGATTCGGTATCTGACGATAAGAAGAATCTCGAAAATTTGACTGAGCGCTTGATGGCAGAAGAATTTAGATTACAAGAGCAAAAGGAAGTACACGAAGAGACGACAGCGTTGCTAGCTAATCTGAAAATCGGTCATAAGGAACAGAAGAATGACTCTTATAAATATGAGAAGAATGATTTGAAACAAGAGCAGTGTTATAATTGTGGAAGACAAGGTCATTTAAAAAGGGACTGCTTGAGGTGTTATACGTGCAAAAGAAAAGGTCATAAAAGTAACAATTGCTTCATGAATAAGAATAATGGACAGCGAAGATGGTCGAATAATCAAGAAAGAAGTAACTCGTCTTCTGGACAGAAGAAATCAACATCGAGGATAGCACTAATAGGTGACAAAGGCAGCTGTGGCAATCGGGATGATCTCTGGATTGTGGATTCGGGTGCGACGGATCATATGTCGAAGCATCGAGAATGGTTTTCAACGTTCGAAGAATATACAACACCAGTCAGTGTAAGAATGGGCAACGGTATGACAATGTCTGCATATGGTAAAGGTAATATTGACTTTGAAACTTATAAAAATAGTGAACGAGTAGAAGGTACTATCTATAATGTATTATGTGTTCCTGATTCAATGTATAATCTGTTTTCTGTTAAATATGCAGGTAAAAGGGGTATAGATTATGAAATAACATAATGCTACGAGATGTACTTTAAAGCATGGTAATGAAATTCTTGTAACTGGTTCCGAATATGAGCCTGGTAGTTTGCTAAAATTAGACATTCAAACTTTAATTCCAAAAGAATGTAACGTGGTAGAACAAAAGAGTAGATCGTTCATTGCCAACGGTAATGTTTTACAATTATGGCACGAAAGACTTTGCCATCAAAATGTAAAACATGTGAAGAATTTTTTGAAAAATCTAAATATAAAATTTACGGATGAAAATTTCTTTTGTGAAGGTTGCGCTTATGGCAAAAATCATAGATTGCCTTTTCACAAAAAGATCGATCGTGCCACTAAAACTCGCGAAATAATTTATACTGACGTTTGTGGTCCTATGGAAGTAGAGTCTCTCAGTAGAAAGTTATATTTCGTTTATTTTAAAGACGATTTTTCAAGTTATAGAGAAATTCATTGTATTCGAGAAAAATCTGAAGTAATAGAAAAACTAAAATCATTTTGTATCGGGGTTGAGAATCAATTTGCAACAAATATTAAAGAAATTCATTTTGATGGTGGTAAAGAATACGATAATAAAGCTGTGGTCTCTTTTTTAAATAGTAAAGGTATAAAATATTCGATTAATGTTCCATATACGCCCGAACAAAATTCAATTGCAGAGCGCGATAACCGAATCATTGTAGAGGCTGCTCGATCAATGTTATATTCAAATTCAAACTTACCTCTATTCTTATGGGCAGAAGCAATGAATACTGCTGTACATGTAATTAATAGAACAGGCCCAACAAAACAAAATAATAAAACTCCTTATGAGTTATGGAATGGAAAAACAGCTACTGTTGATAGATTTAAAATATTTGGAACCATGTGTTATGTACATATATCAAAAGAAAAGCGTAAGAAACTTGATAAAAAATCGATGAGGGTTTATCTGGTCGGATATCATGAGGATTGTAAAGGTTATCGTGTATATGTTCCGGAAGTGCGAGATGTCATTATAAGTTGAGATGTACTTTTTAAACCTGAAAGAGTATTAGCTGATTCAATTATTTTGAATTCTTTGAACAATAATAATAAAGAAACTGAAGAAAATGAAATTATAACTCCTAAAAATAATGAACTTTTACTTAAAAATGAATCAAATGAGTTTGAAGAAAGAGAACCTTTACAATCTTCAAATAGCGATAACAATCAAACTGGACGACAATTGCGCGATAGAACAAAATTAAAACCTACAGAATATTATGGATGTCCGATCACGTTTATTGCTGAAAAGTTACCATCTAATTATAACGAAGCAATTACAAGTAAAGAAAAAGATAGTTGGCAAGCTGCAATGCAGGACGAAATAAACTCTTTGTATGAAAATAAGACATGGGTATTAGTGGAAAAGACAAAAGATAAAAAGGTGATTAACAATCGTTGGGTTTTTGTGAAGAAGCTCAATCCAGATGGTACAGAACGTTATAAAGCGCGATTGGTTATTAAAGGTTATTCGCAACAGAAAGATATAGATTATAAAGAAACTTTTAGTCCGGTTGTTCGCTTTGATACAATAAGATTGATACTTAGTATTTCTGCTCGTGAAAATTTACATATCGGTAAATTTGATATAAAAACGGCTTTGTTTATACGGTGACTTAAAGGAAGATATATATATGAAACAACCTGAAGGTTTTGATGATGGAAACTCACGCGTATGTAAATTAATGAAAAGTTTATACGGCTTAAAACAAGCACCAAGATGCTGGACTGAGCACTTCACTAATTTTCTTGTAAATTTAGATTTTTGTCAAAGTACGGGTGACCCATGTTTATACATATATAACAAAAATAATAATAAGATCTTGTTAGCAATTTATGTTGATGATGGACTTATTGCAGCTTCAAATAAAAGTTTGATTGATAAATTGTTGAATGATTTGAGTAAAAAATTTAAAATTACTAGTACTAAAGAAGTTACTAATTATCTTGGAATGGAAATTTATAGATTGAATGACGGGTCTGTTTTCATTCATCAAAGTACTTATATTAACAAAATCTTAGAAAAGTTTAATATGTCAGAAGCTAATATTGTATCCACGCCAATTGTTATACGAATTTTACGTTATCTAAAAGGTACGATTGATTTTGGATTACTATATTGTAAGGATGGCAACTTTAAAGCTTATAGTGATGCTGATTATGCTAGCGATACAGTTACACGTAAATCAACTTCTGGCATAGTTTGTATGTATGCAAATGCTGCAATTATTTGGCGAAGTAAGAAGCAACAATCTGTATCATTATCAACAACCGAGTCAGAATTTGTAAGTGCAGCATTAGCAACAACTGAAATAATATGGTTAAAGAAGTTATTTAATGAATGCGATTGTAAGACTGATAAATATGATTTATATATAGATAATATGAGTGCATTAAAACTTATAAGTAATCCTGAATTCCATCAAAGGACAAAACATATTGATGTGAAATATAATTATGTACGTGATTGTTTTCAAAATGGAGAAATTGATGTACATTATGTTAAAAGTGATGAACAAGTCGCTGATATACTTACGAAAGCTTTGTCAGAACCAAAATTTGTTTATTTAAGATCTAAACTTGGACTTAAGAGTAAAAATGAATTTTTTTTAAATTAATGTGATTGTGAGAATGTAGAGTTTTAGGGAGGGTGTTGAGAATATACTGGAAAACTCTACATTCAATTTTAAGTAAGTATACCTGTCATTGTAGAAGTGAAAGTTTGTATTGTGCGGTGGGGGGTCGAGCTGCCTGGGCGGGGCCTCAACCCGCACACATGCGCTTTTACTGTGAGAGTCTAGAAAAGTAATGTTCTGGAAGTTTTAAATAAAAGGAAAGATCTGGAAGCTTTTTTCTATATAAATAGAGATGCACTCGACAAGTACAAGTTCAGTTTTAAATGTGCTCTTGTAATGTGTATTTCGTGTGTCCGTTTTATGTATACTTGCTACTAAACTGTTCCTTCAATAAAGCGTGTGTTTGCTCCTGTACTTAAATTATGCATTATTTTTACCCATACCTCAACAAAATTGTTGCAGGGGAAGAAGGAAATTAAAATTAGAATCTATTTAAAATTTTCATAGGTAATAAAAATAAATAAGTTAACCTAAAGTTGACATTTTCATAATGGTGTACTAAATATGACTTTTCGGACCTGTATGATATTGTATTTATTCCCACAGTGTCCCAGTTTAGAATTGTATCTGGAAATAAATAACCGAAGCGAACGAATGAATCCAAATCTGTTGGGAGACACACGTTGACTGACTCTCGTTGATCACCGACTGTATGTGTGTTATAGTTAGGATTGTTCAATAAACGGCGCCGAACAGTCTGGTCAAAAAATAAAATTTGTTAACGTTGATCAGTAAATGAGTTACTCTGAAAGCTATAGTAGGGGATATACGTTTAATGCCGCTATTACAAGCATACTACTACTACTACTACTACTACTACTACTACTACTACTACTACTACTACTACTACTACTGCTGCTGCTGCTGCTGCTGCTGCTATTGCTGCTGCTGCTGCTGCTACTGCTGCTGCTGCTGTTACCACCGCTTAGTAAAGGCAAATCTCTGATTAAAAGAATAGCAAAATCGACAACCATTCGGACCTGACAAGACCGATAGTCACAGAAAACTAAAGGCAAGTGAACGTTTAAGACCATCGAGAACATAAAGGCTCGGATAAATTAGCTATGTGTGTAACCTGAGCAAAACTGGTAGGATCCTGCGTAACCTGTTTTGTTACGTGGCATCCGTCTCCGCAATGTGGATAATTAGTTATAGACAATTAGACAAATCGTCTGTACTGTGGACACGAAAAAGAAAGCACTTAACACAATTTTTGTATGCAGTAAATGGAGAGTCGAAGGGACCGTGCTACTACTATATTAGCATACACAGCTGAAAAAAAATAAAACAGCCTAAAAATTAAGAGATTAACAAAATTCGAAAACTTTTTTGATCCTCTGGGGCGAGGTCCGGTATAACGCTTGTGTATTTGTACTGCGTCACTTATTTACATATTTATAAGTATATATACTAACTGTACTGCATTATATATTTTTTTTATACTTCAGTCTCATCTTTCAAAACCAGTTACAACTTGTTCCCCTCGTCATCATACGCACCGTATTTCTAAAATTTATCAAAAACCCTTGTTCTTACACGGGAAGTATAAATGTACGTACTTTCTTTTATCTATAGTCCTAAAGCTAGATGAAAATGGGATAGATTTAGATCAGGATGTTTTATTATTGTCTTACAGCAAGGTTTGAATACATCAGCTGTTCGAGCATTAGGTGCGAGTAAAGAAATTGGTTCATTCGTCATAAAGGGCTTTGATTTAAAAGTCTGTGTTGGCAACGACAGGCGGGAAGGAAGGAGGGGACAGACCAGGTGAATACCAGCTGCTGCCTGCAGTAACACCCTCACGGCACACCTGGACTGCGGGTATCTTTACAGATGTGTGCGTGTGCGTGTTCCTTAGAAAAGAACATAATCCCAGATGTTTCTGAAAGCGCGTACCAACAAAAATATTCTGTTTTAGTGGGTGTGTGCGCCCGCTCGCGTGTGATCGCCAAGACGACGCAGTAAGGAAACATTTTGGGAGACAGGGTGAAGTACGCGTCTGTGTAGGTTTCACTAAATAATTAAACTTATTATTTTGCACATTTCACTGTTTTAAAAAAGCGCTTTTCTTAATTGAACAAAAGTCGTGAAATAGAAAATTATATTAACATGAAACTAAACGATATCGTGTATGAAAAATATAAAAATTGTATTCTTTAAACTGGTATATTGATATGAGAGTTTATATTTAAAAGCACGTAGTTGTGTTAATAAATTAGGCCTAACGTGTAAGAACGGGCGCAATACTTAATATACGCGTATTAAAATTTAAAATTAATTATACTGCTGTTACTTCTAAATGTTTGTTACTCGTCTTTATGTACGATGTGTAATAACCAGGATATGCCAGTTCTATTTCTTTCATTTATTTCATTTGTGCTCAGCGTTACAGAAAATAGTTGTCCCTCTACACATACCATACAGACAAATTAAGTTTAGTATTCTTTAGCTTTATCTGTTTCTGTATTCCGTAGGGATTGGTGGCGCCGTCAAAACGTCATGTTACACGTGTATATTCGTAATACTATAAACCCTGAAAATAAAAAAGAGCTTTACCGACAAAACAATGTGTGGTGGTGGTGGTGGTGGTGGTGGTGGTGGTGGTGGTGGTGGTGGTGGTGGTGGTGGTGGTGGTGGTGGTGGTGGTGGTGGTGGTGGTGGTGGTGTGTGTGTGTGTGTGTGTGTGTGTGTGTGTGTGTGTGTGTGTGTGTGTGTGTGTGTGTGTGTGTGTGTGTGTGTGTGTGTGTGTGTGTGTGTGTGTGTGTGTGTGTGTGTGTGTGTGTGTGTGTGACACGACAAACCGTAATCGAAGTGCTAAAATGTAATATAATCTATAAGACTACATGCATGCACTTTACTTTTGGCTTTAGCAATTTAAAGCATGTGAACACGAATTTTGTCACCATTTGGTAGTGTGCCTGACATAATTCAGTTATGTGGTTTGCTGTAAAGTGTCGCAGTTTCCGTGTTCAGTGGCAATAGCGTTAACTTAATTACGGTAATGCAGTATACGTTCCTTCCGCCAACAGTAATGTCTTAGAAATTAAGCGGTGTGTTAAAGTTTAGCATCATCATCATCATCATCTTCATAATCCTCTTCACAACACGGCATAGGCAAGGTGCTGCTTGTTCCGTCTTCAAAGATCCTCCAGCCGTCTCTTCCTGGGTCTACCCACACACCTGTGTCCTGTAGGTTTGTATTTCAAAACTTGTTTAGCCAGTCTGGAATCTGACATTCTTTCTAGGTGTTCTTTCCACCGTTGTTAGTAATCTTTTAATTTTTCATTCAAGTTAAAAACCTGTAAATCTTCTCTTATGGCCTCATTCTTTATACGGTCAAGTTTAGAACACCCTTTAACTCCTTTTAAGAACGCCGTTTCCGAGGCCTGTATTTTACTGCCTTGTTTCTTGGTTGCTGTCCACAATTCACACCCATAGGACAGTACAGCGACCGCTATAACTTTGTAAAACTTTAATTTTGTATCTCGACGTATGTTGTTTCTAAAATACGGTTGACTGCCCCACAGTTCGTCTGCAACTTACCTAATTTAACATCAATATAATAATTCCTATCAATGCCAATATCATTTCCCAAATAATTAAAATGGCTCACCTGTTCTAGATTTTGAACATTATTTTTGTCCTTATTGGTTGGTTATCTCGAAATGGCATTACCTTGGTTTTTATAGTAGGGATTTTCATATTGTATTGTTTTCAAATCTGATGAAGCTTAAAGCAGATTCTGTATTTTGAATTACAAGCAAGTCGTCAGCAAACAACAGCACATTCAACTATCTGTCTCGCGATATCTTAATACCAGAGTTCACTAGTTGTTTCCATTTCCTTACTAGATCGTCAATATAAATGTTAAAAAGGATAGGTGATATACGCGTAAAAAGTTTAGCATAACACGCGTATTTTTAAAGCTATTGGTTTCAACTTATGTGATTTGTTGACCGCCCGGCGGTATCATCTTTCCTGATAACGCCCATCCAAATACTACCGCAGAATTCTTATGTCGACAACGACTGACTTTCACTGAAATGTCAACTAATGTATTATTAATTATATTGTTCCCGGTACCAGTCGTCGTTGGTAATCGCAAAATAATCGTTAACATCACAAAATTTCGATGACTAAATCCTGTGTCATCTACAAGTAGGCTAATAAAATTAAATTCCAGAACAAAGTATCTGTGAAGAAAAAGATATCGTCCAATCATTAACATAAAATAATAAAATTTAATATATTAATAAATGAATAACCTTGAAGTATAAATTAAAATCTGTTCAATTTAATTATAAATATATTTATATAAAAATCATTTTCTATTTACGTAACTCAAAGTTTCTTGCAGCAATTATGTAATATTGTGATATTGTTCAATATGGTTTCTTCTGCAAGTAGAGTATTGCGTTTTTGTTGTTTCAATACCTTACGCACGTTTCACTGAAAAAATCAGTTGTTTCAGTGAAACGTGCATAAGGAATTGAAACAACAAAAACGCAATACTCTACTTGGAGAAGAAACCATATTGAACAATATCACAGTATTATATAAAAATATAAATTACAACAAACTTACCTTCCAAGAGAGATTCGTCTGGCTTCAGAGTGAGACATTCCACACGCGATCACACGTTGTCATAGTTTTGTGGTCGTGCGAAGAATCACTTAGCCAGGGGAACCTCTTAGAAGGTAAGTGGTTTGTAATTCGTATTTTGAAAGAATAACAAACTACATTTTTAATCAAATGCGCCATTACAAAAACTATGAACGCGTTATCGTGTGTGGACTGTCTCACATTTAAGCCAAACGGACTTCTTAGAAGGCAAGTGGGTTATATTTTATAATTTCACATGATATGTTTTTAATATTTTAACTTACGCATGATTTATAATTTTATTATTTTATGGTACTTATTTCGACGATATCTTGTTTTTGGTAGATTTTTATCTTCTCTTTATTTGTATTAGCTCGCCTGAAGACGGCCATATATAGCTACTGCTAAAAAAGTCGCCAATGTAACATTATTAACGCTGAGAGCGAATGTCCGAAACAACCTGATTAAATAATTATTTTACAACATTAACTAACATCATCGCTATGTTTAAAGACGAAGTTATTGTTAAGTAAATAATAGTCACATAAATTACGATTAGATGTACATGAGTACCCAAAATCTAACGATTAAAGATTTAAGTCGTCATCCTGTATTCAGGAATCAAATACAGATTGAAATCCAGCGTAAGTTACAGACGAAGGAGTTTGAAAATCAAGTCATGGTTCGACATACTAGCGCAGTGGAATTGTTGCGTTCATGGATTCAATCAGCTTCTTCTTCACGATTTTGAGCCGACACTCTGCGGATAATTTCCTTCCATAATCTCCTTTATATCACAGCTTGAGTGTACGCAGAATTTCTTTTTGAGGTAGGGGACCAACAAAAATGAAAGAAATGGTTATTGTGGGTACCGCCATCTCCTAATAATATTTCTGTATGTACAGCGGGAAAATGCTGGTCCTGACGCACAAAGGAATGCCGCCTTTCCCACGGTCTAGATCAAAGAGATGCCGCCGTTCCCACGGTCCAAGATTTTTTCCCACGCTCTCCCCACCACCGCTGGACCACAGCATCCCAAAGGACCGCGAATTTCCGCGAATAAATTTTTTTATTTTTTTTTAATTTGATATTTTTATTTTTTTAATTAAATTGATTTGCATATCCACGAATATATGCAGCCTTTCGCGAGCCTAAATCACTTTCACTTTCTAATTTCCGCGAATATAATTTTTTATATGCAGCCTTTCGCGAGCCTAGATCACTTTCACTTTCAACTGGACCACAGCATCCGCGACTTTTTCGCTGATCTGTGTCAAGATCCGCGACTTTTTCGCGTATCTGGACCACAGCATCCGCGAATATAATTTTTTTTTTTTTATATGCCGCCTTTCGCGAGCTTAGATCACTTTCACTTTCTATCACTTGATGTATTATAGTGTATATATTAAATATATGATCAGGGTTACCAACCTTGCATGAGTTCAAATTTGTTATAATGTATATTAAATCTATATGATCAGGTTTACCAACCTATGTATGGGTTCAAACTTGATATGTGTGTGTATTATAGTGTATATTAAAATATATGATCAGGGTTACCAACCTTGCATGAGTTCAAATTTGTTATAATGTATATTAAATCTATATGATCAGGTTTACCAAGTATCCCTCCTCAGACGCTGGTGTTACTTTGCATTTTTGCATTAAATATATATATCGTAAACAATGAAATAATAATATTTCGTCATTGTAAGATTTTAATAAAACAATTATCAGTTTAAATTCTCTCTCTCTCTCTCTCACACTTGTTGTGTATGTTTCTCTCTCTCTATGGTCAGTACCGCGCGCATGTATATGAAATTAGAAAGTTTATATTTATTCGACAAATATTAACGCCCTCTCTCTCTCTCTCTCGCTCGCAGACGTCGGAAGCAATTCGAGGTCATTGACACGACTTTACACTGACACATTGCAGTCTCTCACTCTCTCTCTCTCTCTCTGGGTTAAGCTGGTGTTGTACGTTACTAAAATCATAGCAAATATTTTCATTCTAAGCATGTATTACTGTTTAGTAATAATTACAGCCCCAACAAAGGATATATAAGTTTGTATACATGGATTGTATATTGCAAGTACGGAATTATTATTTAAATCCGATATCTGTTTTTATTAAAATCATACAATGTCAAAAGAGGATAGTTGTCTGTTACGAACCAGTACTAACTCTCCTATATGGCCGTCGCTCGCATCATCCGTATTTAAAGTTCGCTACTTCCAGTACACATGGCCTCTGTAACAGATTTGGTCTCCAACAGGTGTGATTCGAACGGTAAGAGCAAGAACAATATGAACAAGGCCAAGGACATTATATGTCTAGTATCCCTCCTCAGACGCTGGTGTTACTTTGTGTCATAAAATCTCGTGGCACTCAAGATAAGAGACAATACGTTTGCAAAAAACGACAAAATTGAACTTCTGGAAACAAAATTGTACGGTTTGTAAGTAATATCGACAACACAGATCAGCATTTTTCGGTCATTGACAGATAAAGGGATCGTCACATTAGGACTACTGACTGCTAAATCCAGTAGCACAAGAACTTAGATATTTGTTGAATCAGTAGCAAAAAAATGTTAGATCTACTGTTTTCAGCGTACATAGACATTTGATAATATTCCATTTTGGTTGTATTCGTGAAGCCATAGTGTAATGGCTGTCCTTGGAAGTCATGTAACCCTTAGTGTTTGTGCGGGAATCGTAGTCGGATTTTAGTTTCTGTCATGTCTTTCGTCCGTTTGTGTGCAGGTTGTCTTTACAGTCATGAAAATCATTTCAAGAGGTAAGCCGCATTGTATTGTTCGCGTACCGCGAGCATATGCGGTGGTGATTGCTGTACAAGAATTCTACGGACTGATGTGTTACGAAATTAGCGTGGTAACCAAGTTCTATGACATAGAGCGCGGGTTTCTCCGTACAATTGTGTAACGTCGCGTAGCATTTTTGTGCGATGTTAAGCGACCTATAAAACGTAATGAACCTGTTGTGCCATGATGACGGAGTTGCACAGATGCGTGTGATAATAATAATAACAATAATAATATAAAGAGGTCGCGTGCTCAAACATTATTATTATTTCGCCTTTGACATGCTCCTTGTCAGTCTGTAATTTAGAGGTAGCGAATCTTTTTGCCATTCTTCTGCCGATGATAAAATGTTCTCTGTAGAGTTATTCGTCAAGTTGTTGGTGTAACAATAACATGGTGTAAGCTACCTCTCGTTTATCCATGAGAATGAGTGTTCGGTGTCATCTGCCGTGAGGGTAAATAGCGCCTTATTTTCGCTATTATTTACAACGGTACGGCTAAAATACTAGTAAGCGTAATCAAAAATTACTTCCTACCCTGCTAACAACATCAATGGATGCATTTTGAGTACGTGGCTATGAAAATGATCCGGACACAGGTTATGTCAGGTTGTAATAAGTTAGGCCTCTCCAGTTCTATAATTTTCTACAAAAAATTAGTTTTGTTTCCGATTAAGTATCTCCATTTTAATTACTTTTAACACTACACTGAAAAGTTTGTAGTTGTGGGTAGAGGAAAAAATATCAGGAAAGGTATCCGTAGTATGTCATACGATAGTGAAGGAAAGATTTCATCGATATTTTGACATGTTCTCTCGCATATGTTATAGGTTACAGTGGATATGAGATTCGGTTAGAACATGTGCACACTAAATAGGTAATTGTAAGGAAAATAAGAAATTACTGTAATAGGTAAGTTGTTCAGTACTATAGGAGTAGAAAAATATTTTCATATTCATCATTGTCGTAAGGAACTCACACCCTGATGGAAGGACACACAAGGTGCAGTACAAAAATCCTCCCAGAAGGTCCTTCCAGAGGGCGACTGACTGTACGCTATCATTAAAATTATACAAAACCACTGCTGTCCCGATTCAGATGTACGACAGTGAGGAATGTAAGCGAGACATGTCTACAATTTGAAGCAGCTGAAGTGCTTTCTCTGAGAAGAGTCAAGGGTTCCACACAGTTGGACAGAACGACTGCATTCGGAACGAGCTAAACGTCTATAATCCGAACCAGCGAATAGACGATTACAGATTAAAATGGTGGGAACACGTCGACGGAATGGACGAAAACAGGCAAGCAGTCCAGCGGGCAAGTGTGACATTAAAAGTCGTGGAATGTGAGAACAAATTTATGTGACTTTACCGAGACGGAACAACCATTTATGTCTAAACCATGAAATGAAGAAGCAGAAGAAGAAACGACGTAGTTCGTTTTGTCGTTATTTGGTAGTTGTTGCCTAGCTATGCAATAAATTATTACCTTCAACTAAAGGAAATTCTGATTTTTATGTAGTCCTTCGACAACGCAGGCTTTACGTTGTACCGAGCAACACTCCGCGTGCTTTTACGGAAAATGTAACATGCGCATGCAATAACGTCACTTAAGCTGCTAGTTGGACATGTTTATGACAGCAGTTTCATGGGATGATTTGAACGGTTTGTTTCATCGAAAACTGTCTGCAGGCGAACATATATT
The DNA here is from genome assembly GCA_034769895.1 of Magicicada septendecula. Classification (NCBI taxonomy): domain Eukaryota; kingdom Metazoa; phylum Arthropoda; class Insecta; order Hemiptera; family Cicadidae; genus Magicicada; species Magicicada septendecula. Next base: position 216,706,578 of record CM068370.1, read on the forward strand.
TCTGATGTACACGGTTATGTAAACAGAATAGAGAACATGAACTATCAGCCCAAGTAACCTACAATAAATTATATTTAATCGCTTTTCGTTATAACCGATATGAAATGCCACAAAATGACTACAATTATTGGGTATAACGGAGGATTTATGCCAGCTTTAAATAACAGAAGATTTATCTGAATGGTCAGGCGGCACTAAACGTAATTTCGATTCGTTCCAACGTGCCGTTATTTACCGGTTTAAATACTATGTATTCCACAGCGTTGTGATTTATACAGTAAAAGTGATAACGAAAACGAAACGTCGGTCGGAACGGTTAATTAGGCAGCATAATGGTAGGCGATTTGACACGTACGGACAAGTTCATGACAGCGGCGGCGATGATTATTGTACGTAAGAAGAAATGTAAATGAGCTGTGGAGTCATGACGGCTGTGTACATCAATTGCTTCACAACAATACGGACTACACCGTTATCGTACAACAATGGCTTTATACAGTGATTATTGTTGTATTGATTTTTATTCAGCGATTGTCGAAGCCTTTCAGTTTTCTTTGTCTGTTTAATTTCAGTTGAAGCTAATTCGAAGCGATTGCCTGTTACATTTCGTCTTGTCGTCTTTACATTTCCTTAGTGTAACACATAGTTTTGTTTTGTGGCACGCGTATTATCTTCAGAAGAAGGTCCGTTAGATTTATTTTTTAAGACAAACCTTAATCCCACGTCACCGGATTACATATGACCTATGATGTTGGAATCGTTGTTAATTAACACGTAGACCGATTTGTATTGGTTAATTTGTAGGCGTGTTGAATTTGTTTAATAAAGGACTTGTCGGAAAATTTCTTTTCCGACCACAACATTAATCCTTTGCGTCAATTATTTGGCCATTAAGTAGTTTTATCAGTAAGTAAAATTTCGTCATTTCTTGAAGTGTTGTTTATAAAAATTCCATATGCGGCAATTACAGTAATTTACAATGCAAAAGCGATGTTGTAAGTAATCTTACAGTTATAATTTTAAATTCTTTTTTATACAAAATTATTAAGAAATTTTAAATAAAATATTTAGTATCAATGTTTAAATATTTCCAACAACTATGTTGATTAGAAGTGCTGTAAGTTCAATAACAATGTTCGCTACGTAACGTATTCAAATCTGTTTACTCACCTCTTAAATGTTGATGCACGCAATTATCGATTTCACAATGAGGTATGAAGGCTAATTGCATTCTTCACGTATATATATTGATGTATCTTACAACGGTAGGGTAGGGGGTAGCTTGCGTGTTTGTTTTGAAAGTCGATGTAAGTCATTGTCCGCCGTTGGAAACTTTCAGAAGTTAGCGATACTGAAAGTATTTTCATGCATTAGTCAAAATTAGGAAAACAATGCAGAGAGAGAGCGAGTGGACACACATGTAAGTAGCTCGATACTCAGTGACAACAACACACACACACACACACACACACACACACACACACACACACACACACACACACACACACACACACACAGAGTTAATATTTGTCAAATATATAACAACGAGTGAGAGAGAGAGAGAGGAGGGGTCATCGACCGTGATGGAAAAGCTTTACCTCACTGCTTTAAGAAGTTAGCGATACTGAAAGTATTTTCGGTCAAGTTAACACGACTCTTTTTAAGAAACATTCTATCATTTATTTGATGTCGATACCGGTATTAATTATAGATTACACTTAGTTCCATTCACTTCCATGTTCTTACAAATACTTGTAATTAGTTTCGTTAATAACTAGGCCAAAACATTGTCATTACATGTCAACTCTTCCGTCTGTCTCGTAAATTTTGCGCAGCACTGTTTGAGTCTTATCTTTGTAAATAAAGAGCAACAGCAGCAGTGTCGTAATACTATACTTATTTGAACAAGTCCTGTATTAAATGCACTTGTTAATGTTTTAATGTGAACAATTTTACGTTTAAATAAAATCTGTACATACAATAAAATTATGTTTCAGTTATTACTTTTACAAATACACACAGACGTTAGGGAGAGACTGCAATGTGTCAGTGTAAAGTCGTGTCAATGACCTCCAGTATTAGAATGGTTTAGCATAGTTTCTTACTGAAGGCTTGTACGCTTTAAATTCAGCTATACCTAAAATATATCTTCAATTAGAGTCATTGTACACACACAGTGGAATGCTTTCAGAAATTTGCGACACACACACACACACACACACACACACACACACATACATACACAACGATGTTTCTACTTATTTGAACAAGTCCTGTATTAAATGCACTTGTTAATGTTTTAATGTGAACAATTTTACGTTTAAATAAAATCTGTACATACAATAAAATTATGTTTCAGTATTAATGATATAAATATTACTGTTTTATTAATTTAAAATACTGTATATATATATATATATATATATATATATATATATAACCTAGGAACTTCGCAGGTGAAGAAATTAATTTCTATTTTTCATCTGTAACGACATGCGTGTATAATTTTAATTTATTTCACTATACACCTTCGCCACCGCTGCTACCACAGTCGTCAGTAATAAAAAAAGAAGAAGAAGAAAGATCAGTTAGGAAACGCATCAGTACTCGTTCGAAACGATTAACATCAGTCCCAATGGATCACAGCATCCGTGAATTTCCACGAATAAAAAAAAAAAAAAAAAAAAAACGTAAAACGTTCTACTTACGTTTCATGTTAGGTTAAAAAATACAGTCCACGTACGTTTCACGTTTACGTTAGGTTAAGATGCAGTCTACTTACGTTTCACTGTTAGGTTAAAAAATGCAGTCCACGTACGTTTCACGTTTACGTTAGGTTAAGATGCAGTCTACTTACGTTTCACGTTAGGTTAAAAAATGCAGCCCACGTACGTTTTTCGTTTACGTTAGGTTAAAATACAGTCTACTTACGTTTCACGTTAGGTTAAAATGCAAACACACGCACACACACACACACACACACACACGTGTATATTATTTAAATTATTATTTAAATAACATACACACGCGTTAGGTTGTAACCTAACACGTGTGTGTGTGTGTGTGTGTGCGTGTGTTTGCATTTTAACCTAACGTGAAACGTAAGTAGACTGTATTTTAACCTAACGTAAACGAAAAACGTACGTGGGCTGCATTTTTTAACCTAACGTGAAACGTAAGTAGACTGCATCTTAACCTAACGTAAACGTGAAACGTACGTGGACTGCATTTTTTAACCTAACAGTGAAACGTAAGTAGACTGCATCTTAACCTAACGTAAACGTGAAACGTACGTGGACTGTATTTTTTAACCTAACACGAAACGTAAGTAGAACGTTTTACGTTTTTTTTTTTTTTTTTTTTTTATTCGTGGAAATTCACGGATGCTGTGGTCCATTGGGACTGATGTTAATCGTTTCGAACGAGTACTGATGCGTTTCCTAACTGATCTTTCTTCTTCTTCTTTTTTTATTACTGACGACTGTGGTAGCAGCGGTGGCGAAGGTGTATAGTGAAATAAATTAAAATTATACACGCATGTCGTTACAGATGAAAAATAGAAATTAATTTCTTCACCTGCGAAGTTCCTAGGTTATATATATATATATATATATATATATATATATATATACAGTATTTTAAATTAATAAAACAGTAATATTTATATCATTAATATTGAAACATAATTTTATTGTATGTACAGATTTTATTTAAACGTAAAATTGTTCACATTAAAACATTAACAAGTGCATTTAATACAGGACTTGTTCAAATAAGTAGAAACATCGTTGTGTATGTGTGTGTGTGTGTGTGTGTGTGTGTCGCAAATTTCTGAAAGCATTCCACTGTGTGTGTACAATGACCCTAATTGAAGATATATTTTAGGTATAGCTGAATTTAAAGCGTACAAGCCTTCAGTAAGAAACTATGCTAAACCATTCTAATACTGGAGGTCATTGACACGACTTTACACTGACACATTGCAGTCTCTCCCTAACGTCTGTGTGTATTTGTAAAAGTAATAACTGAAACATAATTTTATTGTATGTACAGATTTTATTTAAACGTAAAATTGTTCACATTAAAACATTAACAAGTGCATTTAATACAGGACTTGTTCAAATAAGTAGAGTATTACGACACTGTTGCTGTTGCTCTTTATTTACAAAGATAAGACTCAAACAGTGCTGCGCAAAATTTACGAGACAGACGGAAGAGTTGACATGTAATGACAATGTTTTGGCCTAGTTATTAACGAAACTAATTACAAGTATTTGTAAGAACATGGAAGTGAATGGAACCAAGTGTAATCTATAATTAATACCGGTATCGACATCAAATAAATGATAGAATGTTTCTTAAAAAGAGTCGTGTTAACTTGACCGAAAATACTTTCAGTATCGCTAACTTCTTAAAGCAGTGAGGTAAAGCTTTTCCATCACGGTCGATGACCCCTCCTCTCTCTCTCTCTCACTCGTTGTTATATATTTGACAAATATTAACTGTGTGTGTGTGTGTGTGTGTGTGTGTGTGTGTTGTCACTGAGTATCGAGCTACTTACATGTGTGTCCACTCGCTCTCTCTCTGCATTGTTTTCCTAATTTTGACTAATGCATGAAAATACTTTCAGTATCGCTAACTTCTGAAAGTTTCCAACGGCGGACAATGACTTACATCGACTTTCAAAACAAACACGCAAGCTACCCCCTACCCTACCGTTGTAAGATACATCAATATATATACGTGAAGAATGCAATTAGCCTTCATACCTCATTGTGAAATCGATAATTGCGTGCATCAACATTTAAGAGGTGAGTAAACAGATTTGAATACGTTACGTAGCGAACATTGTTATTGAACTTACAGCACTTCTAATCAACATAGTTGTTGGAAATATTTAAACATTGATACTAAATATTTTATTTAAAATTTCTTAATAATTTTGTATAAAAAAGAATTTAAAATTATAACTGTAAGATTACTTACAACATCGCTTTTGCATTGTAAATTACTGTAATTGCCGCATATGGAATTTTTATAAACAACACTTCAAGAAATGACGAAATTTTACTTACTGATAAAACTACTTAATGGCCAAATAATTGACGCAAAGGATTAATGTTGTGGTCGGAAAAGAAATTTTCCGACAAGTCCTTTATTAAACAAATTCAACACGCCTACAAATTAACCAATACAAATCGGTCTACGTGTTAATTAACAACGATTCCAACATCATAGGTCATATGTAATCCGGTGACGTGGGATTAAGGTTTGTCTTAAAAAATAAATCTAACGGACCTTCTTCTGAAGATAATACGCGTGCCACAAAACAAAACTATGTGTTACACTAAGGAAATGTAAAGACGACAAGACGAAATGTAACAGGCAATCGCTTCGAATTAGCTTCAACTGAAATTAAACAGACAAAGAAAACTGAAAGGCTTCGACAATCGCTGAATAAAAATCAATACAACAATAATCACTGTATAAAGCCATTGTTGTACGATAACGGTGTAGTCCGTATTGTTGTGAAGCAATTGATGTACACAGCCGTCATGACTCCACAGCTCATTTACATTTCTTCTTACGTACAATAATCATCGCCGCCGCTGTCATGAACTTGTCCGTACGTGTCAAATCGCCTACCATTATGCTGCCTAATTAACCGTTCCGACCGACGTTTCGTTTTCGTTATCACTTTTACTGTATAAATCACAACGCTGTGGAATACATAGTATTTAAACCGGTAAATAACGGCACGTTGGAACGAATCGAAATTACGTTTAGTGCCGCCTGACCATTCAGATAAATCTTCTGTTATTTAAAGCTGGCATAAATCCTCCGTTATACCCAATAATTGTAGTCATTTTGTGGCATTTCATATCGGTTATAACGAAAAGCGATTAAATATAATTTATTGTAGGTTACTTGGGCTGATAGTTCATGTTCTCTATTCTGTTTACATAACCGTGTACATCAGAAATATATGTTCGCCTGCAGACATTTTTCGATGAAACAAACCGTTCAAATCATCCCATGAAACTGCTGTCATAAACATGTCCAACTAGCAGCTTAAGTGACGTTATTGCATGCGCATGTTACATTTTCCGTAAAAGCACGCGGAGTGTTGCTCGGTACAACGTAAAGCCTGCGTTGTCGAAGGACTACATAAAAATCAGAATTTCCTTTAGTTGAAGGTAATAATTTATTGCATAGCTAGGCAACAACTACCAAATAACGACAAAACGAACTACGTCGTTTCTTCTTCTGCTTCTTCATTTCATGGTTTAGACATAAATGGTTGTTCCGTCTCGGTAAAGTCACATAAATTTGTTCTCACATTCCACGACTTTTAATGTCACACTTGCCCGCTGGACTGCTTGCCTGTTTTCGTCCATTCCGTCGACGTGTTCCCACCATTTTAATCTGTAATCGTCTATTCGCTGGTTCGGATTATAGACGTTTAGCTCGTTCCGAATGCAGTCGTTCTGTCCAACTGTGTGGAACCCTTGACTCTTCTCAGAGAAAGCACTTCAGCTGCTTCAAATTGTAGACATGTCTCGCTTACATTCCTCACTGTCGTACATCTGAATCGGGACAGCAGTGGTTTTGTATAATTTTAATGATAGCGTACAGTCAGTCGCCCTCTGGAAGGACCTTCTGGGAGGATTTTTGTACTGCACCTTGTGTGTCCTTCCATCAGGGTGTGAGTTCCTTACGACAATGATGAATATGAAAATATTTTTCTACTCCTATAGTACTGAACAACTTACCTATTACAGTAATTTCTTATTTTCCTTACAATTACCTATTTAGTGTGCACATGTTCTAACCGAATCTCATATCCACTGTAACCTATAACATATGCGAGAGAACATGTCAAAATATCGATGAAATCTTTCCTTCACTATCGTATGACATACTACGGATACCTTTCCTGATATTTTTTCCTCTACCCACAACTACAAACTTTTCAGTGTAGTGTTAAAAGTAATTAAAATGGAGATACTTAATCGGAAACAAAACTAATTTTTTGTAGAAAATTATAGAACTGGAGAGGCCTAACTTATTACAACCTGACATAACCTGTGTCCGGATCATTTTCATAGCCACGTACTCAAAATGCATCCATTGATGTTGTTAGCAGGGTAGGAAGTAATTTTTGATTACGCTTACTAGTATTTTAGCCGTACCGTTGTAAATAATAGCGAAAATAAGGCGCTATTTACCCTCACGGCAGATGACACCGAACACTCATTCTCATGGATAAACGAGAGGTAGCTTACACCATGTTATTGTTACACCAACAACTTGACGAATAACTCTACAGAGAACATTTTATCATCGGCAGAAGAATGGCAAAAAGATTCGCTACCTCTAAATTACAGACTGACAAGGAGCATGTCAAAGGCGAAATAATAATAATGTTTGAGCACGCGACCTCTTTATATTATTATTGTTATTATTATTATCACACGCATCTGTGCAACTCCGTCATCATGGCACAACAGGTTCATTACGTTTTATAGGTCGCTTAACATCGCACAAAAATGCTACGCGACGTTACACAATTGTACGGAGAAACCCGCGCTCTATGTCATAGAACTTGGTTACCACGCTAATTTCGTAACACATCAGTCCGTAGAATTCTTGTACAGCAATCACCACCGCATATGCTCGCGGTACGCGAACAATACAATGCGGCTTACCTCTTGAAATGATTTTCATGACTGTAAAGACAACCTGCACACAAACGGACGAAAGACATGACAGAAACTAAAATCCGACTACGATTCCCGCACAAACACTAAGGGTTACATGACTTCCAAGGACAGCCATTACACTATGGCTTCACGAATACAACCAAAATGGAATATTATCAAATGTCTATGTACGCTGAAAACAGTAGATCTAACATTTTTTTGCTACTGATTCAACAAATATCTAAGTTCTTGTGCTACTGGATTTAGCAGTCAGTAGTCCTAATGTGACGATCCCTTTATCTGTCAATGACCGAAAAATGCTGATCTGTGTTGTCGATATTACTTACAAACCGTACAATTTTGTTTCCAGAAGTTCAATTTTGTCGTTTTTTGCAAACGTATTGTCTCTTATCTTGAGTGCCACGAGATTTTATGACACAAAGTAACACCAGCGTCTGAGGAGGGATACTAGACATATAATGTCCTTGGCCTTGTTCATATTGTTCTTGCTCTTACCGTTCGAATCACACCTGTTGGAGACCAAATCTGTTACAGAGGCCATGTGTACTGGAAGTAGCGAACTTTAAATACGGATGATGCGAGCGACGGCCATATAGGAGAGTTAGTACTGGTTCGTAACAGACAACTATCCTCTTTTGACATTGTATGATTTTAATAAAAACAGATATCGGATTTAAATAATAATTCCGTACTTGCAATATACAATCCATGTATACAAACTTATATGTCCTTTGTTGGGGCTGTAATTATTACTAAACAGTAATACATGCTTAGAATGAAAATATTTGCTATGATTTTAGTAACGTACAACACCAGCTTAACCCAGAGAGAGAGAGAGAGAGAGTGAGAGACTGCAATGTGTCAGTGTAAAGTCGTGTCAATGACCTCGAATTGCTTCCGACGTCTGCGAGCGAGAGAGAGAGAGAGAGGGCGTTAATATTTGTCGAATAAATATAAACTTTCTAATTTCATATACATGCGCGCGGTACTGACCATAGAGAGAGAGAAACATACACAACAAGTGTGAGAGAGAGAGAGAGAGAGAATTTGAACTGATAATTGTTTTATTAAAATCTTACAATGACGAAATATTATTATTTCATTGTTTACGATATATATATTTAATGCAAAAATGCAAAGTAACACCAGCGTCTGAGGAGGGATACTTGGTAAACCTGATCATATAGATTTAATATACATTATAACAAATTTGAACTCATGCAAGGTTGGTAACCCTGATCATATATTTTAATATACACTATAATACACACACATATCAAGTTTGAACCCATACATAGGTTGGTAAACCTGATCATATAGATTTAATATACATTATAACAAATTTGAACTCATCCAAGGTTGGTAACCCTGATCATATATTTAATATATACACTATAATACATCAAGTGATAGAAAGTGAAAGTGATCTAAGCTCGCGAAAGGCGGCATATAAAAAAAAAAAAAATTATATTCGCGGATGCTGTGGTCCAGATACGCGAAAAAGTCGCGGATATTGACACAGATCAGCGAAATAGTCGCGGATGCTGTGGTCCAGTTGAAAGTGAAAGTGATCTAGGCTCGCGAAAGGCTGCATATAAAAAATTATATTCGCGGAAATTAGAAAGTGAAAGTGATTTAGGCTCGCGAAAGGCTGCATATATTCGTGGATATGCAAATCAATTTAATTAAAAAAATAAAAATATCAAATTAAAAAAAAATAAAAAAATTTATTCGCGGAAATTCGCGGTCCTTTGGGATGCTGTGGTCCAGCGGTGGTGGGGAGAGCGTGGGAAAAAATCTTGGACCGTGGGAACGGCGGCATCTCTTTGATCTAGACCGTGGGAAAGGCGGCATTCCTTTGTGCGTCAGGACCAGCATTTTCCCCCTACTTACAGCCTATCATAATTATATTTATTATTGCTTATTATAAATTACTTTTAAACTTACCTGAAAATGACAATAAAATAAGAGTACATTACGGTTTTTTGCCGAGTGAAAAATCCTCAAAATCCCGGGTAGGTTGTTGGGGGATTTTGAACCCCCTAAAAAACCCTCTCTGTATGTGTCCATGATTCTGTTCCCGTGAAAATTACGTATGTCTGTGGACTTAACCTGAAAATTTCTGACATTTCATTCATACTATGATGATCCATTATTAGAGAGTACTGACACTCAGACGCTACCCACAAGAGATTCGACTTTCCTAAAGCCGCCTCATCTTGACAAAGACTTTTAGATTACATTTACAGACGTGAGTTTCATGGAGACACTGTAGGCAGTAACTCGATTCGGCGCTTAACGTTTGTTCCGTACACGATTGTATCCTAATAATTATCTACAGTTAGACTTTAGGTTTAAGTCACAACAAGTTAGGTAGCCTGGACGAGGAATAAAGATGTTCAACTTTAGCTAGGCTAAAGTTTTGCTGAGTTGATCCTGATAAGCCTTATCCACAACAGATTCAGAAATGCGATTGAATAATTCTGACATAAGCCAGACAACGTCAAGATCTTGTTTCATTCGTGGGTGGCCTCACGAACATCTGAAATTTACTTAAATCACAGTTAGCAGTACGTACAGTTGGAATTATACCCACGTATTAAACAATTAGCGTCAATAGTTAGCACTGTAGATATTCTTGGTTCCACAGTCGGATGAGACAATGGGCGAAATAGTAAAATACATTGCTTATGGGTTTTACGTTCGCTACTGTTACGTGACTTGAAAACTCGACCGACAAAAATGAATTAGACCTACTAGATAAGTCTACAAAATGTACACAGTAGTAACAGAACTTTAATTCTTCATATTTAGGTATATTTTAAATATATTTAGTTTAGTCAAATATATTGAGTCGGTAAAAATAAAAAACGTAATAAAACCATCGCACATCTGGATTTAGTAGTATTAAAATATTAACTGTTCTTACGCAAGACGTTCTTGCTCCTTAACAATAATTTTTTGTCCATGTAGTCCAGATCACGTACATTATGTACATGTCATTTAAATATAATAATATCTTTGTAATAACAAAATAGAAAAAATTCATACCAAATTTTAATTTTTCAGTTGTGAGGCACAAAAAGTAGCCTGCCAGAAACTTAATGTCTATTTATTCAAGCTAGACTAATACGTTAAGCGAACGAATCCTACAGAAAGATTCAGTGATCTAACTCGCAATGTTCTATGTTTATTGGTTTCCAAATTATTGAGCGAATCGTACAGATTTACTTTAGCGGTCGCGCTACGTACTGCCCCAAGTCCGTTCCCGTGTTAATCATGACATGTTTCAATTAACGCATTGTACTGTTACAGAAATCGTTAGAAATACATTTGTTGTAATAGATACTGTGCTGTTTCTACTGTGACAAAAAGTCTTGTAAAACTAAACAAAATGATATGTGACATTCCTGTATATTTTTAAACAACCAAAGCCTCTGTTTTGTTTCGCCTGACAAATTTTTATTTAGTTATAAGTGTACGTGTTTTGACGTAGGAGCTCTGCTCTGGCTGTGGCAGTATGACCCTCCAAACGTACGTGAGCCTGTCATAACGTAGAAACGAAGTAGTACGACAGATTGAAGGTGACTTTCTTGTCATACGTGAATAAAATATAAAGAGTAATGTAAAGAACCATATATCCGAGTGAGTTGTGTCTTAAGGGGGACAGAAGACACCTGCCCATAATCAATTGAAATGAAATATTTACTAACGTCATAGCAGGTAAGCGGCAAGAACGCAACGGGGTTTAATAATACTTTTAAACGTTCAATAGCAAGTACGTTGGGTGGTAATTTTTGAAAAGATCAATTGTGTTATTTCCATGCTGTTCTATTGAGCAAACTGTACTTAACTCTCAGATCGTTTAGTTTGTTTTATTTGTACATTTAAGAAACTATTTTTAGATAAATAATTAATTTTAAACCGTATAATTGAGTATGATTAATTAAGTTGGAAAAAGTTTCTGAAATTCTTTAAGATCTAAGCGACAGTCAGTATTTAAGTGGCTTCTCTTTCATAATGCAGAATTCCCTAATTACTTTTAATAAACGGTATTAAACGCTATCAAATACGTGATTATAAACGTATGGAATGTATCCGAAAAATTCACTAAAAGCCATTAAGAAAGTTCTTGTTGTTTGCCAGTTCGTTTGGTTTGCATTTTAATATTCTATCCATGTGGTTAAAACATACGCCCATTTGTACAAACAGTAATTAATCTATTTCAGAATAACGAAGTTACTCTTTTTTAAATATTACAAATGGGAATATTTTAAAATATTCCATATAAGACATTATATGGAATTTTAAACGTATTTTGGTGCCTTAACGTTTTATGCGACTATTACAAATTTTACAACCCTCGATTTCAGTTAAGACAGTATCCACGCGCGTGCGAGTTCTAATAGCCTACTTAAAAGTGTTACGATGCTGACAGCAGCGACACGGGGGCAGTGTCAGCGTGTTCTGTCTGTTGTGTCAGATCCGAGAATGAAAGTGATTTATTTATCCGTCACTTCCTGTCATCTGTCACCTGAACCCTCTCTCTGCTTCCTCTCCTAGCTTTTTACGTGGAAATTTAAATTTTATAAGAGGTCCCACAAAACCTACCTAAATATAACTCTGTCATTACGTTGAGTCGTAAATCCAAAAAAATTATAGGCCTACATATTTATCCTTCACTGGGTTAATTACGATATTGTTTAGTTACTGTATTCAAATCTAGGTGGTGCGTCATCGTACGATACTGAAGAAAGTCATATCCCTGGCCGCTTTTAGTCGCAATAATGAGACTTGCCAGCATTAAGGATAGGGTCAGTGTTGGGTTACTGGAACAGATCCAGAGTCGACCATGATCCCTCTCAACTGGATTCGCCTGAAATAATTTACAATTTACAAAAAATTATATAATTTAAAAAAAGCAAACTTTACGCTTAAAAAAATTATGTCCCAAGACAAAATTTTAATAGGAAAGAAGTGAATTACGTAAAAACCTTGACAAACGGAAATCCAGTTCACTTATTTTCCTGAAGCGATCGCTAGATCAGTAAAGGTTTTGTTTAACATTTTTTGCTACACGTAACCTAAAAGGTGTTGACTAGTCTAAATTTATTCTTACTTCAATCTGCTTAGTCACAACTTCTCACTTTCACTATTTGTTATCAATTGTTTACACACACACACACACACACACACACACACACACACACACACACACACACACACACACACACACACACACACACTTTAAAAAGACACCGATTAGAGTAGGCCTACACTATATTCTGCTTTTGAATATCACACTGACTCGAACGGTTCTGTTGAGTCACCATCACCGAAGTTCTCTTGAAGTTACACCAACGTACTTCTCTGGAGTCTTCTGTCCGTACCTTACACGTCGATAGTTGGATTATTTGACATTATTGTGTTGGTTAGATTATTCTTTATGTTTCTTAGTAAACCTTCTTGTTCACCGACTTCATTCTCCGTGAAGATCAGAATTTCGGTGCATCCACGAAAGTAGAGGGAAAATGCCGATCCTGACCCAAGTACCGTTATTCCCCCACCACCACCGCTGGACCAGCAGCATCGACCAATCAAATTGCATGGCGCCTTTCGCGCGTCAAGTTCAAATATATGCCGTCTTTCGCGAGCCTAGATCACTTTCACTTTCTACTGGACCACAGCATCCGCGACTTTTTCGCTGATCTGTGTCAAGATCCGCGACTTTTTCGCGTATCTGGACCACAGCATCCGTGTTATTTTTTTATATGCCGCCTTTCGCGAGCCTAGATCACTTTCACTTTCTATCACTTGATGCATTAAAGCGTATATATTAAATATATGATCAGGGTTACCAACCTTGCATGAGTTCAAATTTGTTGTGTGTTATAATGTATATTAAATCTATATGATCAGGTTTACCAACCTATGTATGGGTTCAAACTTGATATGTGTGTGTATTATAGTGTATATTAAAATATATGATCAGGGTTACCAATCCTGCATTATTGTGTGTATAGAACAGATCTATCAACATTTTTCTTCGGTGGGAAATTCAAACTATATTATAGTAAATTGTTGACGACTTCGATATCAACTCTCTCTCCCCTCCTCTCTCTCTTTGTCTCTAGACACAGTTGTCGATCACGATATAAACTCTCTCTCTTTATGTCATCAGTTTTACATAAGCGTCGTGCTACTTATGGATTATTGTAAGTAGCGATACTAAAATGTAATCACCAGGAAATATATTTATCACCTACCTCGTTGCGTCCTTTTTGACACATGACAGTCATTGACCACGATTTAGAAATTAATATACTGCCAAGTCTGTGTGTGTGGTAAAGTATTACGCATAAAAAAATCTCCTTGAAATAAGGTATTTTCAAAAGTTTTGTGTACACATACACACATTGTATATGTCTCTCTCTCTCTCACTGCAAACGTTGACAAGAATTCCCTTATTCAAACGATTTGTATGTGTGTACACGAACTTAAATATAGTTTACAGACGATTGTAATTTTAAAAATTCATTTTTGCATTAAATATATATATATCGTAAACAATGAAATAATAATATTTCGTCATTGTAAGATTTTAATAAAACAATTATCAGTTTAAATAATAATTTTCATGATTGTAAGATACAACCTACAAATTATTAAAATGTCTCTCTCACACACATTTCTGATTACTATACAAATAATTGCATGCATATTCGGAGGTTTATAACGAAATAAATTAAAATAAACCATAATTTGTTTTAAATAATTAAATATATATATTTACAACACTGTACACAAACATAAAATATAGTTTACAAACTCCTATAATACAATTATTCAAAAAATACATTTTACATTGATTAAATATATATATATATATATCACAAACATTGTTATATATAAAATATTAATAATAATATTGTTTTAAATGATTAAATATATATTTACAGCACTGTACACAAACTTAAAATATAGTTTACAAACCGTTATAATACAATTATTCAAAATACATTTTACATTGATTAAATATACATATATCACAAACAAACATTGTTATATAAAATAAATACAATATTAATAATAATTTTTGACATTGTAAGATTGTTAAATAATAATTTCACGGCTGTAGATACAGTTCACAAGGAAGTTTATCTGTAACATAACAATACAGTCGATATTAGAATCACTGATACGATAATATTCAATTATCACATGCACACGTACAGTTAGTGGAAAGAATCAAATGCGTTAAGTAAGTAAACTTTTTCAAGTATATGTCATTTTTCATAAGTTAATGTACTTTCAAATAATTTCTAATCAAACCAAACCAAATATTATTCACTGGAAATTTGTAAATACTGCTTAGAATCAATGATACATTTATCGCATAAGTTAATGTACTTTCAAATAATTTCTAATCGAACCAACTATTATTCAACGAAACTAAATAGAATCAATGATACATTTATCATGTACATACAAATTCAATTATTAAAGTGTTAAGTACAGAGAGTTGAAACTACACACATCAATAAATTGTTTGTTAACACGATTGCTACTTACGACGTTAGGACTCAATCTCTACTTGTGTTGTTTGATTTCTCGTTCCTCGATACACTAAATGTAGTTCTTTAGGTTTGATATGTCTGAGCTCCTCATTCGTGAAGACACCTGCATACCTCTTGGGAAGATAGACACGATACTGACGGTCGCCATCCTCCAACGTAGCAAGCACAGAGTTCACATATTTTGTGTCCACATTTGTTAAGACCATGATGGGATATTTTTTATTCACTGTCAATTCTGAACATCGTTTGTACTCGATAGCACTTACAGCATTAAACTTTACAAGAAACGACATTATTAGAAGACACTAGTGAACACGTCTGTATCAAACCAGAGAGAACCAAACAATGACAGAATATTCGTCACAAAAGGACAGTAGAATGTGATAGTGGTGGTGGTAACGTCGGTGTCCCACTTTGCATGTATGAACATGTCCCACAGACGAAATTAAAGACACCAAAAATATAACAATGTCATTAGGAAAGTCCATTTTCATAAGAAAATAGTCACTGCTTACAGCTATGCATGTATGTACATGTCCACAACAGAATGAGAGAGAGAGATATAAATGTCATCATTCGCGGTGACCTACTTTCTAAATTTGTTACATTAAAAATGTTTGTTTAAAGCAAAAATCATGAATCATCCATTCCCGAATAGCATGCACCTTATAGTTGGCACAACGGTCAGAAGAATTGAAATGTCTAAGACATTCTGTTCCATGAATTATATACGGTATGTTTTTAGGACAACCAAAGTCATCGAGATTGATGATATTATTGTGTATTATCTTTGATTGCAAAAAACGTTTTTTCTCAAAACCCTTCACAAACACATATTTATATATACGTGTATGTGATGTTAACAATGAAACAAGATTGTCGTATGGTGTCTCTCCTTCGCTCCATCTAAGTCTATGATAATTTGTTGTTAACCAGTGGTTTGTCCTAACGTATTTGGGATTCGTAACGGATGTAGCAGGCGATGTCAAAATCCAATGTCTACCAGCAAATCTCAGAACGTCCATGATTGACAGTTCCTTCACAATATATTTTCCGTTGTCATCGAAAAAGCACTGGAAGTCGATTATAACCGCAGTGTTATCCATAATACTGTAAGACAAAGAAACCACACACATTACAAACTCTATATATGTATATATATATTATGTTTAAACATACAAATATCGTTGCGATATTAATATGTGAACTTACGTTTACAGACGTCTGGACTGAAGCACCGAGAGACATCAACTGACGAAAGAAACAAGTGTTGAGGGGGGTTACTATACATGGAGACAAATTTTTTTAGTAGGTGGGGAGGTGTCGTCGTCGTCGTTCTCCATGTTGATGCGTTGCCGTATCCGATAATGACCGGGTATGCAAGTGTATCATGACCATTGTCTAATATATAACGCTTATCATCATACGGTGACAACGCTTGCTTATTTACACGCATCGTGTACAGCGTATGATGATCGCTACGTAAACAAAGCGCACTGGTAGAAAACTGACAATGATCAGTGAGACACTTGCGATACATATCGTGTCGCAGACTCCTCTTAATCGCAACTCGAGGCACACCTTTACATACACGTTTTTGACACTCTTGGGTGGGATCTTCGTGGGCCACAAGGAACGAATAACATTTCGCACGGAGACCCACGAATTCTCTAATAGGACGACCACACGTTTCATCCTTGAACAGGCCGACAACCTTTTTGTTCTTAAGGCTATAACAAGGATGAGACGTAGGGTAATCCGATGTGTCAAAAACGTGTAGGTCCTTCTTCATGTCTGCATACAAGTCTGATGTTTGAATGCTATACATCAGACTGTCTGTATCTGTCATTAATAATTTAACGTTGCGGCCGTACTTGGCGACAGCATAACGATAATGAAAGTCGTACATTATCGTTTTCCTAACGTCAAGCACCGTGAAGCCGACATACACGGGACGGGAAAGAACAAGGGATTTTTTACGGAGTGAGAGCCCCACCAGATCGTTCGTATAACGAATCATACGTTTTAGCCTAGGTGTGGAAACTAGTTTTTGAAGCCGTCGTTCATCCGAGACTAGTTCAAAGTCTATATGTTTCCGTACGTTCTCCAGCGACTTACCGTATACGGCGTTGTTCATCAGTTTGAAAAGGTCTTTTTCAAAGCTGTTGACGGCTGCTTGCCTCTTGCGGGTGTTGAAATCGATAAACGGTTTCAACCAAGCGCTTTGCTTAAAACACAACACCCTATGAGTCGCTTTCAGCTCTAAGCCAAGACTTAAATACAATTTCAAATTTCGATAATGGAGAACGTAATTTTGTTTGTCCTCCAAAGTTGTTAACAACTTCTCTACGGATGACCCTGATTCGTTATACGATGATCTGTATATACTCTCGTGTAAACGTTTGGAAAAGGGAGAAAGGATATCGGGTGTTACGCGCTGGCGCACAGGTGCAAGTGGGTAGTCGGAATGCAGGTCGTGTAAGGTATCAGGATAGTGTAGGTCGACTTCGAGGATGTACCCGATGTCGGAATCATCACTCACATTACGTACGTCCAAGGACTCGATTTCGTTACGATCGAGCCATCGGAAGTCTGCGTAAGGGAGTGGTTGCGACATGGCTGCACCGTATAAATTATTACAGTCCGTATACAGAATGAAGGAGGTCGGTTTCGATACATCGTACTGATCTGGAATCAAAGGATTGTTAGCGACTGCGTGACGGTTGGATATCATCGCGCAGCCTCCGCGGACCCCAGACTCAAGGAACAGATGCATATTTATCTCTGTTAACAGCTCTAATTCGACCCCTGTCATTTTTAGCATCGCGTTCCAAGCGAGTCCGGGAAGCGAGTAAAAATGACACGGGTCCAAACAGTAATCGCGTAAGGCCATGTCTCGGAAACTTTCAAAGACATCGGCCAGCAGCATTACGTCTGTCAACAAATACAAATCGTGGTAATCTCCAAACGTACGCAGATTGAATGCACTCCACACGTTTTGCGCGTGCTCGTAATCTGCGTTCGAAATAGACGATTCCAACAACCGGTTATCAAAGTGTTCACGAGCGGGTAGACTTGTTTCGCTGAACCGATCAATGCTGTCAACGTACGCGTAAGGGTATACTCCCTTGCGTACAAGCAGATTGGTCTGTTCGTCGAAACCCCGTCTAAGCATTTCCTCTCTGAGCAAAGGAAATTGGCTCCCGGACGTAGACAGATTGGTAACGAGTGTGTCCAGAGAGCGATTAAGAAATTGAAAAGAGTCTACGAAACGCAAGTGACCCAGGGAGAACGACACGTAACGCTCACTGGATGTTGCAATGCAGGATACGTGTTGGTCCTTATATTTTCCTAAACCCTGCATTAAATGGTGACAGTCGTAGCCACGAAGGTTGTGAAAGAAGACGGGGATATGACGAGGCATCTTGTAGCTTAGATTACAGCTATTGTGGGCTGCTCCCAAGAATTTCCCCGTAAGATGACAATGATTGCGTACCTTGTCATCGTCTGTCAAAGGGCGCTCACACAAATGACAAACGGTGGCGTTAGTGAACGCAACATTGTCATCATCGGACATAATTATTTGTACGTTATGTCGTACTACCTTCATCATATCCTCGGCGTCTTTCATCAACCACGAGAAGAAAGTGTCTACGACGTTTTCACCTCGATAAACTTTAGCCTCTCTCCAGAGTCTGTGTGTATGATCGACGATAGCATAGGAGAAACCTGACGGAATATGCATCGCTTCGTATGATGTGGACGATACAGGAGGAGAAGTTATTTTCTGACGGGCACCGTTGCTATCAACTGAGTAGAATTCGCCTAACTCGTGCACTGTCGTCGGGACGTTGTTACCAGGTGAACACGATTGAAGCGGAGTGATGAGGGACTCGAAGTCGGCGTAGACGGTAAAGGGTACTTTAAGACAGTGCGCGTAATTTTTAAATGACATAAACTTCTCCTCCTCTGTGGGCATTTTGGTTTTCTGCTCGCCGTGAGGTGTGCAGTAGGGGAGATGATCGGACAGACCATGTTCTGTGGAGAAACGATGCAGGCAGTAGTCGCAGTAAAATGATTTATGCCCGTGTTTTGTAAGGGATGATAACAATTTATTAATGCTACTGATAAGACAGTAGTGTTTTCGGCTATTTGTATCGGACAGAAGCAAAAGATTAACGTGATGTAATCTGTCCTTATTGGGGGTAATTCTTAACGGATAAACCTCATTTTTTGATTCGTTTCTGATATTGTCTTCTATATCATAGCCGAAAACGTTTATAGAAATGTTGGGATTCTGTGTTTCAAATTTAGAAAGTGAGTTTATAGAAACAGGGTACTCGATACCGAACATATTTATTGTGTTTATGAATGAGGTGTATTTTGAAACACGTTCTTTATGCTTTTGTTGAGGGTGTATGTGAGCTAGTACGGACCATAGAAAACACATTTCATCTTGAGGGTTATTGATGTTGACTACTGCCTTGGTGAGTGCAAGTTTTCGCGGGGTTGGAAGGTAGGAGGATGCTGCTAGAGGCCGGTACCGTCCAACAACTAGTTCCAGCTTCAGTACAGCATCCACCGACCATCCGCTCCCGTCACGGGTAAAATTGGATATGCTATTCATGATTTTATCGTAGGATTCATCGAGTAGACAGTTCAACTCGTCGTTGTCGTCCGTGAGCAACGTACGACAACGTCCGTGGAAGACGGCGTCTTTGGTTACCACTTTTTCTTCGCCGCTGTCACCATCTAACACAGTTTTAGTGAAACGTATCCTGCACGCAATATGCCATTTGATACTGCGTAAACGTGCTTGTTCTGCCAGAATATCCTTGCACAATAAAGGTCGCACCTCGGTCATTATCGGTACTATATCTTGATCTTCTTCTTCTGTGTACACAGGCAGGTAATTAAAAGTTGTGAGACATCCTCTAATACTACTGTTTCGCACAATATAAAATCGTGTCATATCTGAAACAATAGAAACACATGTATTAGCTAATAGGAATGATGAATAACACACACAAATTCATGTTTGTGGTAAATAAATAGATAGTACACGTTAGTAATACGTTAGTTTATTGCAAACTGTGAAGATGGCAGCTACTCATGATTTTAGCATTGAAAGTGAAAGAAGAAAATCGTTCAAGTATTGGGAAGTGACGTTTGTCAGTCCCGACGAGTTAGCGTTTGCTGGGTTTTACTACTATCCGCTAAATTATGATGTTTGTGGACATAGTATGTCATTCATAGACGATAGAGTTAAATGCTTTTGTTGCGGAATTGAATTAGTTCATTGGAGAGAAGGTGACATACCTATGGTGGAACATGAAAAATTTTCTCCGTCATGTCAATTTCTAAACGATGTCAAGAGACAATACATTGGGGAGAAGGTGACAAACCTATGTCAGAACATAAAAAATTTTCTCCGTCATATCAATTTCTAAACAACGTCAAGAGACTATCTTGTACAGGTTAGACAGAGTTAATTCATATCAAACAAATTTGGTTTGTTGCATAATTATAGAGAGAGACAATTGGTATTTTAAAAAAAATGTTTTACCTTGTTGAGGATGTCCCTGTTCCTGCTGATGTTGTTCTGGATTCTGTTGAAGGTCAGCCATGGTGATATTCAGATGTGTGAATGAATACTGAAAAACAAAGAAACTGTTATAGATATATATAGTATTTTTAACGCCGGTATTATGTTAGTGTATCTTAAACCATGAACAACGCACGCAAGACTATAGCTCTAGAGCTACACAGAGCAGCGAGAAGGAATTTCGTTAGGCGCGCGGTTGAATTGAAGGGTCTACACGACTTGTACCAGGCAGATCTTGTGGAGATGATACCATACGCTCGAGTGAACAAAGGGTACAAGTACATGATAACAGTGATCAATGCGTTTAGCAAGTACGCGTACGCTGTACCATTGAAAACAAAGACAGGAAAAGAAGTAAAGCACGCACTAGAGCCTATACTAACTGCTAATCGAATGAAATATTTACAGACAGACAACGGGAAGGAGTATTACAACAGCACAGTACAAGCGTTACTAAAAAAGTATAATGTGAAACATTACTCAACCTACAGTGAGAAAAAAGCTTCCATAGTGGAACGTTTTAATCGCACACTGAAGACACACATGTATCGAGCTTTCAGTGAACAAGGACACTACCGCTGGTTGGATCTACTACCTACATTACTGAAATCGTACAACAATACAACACACAGAACCATTGGTATGAAACCGAGTGAAGTGAATGACGCCAACGAACATATAGTGTTGGAACGAATAAGGAAGAACACAGCGCCTAAAATCAGTCCAACGAAACCACCCAAATTTAAAGTCGGTGACCGTGTTCGTATAAGTAAGCACAAAATGACGTTCGCCAAAGGTTATACGCCGAATTGGACTAACGAAATATTCACTGTGGATAAAGTACAATCCACTACTATCCCCGTCACTTATCTGCTAAAAGATCATCTAAACAAAGTGTTGAAAGGTGGTTTTTACGAGCACGAGATTAGTAAGTCCAAAGTCGGTGACGTATACCTAGTGGAAAAGGTGTTACAACGCAAAGGTGACAGAGTGCGTGTTCGTTGGCTCGGTTTCGATGGTAAACACGATGCGTGGATACATAAGAAAGATCTAATATAAAAAAGGTGACAGCACGTGCTGAAAACAGTATGCTTTCGGTATTCACAAAGATGAAGATTGTACAGCAAGCAAACAAATTACCAATAAAGGATATGGACTTTTTGGCTGGTGACGAAGGTAGTGCTAAGCGTAAACATGGCCCGCTATTACCGAACAGTATTCGCTGTATCGTTACAGGCCCAAGTTCCTGTGGGAAATCAAATGTGCTATTCAACCTACTGTTTGATGCCAACGGACTACGTTTCCGCAACGTATACGTGTTTTCAAAATCATTATTTCAACCAAAATACAGAATGCTAGAAACAGTGATGAAATCACTCGCTGATGAAGGTTTAGGTTATCATGCATACAGCGAGAACGAAGAAGTCCCGCTACCGAGTGAAATCACTGGTCTCGACTCTGTTATCGTATTCGATGACGTATCGTGTGAAAGACAAAACAATATTCGAAAGTATTTTGCTATGGGGAGACATAGCGGTGTGGACACATTCTATCTATGCCAGACATATAGCCAGATACCGAAACAATTGGTACGTGACAACGTTAACTTGTTGATATTGTTCAAACAAGACGATCTAAATTTACGACATGCATACAATGATCACGTTAACATAGATATGAAATATGATGCTTTCAAAGACGTCTGCATGGAAGCGTGGAAGGATCGTTATGGATTTCTAGTCATAGACAAAGACTCGTCAATAAATGAAGGTAGATATAGAATCGGCTTTGATCGATTCATAATTGTTTCCGACGAAGTATAAAAGTGGTTGCACTGTAGTAATGTAATCAGTCCTCTTGCTAACACACGATGGCAATGAATAAGGAGGAACGACTCGCGTATGATATAGACACGATAAGCGACAACATAAGGAAAAAATATCATGCATTACAACACGGTATCAGAGAAAGCGACGAGGCGTTTAGAAAAAATTACAGACCGATTCTGGAACCGTTAGAAGCTATTTCACGAAAGTTAAGTGGTGACATGATGGAGGAGGAGGAGGAGGAGGAGAAGGAGCAGATAAAACAAGAAGAGCATACACAACACGTAATAACAGAAAACGAAAGTGGTATGCAGAGTCATAACGCTTCTCATTTCGGTGAAGAGGACGCCTGGAACCCTAACGCTTCACATTTCAGCGAGGATTCATTAGCAAACAAATATATGCGTTTGTGTGAATCTGCGGACTGTAAACGGATTATAGATCGCATGTATGGTGTTCGATACGAAGGTGGTAAATTTATGATAGGTGATTCAAATGTAAAAATCGATGATAACAACAACTTTCATGTCAAAGGAAAAATTTACGAGGGTACACCTGGTCTGTATGAACTTTTGTTTATGAAACTACCGAAAAAATACAACAAGGATGATATGAGGAAATATAAGTCTATACTACTAGCAACCAACGGACACAAACAAAAATATAAACACAATACGCGAATAAACAGTAACAGTGGCGTCAAGTACCGACTAGTAATATCTAAATTGTTTGCACGAAAACGTACAGGGAGTGGCTATATGGAGATGAAACCGAACACTGCAATCGATTACGTGCATTGGGATGATCCTAACGAGTTGGTTAATAGATTGAGACTGTTAATGGCGTCTCAAAATAGCGGCCATACTGGTCATAGGAATGAAATCGTTTCGATATTGGAAGAATTACGTGAAACTGGCATTATCATATAAAAGCAGACGCACCGTTCTATAACCATCAGTTCTTCTTCATAAATATGAGTGTAGACAAGTTCGGTAGACACGACAGCGCTGTAAGAGTGCGAAAAGAAACTCATCGAAGTCTGCGTGAGGATATCGGTTTAGGAGTGACTAACGACGGTCACTTTGATGTGAAAAACAAAAAGATATGCAACTTGGGTGATCCTGAAGAGTTGCACGATGTTGTTTCTTTACAGTACGTAAAGGACACATGCTTACAGTACAAGAACGACGATAACGCTACCGTAGACGCAAAAGATCATCGAATAATAAGGCTAAACGATCCGCTTAAATCAAGAGATGCAGCCACAAAACGATACGTAGACGAGAAGAGTTTGAAAAAAGATCGTGCAGGTAACGTAATCGTTAATGACTGTCGACTAACGCGTGTGCAAGCGCCTGTTGACTTCAAAGACGCAGTGAATTTGGAATTTTTACATGCACACACAATCAGTTTGCAAAACGATACTTTCTACGCTGCCGGAAGAAAAATTACGAATATAGCGAACGGTATCAATGACAAAGACGCAGTCACTGTACGACAAATGCACGAATTAAAATTACATATAAAGACCGAATTGTACAAGGTCACTCAGGTATTTCACGCTCATATAATCAATCTAATAAAGTTTGTCTATAAATATCAAGACAGCACGACACAGCGTTCAGTCCTGTCTGAATATATTGAAGAGGTGGGGCGTTTAATAGACGTTCTCGATACGGAAACGGAAATCAAGGATTGGAGATCTGTTTACAAGAATGCACGTACTTCGTAAGAAAAGAAGAATGGGGCGTGGTGTAATTGGAAAAATACTTAAAAACACTGTGCCCGCTATCGTTTCGTCAGTACCTACTTTGATTAATCGAGCGGTGGACGCATTACCAGTAGAATTACACCTACCGGGCTACCGATTCTGTGGACCTGGAACAAAACTCAAAGAGAGATTGGCGCGTGGCGAGCGCGGAATCAACGAGTTGGACGAAGCCTGTCGCGAACACGATATCGCTTACGCTAAGTA
The DNA here is from genome assembly GCA_034769895.1 of Magicicada septendecula. Lineage (NCBI taxonomy): Eukaryota > Metazoa > Arthropoda > Insecta > Hemiptera > Cicadidae > Magicicada > Magicicada septendecula. Next base: position 216,731,285 of record CM068370.1, read on the forward strand.
CAAGGACAACGAACGAAGACGCGTAGCGGATCGTGTGCTAGCCGGCAAGGCGTGGGATCGAGTGAAAGCTTTGAATTCAGGCATCAGCGAAAGAGCGTACGCGGCGGCCGTAGCGGCAGCGATGAAGGCGAAATCGGCAGTGGGTGGAGGGAGCTCGCGTAGTGGTTGCAGAAAAAACAAGAAGAAGAAGGGTTCAGGAATTAAACGTCAATCCGTGAACAAACGCAAAACGACCTGCAAACGCAAAACAGTCCCAAGACATAAACGTAACAATAAAAAAATAGCGTCAGGTCTATACCTACGTCCTTACAGACAAAAAAACTAATTTGCATACCAGTGCGTGCATTGTCTGACAGTGATTTGTATGTGTACGCAAAACTTTTGAAAATACCTTATTTCAGAGGAGTTTTTATGCGTAACACTTTACCACACACACGACCATGGAAGAATGAGAGTGCAGTTGTTAATCTAGACAGTGCAGAAGGACCTGGTACGCACTGGGTTTGCTACAAGAAGCGAAACAAACAAGTTTACTACTATGATGCGTATGGTAATATGCAGCCACCTCTTGAGCTGACACAGTATTTTGGAACCGACACCGACATTTACTACAATTACGAACGTGAACAGCCACCACACACAGTCATCTGCGGGCATTTATGTTTGGACTTCTTAACGCGCGAGTGATCAGTAAGCGACAAGATGTCTTCGCTGTCGGTCACCTTAACAGGTACGAATGCTGCTGCTCTTGTATGTGACTTTTTCCCGCCTCTCGAACTAACAAACGGCGAATGGTATGTAGGTCTATTGGACTTTACTACATACAACAGTATACCGAACGTGATTGAAGGAAAAAACAACGTGTTTCCAGTACTACGAGACGGAACAACGTGGGACTTGATAACTTTACCTACAGGTGCTTATGAAATCGGTGACATAGAAGCCTTCCTCAAAAAGCGGTTAGGAGACTCAAAGATTAGTCTACGTCCTAACAACAATACACTGAAATGTGAGCTGACTTGTGCACTGGATATTGACTTTCAACAAACAGTGTACGGTATCGGTGATATGTTGGGTTTCAAGGGAAAGCGTCTGCTTGAAGCGAATAAAACTCACACGTCTGACGCCACAGTTAACATTATAAAAGTGAACAGTATACTGATAAGGTGTAATATAGCGCAAGGATCATACAAGAACGGTAAAACCGAGCACACACTGCACTCGTTCTATCCGTCAGTCGAACCAGGATTCAAAATAATTGAATCGCCTACAAACGTCATATACCTACCTGTGAATGTGAGTCGTTTGGACAACATAACATTATCTTTACACGATCAGGACGGTGACGTAATAGATTTTCGCGGAGAAGTCATCACTGTGCGTTTACATCTAAAACGACTATAGACATGGGCTTGTACTTTGTTTCTTCGCCACCGCTGCTACCACAGTCGTCGTCAGTAATAAAAGAAGAAGAAAGATCAGTTAGGAAACGCATCAGTACTCGTTCGAAACTGAAACGATTAACATCAGTTAACCGCCGTTTCCTGATTTCACTGGGTTTTGTTGTTGTAAACAAGTAACATGGCGAGTGGAATATTATCAGTGGAGCAGCAACCGTTCTTTGAAGACAGTATCACACACTTTTCATTTCACTCACACGCACCGTACGCAACAACAAGATATGGAAACAATGATGAAATACGTGTGCCAATACAACAACAGGACGTCTTTACACTACCGTCAGAAAGTTTCCTCTACATCGAAGGCAAGTTGGTTAAAAAAAACCCTAGTGCGGCTGCAGATACTGCACTGAATGTGGAACTGGTGAACAATGCTATAGCATTTCTCTTTGAAGAGATTCGTTACGAGTTGGCCGGCGTGGTAGTGGATCATACCAGAAACGTCGGTGTTACGTCAACTATTAAAACTTTTCTATCACTCAACAACAACGCACGTAACGCAATGGAAAACGCAGGTTGGGTGGCACCGACCACGAACATATTAAAAGTGAATGATGACGGCGAATTCAATTTTTGTATACCACTGAAAATGCTAATGGGATTCGCAGAAGACTATACACGCATCGTGCTGAACGTGAAACAAGAACTTATACTCCTACGCGCTTCTACCGACATAAATGCTATGGTTTTAGTAAGCGGACAAACGACTGCTAATTGTGTTCTTGAACTAGATAAAGTTTACTGGAAAATGCCTTATGTACATGTAGCTAATGTGTACAGATTACCACTGTTACGACTCATAGAGAAAGACCACCCGATAACTATGCCTTTTAGGACCTGGGAGTTGCACGAGTATCCTGCCTTACCACAGACTAAAAGGCAGAATTGGATTGTCAAGACCTCGAGTCAGCTGGAAAAACCACGCTTCGTTGTGTTAGCGTTTCAGACAGCAAGAAAAAATGTACTGACAGCACACGCTGATGAATTTGATCACTGTAACGTGATCAATGCGAGACTGTTTCTAAACGACAAGTATTATCCTTACGATAATTTAAACTTGGATATTGGGAAAGACCGTTTTGCATTATTGTACAATATGTACAGCAGTTTTCAAAGTTCGTATTACCACCGTTTAGACGGTAGCCCAGTACTGACACCGGAATTATTCAAATCAAAAGCCCCGCTGGTTGTTTTCGATTGTAGCAAGCAAGACGATACACTTAAGTCTTCAGTAGTTGATGTACGTTTAGAATTTGAATCGTCAATGAATTTTCCTAGACAGACAACCGCCTACTGTATGATACTACATGATTCGCTTGTAGAATATACACCATTGTCCAACACAGTACATAGATGTGTTTAAGTCTTATTTTATACATATTTTGTAAATACTAGTTTTAAATATATATATTTTCATCATATTTGTAACATTATAATATTGGAGCTATGTGTGTGTATGTATTTTTAATTGTAAAACTAGTTTAGATATATTTTAATACTTGTAACAGTATAATCTTGGAACTGTGTATGTTTTTTTTTTTTTAAATTGTAAATATTAGTTTAGATATATTTTCATACTTGTAACAATATAATCTTGGAGCTGTGTATGTATTTTTAATTGTAAAACTGTTTAATATAATCTTGGAGCTATGTGTATGTATTTTAATAAATGTATATATATATATATATTACACACACTTTATTATTATTTGTATAACCCACTCCATAATAATTTGATCATACACATACACGCGCACACACACATGTATTAAATTCAATAATGCGTTTGATAATGTTTTAATGCAAATAATTTTAGGAAAGTCTACATTCCGCATTCATAATGAGATAGTCACTGCTTACAGCTATGTATGTCCACAACAGAATTAGAGAGAGATATAAATGTCATCATACGCTGTGACCTACTTTCTAAATTTTTTACATTAAAAACGTTTGTTTAAAGCAATTTTCAGAAAATTTGTAACAGACATAATAATTTGATCATACACACACACACACACACACATGTATTAAATTCAATAACACGCTTGATAATGCAAATAATTTTTACGTTTAAATAAAAATCTGCACATACATTAAAATTAAATAAAATCTGTACAACTTACCAAAAAACTAGTATGTGCGTTGTCTACAGTCTAGAGTCTAGTTGTCTACAGGCGTACAAACAGTCTTTCAACTATTAAAAAAAAGATGTAGAGATTTCACGATGTATCAACACACGTTGGTGAGAAATTGCCACTATAAAAATACAGTAAGAATATATTTTCAGAAATTGTAATTTGATCATACACACACGCGTACACACACACACATGTATTAAATTCAATAAATAATGCACTTGATAATTTTTACGTTTAAATAAAATCTATACACTTACCAAAAGAAGATGTGTATACTGGAAGACAGTATCAGCCAAACTAGTATGTGCGTTGTCTACACTGAAGACGTACAAACAGTCTTTCAAAAGAAGATGTGTATACTGAAAGACATGTAATACGCGCAGTACAAGTCGACAAATAAGAAATTGCCGCTAACTTACTTAGCGTATATATAGTGTACTCTGTAGTGGGGAAAGCACGTGTGTGTGTGTGTGTGTGTCCGTTTTTAGAGTAATTACTGTAAGCGGTGTTAATGCTTGACAGGTGTCAAATTAGAAAGTAGAGTTGTCCGTTTTTAGAGTAAATACTTTATAATCCTAATTACTGCTAATGACTAGCAGGTGTGAAATTAGAATGTGGGACGTCGCACACAAGGGTAATGACCTCTGGTTTAATTTAGCGAATAATAACTATATCTAATTCAGTATCGTTGTGTGTATGTGTGTGTGTGTGTGTGTGTGTGTGCATAGACTTGTTTCACTGTCAACGTACTCCGAATATCATGCAATTATTTGTATAGTAATCAGAAATGTGTGTGAGAGAGACATTTTAATAATTTGTAGGTTGTATCTTACAATCATGAAAATTATTATTTAAACTGATAATTGTTTTATTAAAATCTTACAATGACGAAATATTATTATTTCATTGTTTACGATATATATTTAATGCAAAAAATGAATTTTTAAAATTACAATCGTCTGTATTTAAGTTCGTGTACACACATACAAATCGTTTGAATAAGGGAAATCTTCGAATATGCATCCAATTATTTGTATAGTAATCAGAAATGTGTGAGAGAGACATTTTAATAATTTGCAGGTTGTATCTTACAATTACGAAAATTATTATACAATGTGTGTGTACACAAAACTTTTGAAAATACCTTATTTCAAGGAGATTTTTTTATATGTAACACTTTACCACACACACAGACTTGGTAGTATATTAATTTCTAAATCGTAGTCAATGACTGTCATATGTCAAAAAAGGACGCCACGAGATAGGTGATAAATATATATTTCCTGGTGATTACATTTTAGTATCGCTAATTACAATAATCCATAAGTAGCACGACGCTTATGTAAAACTGATGACAACTGTGTCTAGAGACAAAGAGAGAGGAGGGGAGAGAGAGTTGATATCGAAGTCGTCGTCAACAATTTACTATAATAATATAGTTTGAATTTCCCACCGAAGAAAAATGTTGATAGATCTGTTCTATACACACAATAATGCAGGATTGGTAACCCTGATCATATATTTTAATATACACTATAATACACACACATATCAAGTTTGAACCCATACATAGGTTGGTAAACCTGATCATATAGATTTAATATACATTGCGGATGCTGTGGTCCAGATACGCGAAAAAGTCGCGGATCTTGACACAGATCAGCGAAAAAGTCGCGGATGCTGTGGTCCAGTAGAAAGTGAAAGTGATCTAGGCTCGCGAAAGGCGGCATATATTCACGGATATGCAAATCAATTTAATTAAAAAAATAAAAATATCAAATAAAAAAAAATAAAAAAATTGGGAACGGCGGCATCTCTTTGATCTAGGCTCGCGAAAGGCTGCATATATTTGAACTTGGCGCGCGAAAGGCGGCATGAAATTTTATTGGTGGAAATTCGCGGATGCTGCAGGTCCAGCGGTGGTGGTGGGGGAATAACGGTACTTGGGTCAGGATCGGCATTTTCCCTCTACTCACGAAGTTCAAATTTTCTTAGGTATGTCCTTTCTACAGTAGTAGGTTTACACACGCTCCAGTACCTATGTAGGTATGTAGTAACCATCTAGTTACGTGTAGACAGTAGGCCTTCTGACTTCCCATCTAAAAACCAGTACAGTTTATTGTGTTTCGTATTGATTTTGCTCTACTTGAAGGAGTTTAACAATATCTGCAGGTGATATGGCAAATGGCGTAGAAACAGTAGAGGACTTTACCGGTAGAGGCTGAAACTTCGTTGACGAGGAAAGGGCTCTGTTGTCCTTCTAGGTCTTTACAATAATATTTATATGTATAACATTAAATACCATTCTTGACAGTTTTTACATTTGAGAGGGAACTTTAATTTTCCTAGAATTAGGCCTACAGCTCAGGTGTTCTACGACTCCGTGCCAGTGTCATATATAAGCACTTCACGGGAGACGGTATTGAATGCGCAAGTCCATCTTACTACTTAAACCTCATCAGAAAATATGACAAACGTGTCAGCAACCCAAGCTAGAAAAATAATTTTGCTACAGACCCCCCCCTTTAGAAATGGTTAAATGTGATAAATGCCAAATGGTCGAGTCAAAACTGAGAACTCGCTTCCCTCGTTCAATTATAATAATACAAGTGTCATATTAATATATTAATTAATATATTAAGATATATATTTAAGATATAATTAATATGTTTTGTATCTTGTAAAGAATATTATATCTTATATGAAAAGAATATATTATCTTATATACGTATAATACTAATAATTATTCTTTACGTAACACACTCACACTTCCACTAAAAAACACTCAAGATGTGTGTATTAATTATTTCTGTATTGTCCGTATAGTGGCCATGACAGTAAATTTTGAATTAATGTCGCTCAAATATTTTTGAAGCGTTAACTGATCTAACCTTCCATCATTTAACTCATGATGCAGCACGAAACACTAATATATGTACAATTAAGTGCAATATAAAATATTAAAAACTGTCGCTAAAAAGTCTCCATACGTGAGAGAAACGAGTTTAGGCGTAGACGTAGACTTGTGTTCGTGACTAGACTGGACAGCTTCTCTCTACAACATAATCTAAGTAGTTGCTCCTGCCAAAGTATCCCTACGGGGATTTTCTGAGTTTCTTTTCGGCTAAAAATTGTCCACAGTGTAAAGGTATGACCGCGCTCTTATAAATAATTCTCTTTCTTACTGTTTATTCTTTCACGTTTCTTGAGATGAGACAGTAAAGACGATAGCCTTTTCAGCCACTGTGTAGCCACGAATATGAGCAGGTCTTAATCAAAGAATCGCTCGACACAAATGAACGATAATTATGCGGCTTCTATTCGCTACGTTATAAGATAAGGGGATTAAAATAATTATTGTAAAAAATGTAAACTAAAATGTAATGTAGAAATAAAAATTCAAAAATTCGCATTAAATGTTTATGTATATCGAAACAATTGAACTTTGATATAAATTAAAAAAAAGGAGAGTGACAACACCATGTGTATTTTTATCTGAAGAATGCCTCAGTACCTTTCCACGGGGTCTGTCTAATTTCACAAAACAAAGCACTTGTTGCATTGGTGCGCCCATTAAATAAAATGTTTTCCTATCAAATCATTTATGTGAATCTGTGGCTACCGCATTTGACTTCAGTTCATTCTAAGCGGCTAGGGTCATAGTTTTTCAAAACGAAGGGGTGTCATTTTTCTCCATCTGACTAATCATCTGAAACAACATTCAATACAAATAACACATACCAGTGAGGCGATAAGCAACTCCGCCGAGTACTAAGTAGTAACTCAAATGTTGTAAACAAATGCTGTAAGCCTATGATTTGACACCAGATTTGGAAGTTTGTCACAGAAGACGTTTTCATTCAACACATTCGCGTTAAGTCGTCACAAAACACGGCGTTCAATAAGACACTTTCAGACTCTGCAGTTACCAATTATATTACATAGGCAATTATATACTCTTGCAATATATAAGAATACAAGATCTTGTTCAAATAGACAGTGTGTTATGGCAGTGTTAATAAGAAAGATTTCAACTTAATAACTTCGTTATTAAGTAATACATTGTATTCGTTTGTAAGCATTTCAAATATTGAGTGTACGTAGACTGAAATAAACATGTACCCACATTTTGCATGGTAAAGTCCTTGTTTGGTTATTAATTCCTGGTAAGGGTGTTTTTACACGTACGTTTACCTTATCAGTCCATTAACAGAGCCATAATTGTTCTGCTTGATTGACTATTCTTGTTGTTATTCATATTATTTTAACATGGTTTTGTCCTTACTAAGATTAAGCGTCTGTATAATCAAGAAATAAACCTTTTTCGCTCATGCAATAATGATTAAACGTTCGCCAAATTTTATGTGAAAATTAAAAACGTTATCCTACTTTACTCAGTATTTTAGATCGTGTTATGACCGAAATTTTAATCAAATACTGTTTGTGATAACGAAGTTGGTATAAACACCTTAGTGGCTTCCACAACCTGAGTGAGTAGCCTGTGCCGCTACCAGCTGATACGTGGACGTGGACCATATTATGATGCATGTGCTTAGACGGTTTTGACGATAACAGCTGGTGTTTTCCGATACGTTTGTTAGCACTCCGGTACCCTTGTAATAGAAATTTGGACACCTGGATTTCCGTACGCGACACCCGTGCGATCAGGTAGCCCCCTTCTCGCCAGGTAACAAAACTGACATAAAAAATTCGTTGTTGACGCCACCAGAACAGCTGATTTCACATTATCCTGATCTTGTTTCAGATGCCGGAACTGCGAATAAATTCTGTAAAAACAATGTCTTATGTGAAACATTTGTTTTAAAAAATATCTGTAAACACTGTAAAAATTCTGTAAGCTCTCGGGAAGAGCGAGGCATCCAAGTGTTACCTTTTCGTCATTTTGCACGGTTTTATCAAACCAATACTTGTTTAAGGATCGTCCAGCTTCATCTTCAGGAAAATGGCTGTCCTTGTTCTGCAACTGACATGTTCCTCTATTCATCATTATATCTCGGAAGGATTGAGATTTCTCGCTTGGCCAAGCTCCCACATCTTGTAGGAATCTATATATTCTCCCACATCTTGTACCGGAACAGTGTCTATATTGTTTTTAGTAATGTTCTGTCATTCATCGCCTGTAATTTCAAGACTGCACGATGCAACATCATCCATGGTACTAGAACAAACTGAATCTTGTAACTGTACTTTGACACTTTCACAGTTTGAAGTATTCACGTCGTTAACTTTACTGTATTTATGAACAGCCTCGTCGCTAATAACATCTATTTTATGATCGCAAATTGATTCCTTCTTAATTGTAATATTTTGACATTCAGAGTTCGATTTTCCTTGAATAAAAGACTTCATGAACTATTTGGAACTTGTAGTTCTTAATCTTATATTCCTGTAGTTGTTAAGAAATATTCATATCAAAGAAACAAGTTGTTTATAATTTTATAAACTGAAAACAATTTTTTCAAGTCAATGCTCATTTTGCCGCTCTCCTGGCTACGCCGCCCGGGGCGGCTGCCCCCTTGCCCAGCTACGCCTCTGTATGAAACATAGTTATAGGCCTATGTGATCAAAATTAAATTAAAGAAATAACTTTCATTGTACTTTACTCTTACGTTTTATGGTGTAATAAAATTTAATTTTTTAACGTAGGAATAATCTTCAGAAGACAAAACCATGATAAAAATAATATGAATAACAACAAGAATAGTCAATCAAGCAGAACAATTATGGCTCTGTTAATGGACTGATAAGGTAAACGTACGTGTAAAAACACCCTTACCAGGAAAGAATAACCAAACAAGGACTTTACCATGCAAAGTGTGGGTACATGCTTATTTCAGTATACGTACTCAATATTTGAAATATCTATTATGCGTGCCGCATTGTAGTAAGAATTATTTCGTATTATGTTAATTGCAAACATAAACATATTTTGATGTCTCTGCAGTAAATTCGTCCCTGGCTGTATTTGCCCATTGTGAACATACTCCAGATTGGGAAATTTTGTTACTGTGATTGCCATGATTAAAACAGCAAAGCAATTTTACTATGCGGGTACCAGAGTGCGTGCTGGAGTCAATGCAAGCCGCGCGCGCTCGCATCGACACCCAACACGCAGACTGCAATGCAGGACATGTGTCGGCTCAAGCGGTGCTGTGTGAGTCTGTACGCGCGCGCGAAACATGCATGTGCGTGCGAGACTGCCTGCCTGCAAGGCGCACGCTTGCACTGCCCCCAACACGCAAACTGCGCGCCAGCATGTGTCCGCCAAACGGGTGTGTGTGAGTGTAATGCCCGTGTCCTTATCGTGACAATCAAAATAGTAAAAATACCACGTACCTAGAGTATTTCACAGAGGGTAAACGAGCCAAGAAATGAATTTATTCGCAGAGACACCAATGGAATACATTCGTGATCGTTGCCGGTTGGAATTAAACTAAATAAATTGGATACATTTCGGTGCATTGCCTAGAAACAGAAAAGTATTGTTATTAACACTTACAACAATACATGAAAATCTTATTCTTTTACTTCCATGTTCCTTAAGGAAATGGAAGTATGGTGATGGCAAAAAAAATCGTGTTCGAGATTATTGCAGATTCTGATTGTACTACACTCAAAACATGAAAAAAAGTCATTTTACTTCCATATTCCTTAAGGAATGGAAGTATGGTGATGGCAAAAAAAAATCGTGTTCGAGATTATTGCAGATTCTGATTCTACTACACTCAAAACATGAAAAAAAGTCGTTTTCCGAAAAGTGTCTGTGTGTGTGTCTGTCTGTCTGTGTGTCTGTCTGTGTGTCTGTCTGTGTGTCTATCTGTCTGTGTGTGTGTCTGTAGATTTTTTTTCTATGGCAAACGATAACTGCCGCAAATTCAAACAGAATCAAATAATTTTTTGCATGCAGCCCTGATTTGCAGATTACTCGCGACCTATTGTTTTTGGTGAAGATCGGTTGAGGGAAAGGGGTAGTTTACCAGCAACGGGTTTTTTTTAGCAAGGGTAATTTTGTTTGTTTGGCAAACGATAACAGCCGCAAATTCAAACAGAATCAAATAATGTTTCGCATACAGCCCTGAATTGTAGAGTTCTCAACGTCTGTTGATTTTGGTGAAGATCGGTTAAGGGAAAAGGGTAGTTTACCTGCAACGTTTTATGTTTTAACAAGGGTATTTCCTATGGCAAACGATAACAGCCGCAAATTCAAACAGAATCAAAAGATTATTTGCATACAGCCCTAAATTATAGAGTTCTCAAGACCTATTGTTTTTGGTGACGATCGGTTGAGGGAAAGGGGTAGTTTACCTGCTACGTTTTATGTTTTAACAAGGGTATTTTCTATGGCAAACGATAACAGCCGCAAATTCAAACAGAATCAAATAATGTTTTGCATACAGCCCTGATTTGTAGAGTACTCAAGACCTATTGTTTTTGGTGAAGATCGGTTAAGGGAAAGGGGTAGTTTACCTGTAACGTTTTATGTTTTAACAAGGGTATTTCCTATGGCAAACGATAACAGCCGCAAATTCAAACAGAATCAAAAGATTATTTGCATACAGCCCTAAATTGTAGAGTTCTCAAGACCTATTGTTTTTGGTGAAGTTCGGTTGAGGGAAAGGGGTAGTTTACCTGCAACGTTTTTTTAACAAGGGTATTTTCTATGGCAAACGATAACAGCCGCAAATTCAAACAGAATCAAATAATGTTTTGCATACAGCCCTGATTTGTAGAGTACTCAAGACCGATTGTTTTTGGTGAAGATCGGTTAAGGGGAAGGGGTAGTTTACCTGCAACGTTTTTTTATCAAGCGTATTTTCTATGGCAAACGATAACAGCCGCAAATTCAAACAGAATCAAATAATGTTTTGCATACGTCCCTGAATTGTAGAGGTCTCAATGACTTTCGATTTTGGTGAAGATCGGTTAAGGGGAAGGGGTAGTTTACCTGCAACCTTTTACGTTTTAACAAGAGTAAAGTACTTGAAAATTTATTTAAACTTTTTGAAACAATGGTAATTGTTAAAAATAAAATAATTTTGTTGCCAGGCAATAAAATTATAATTTTTTCATTTTAATGTAATATAATATTTTTCATTTAATACAGCAATAAAAAGGCAGGTAAGACACAGCCTGGCTGTTTGGCTGAAAATGATTTTAAATATAAATCTTAGAATATAGAAGTCATGTATGGTTCTCCATACCGATATTTTCGAAAAGTGTCTGTGTGTGTGTCTGTAGATTTTTTTTTTATGGCAAACGATAACAGCCGCAAATTCAAACAGAATCAAATAATGTTTTGCATGCAGCCATGATTTGTAGAGTACTCAAGACCTATTGTTTTTGGTGAAGATCGGTTAAGGGAAAGGGGTAGTTTACCTGCAACGATTTCTTTTTAATCAAGGGTAATTTTTTTCTATGTCAAACGATAACAGCCGCAAATTTAAACAGAATCTACTACTCTTTTGCATACAGCCCTTAATTATAGAGTTCTCAAGACCTGTTGTTTTTGGTGAAGATTGGTTAAGGGAAAGGAGTAGTTTACCAGCAACGTTTTATGTTTTAAAAAGGATATTTTCTATGGCAAACGATAACAGCCGTAAATTCAAACAGAATCAAATAAGTTTTTGCATACAGCCCTGATTTGTAGAGTACTCAGGACCTATTGTTTTTGGTAAAGATCGGTTAAGAGAAAGGGGTAGTTTACCTGCTACGTTTTATGTTTTAACAAGGGTATTTTCTATGGCAAACGATAACAGCCGCAAATTCAAACAGAATCAAATAATGTTTTGCATACAGCCCTGAATTGTAGAGTTCTCAAGACCTTTTGGTTTTGGTGAAGATCGGTTAAGGGAAAGGTGTAGTTTACCTGCAACGTTTTATGTTTTAACAAGGGTAATTTTTTCTATGACGAACGATAACTGCCGCAATTTTTTCTATGACGAACGATAACTGCCGCATATTCAAACAGAATCAAATAATTTTTTGCATACGTCCCAGAATTGTTGAGAACTCAAGGTTTTTTTTGATTTTGGTGAAGATCGGTTAAGGGGAAGGGGTAGTTTACCTGCAATCTTTTACGTTTTAACAACAGTAAAGTACTTGAAAATTCATTTAAACAGTTCTAACAATGGTAATTGTTAAAAATAAAATAATTTTGTTGCCAGGCAATAAAATTATAATTTTTTTCATTTTAATGTAAATCATGTATGAGAGAAAATATATCGTTCGTGGCAGGCAAGCATATCTCAGTTATTTAATGTTTACGTTTCCATTTTATTATTATGACTACCGCAATAAAAAGGCAGGGAACACACACACACACACACACACACACACACACACACACACACACACAAATTCCCGTTATTTCTGGCCTCATTCATGTTTATTTTCTTACATTTGCACGCTTTTTATACATGGAAAGTGCCGAAACCCACACCAACATAACGCGTGCAAGCCGAAAAAGTGTCCAGCGTGGATAGCGATTTGCTTCCTGTGGATTGCTGGGCAGTGTAACTGCACGTGTTTACAGAGAAACGATTCATAGACAGACTTTTCTTCTTTAGGGAATGAACCCTCTGCAAGATGCTGAGGGTCCATGAGTGACTTCGGAGCGCTCCTTCTTTTCCGCGTGTTTGTTCTGTGAAACGTACACTGTAGATTCGCAGCTTTACTCTAAGCAACGCTCAATAGGAAATGTTGAAAATTGTTGTCCACGGTGTACCCTCATACACACTAAACCTGCTCTGATGTTTTAATTACGGACATCATAATATTAAAACTTTGGAAACTTGAGCACTACTTAATGGAGATCAAACATTAACTTATACAAGCCATTAATTTTATGCATATTTTTTATATATATATGTGTACAACGTTATCGGCAACAAAGAAGTAGTTTTTGTTAAAATTCCTTCCCGGGATGTTTGGCCGTAGTCTAATGTTTTCTACAAAACCAGACGTTTCGGCAATGCTATCGACTTCCATCATCAGTGAAAATCGAGTGCGATAACGTGAGATGGTATATGTTAGTGACCACAGTACTGTGGTTAAGGCTGAAGCAGTAAGTAGAAAGAAGTAGTTTCTATGGTAATATTTAATTTCGAAAATGATTTTAAATATAAATCTTAGAACATGGAAGTCATGTATGGTTCTCCATACCGATATTTACTTCTGTGCAAGGAATTATTTTTTGCACATTATAATTCTAATTATTCTAACCATGTTTGACGAGACAAAGGCTAACTAAGGCCCGGGTCGGCCTTTCATTTTTAAGTCTTGGGTCCTCAGATGCTGTTTTTATGTATTATAGATTTTAGTAGTAGGTCTACATACCTAAATGTTAAACTTACTTGATATAGATATTAAAGAAACAGAAACAAGAAAAGAAGACATACAAAAACGATAAAAGTCAAAGTTTCATATAAAGAAAGTTACATAGAAATTAAATTACGATAAACGTTTTCAAGCCGTTATTTTACTGAATTTGCCTATTACAAAGTACAAAGAAGTTGCAGTGTTTATTTCTATAAATAAAGCGCAAAATTTTGGAGTGTTTTCTTACTCATCATTGATCTACGATGATTTTCTTATTAATCTCAGTTATGAGAAATGTTTTCACATTAGGCCACAGACAAACAAATCGTTTAGAAAATACTGTAGACTGAGACATAGGCTGGGAAGGGATTCATCGAAATCCTATTTGACAATAAACTGAATAGCTTCTTTGGCTGTCCATGTATTTGCTGCTTCTATGGTGGCATTGGTAGCGCGTACATGTTGTTGAAACCTTTTTATGTACGACCTGTTATTTATCATAGTCACCATATAAATGATTGTGCATTTCATGATAGCACAAAATTGCTTAGGTACCTGATTTTTGGAGAAACATTTTATGAACGGATGAAGCTTCTTTTAAATTAAACGGCCGAGTTATCAGACAAAATTGCGATTATGATGTGAAATTCTCTCGGGTAAAATAACGCTTGGTGTGAAGGGGTAATTGGGCCGTTCTTTTTCGATGCGACGGTCACCGCTGATCGGTATCTGCAGAGGTTTGAAGTGCTTCGAAACGGTCCTTGTTTTGCCGACAACAGGATGGAGCATCTTCTCAGTAGAGTTTGTAAGTGAGGAACATCATAACGAGCAATTCACTGAATGGATTGGTTGTCGTGGCAGAACGGAATGTCCATGACGTGTATTTTCCCCCTGTGGGATACCAGGATGAGGTTTCTGCGCAGGAACCACGAGATTTGGATCACTTGCAACAGCTGATCAGTCCAGGTATTCCAGAACTTGGATACGAATCCTCGGTTGTGTTCATCGCTGAGTGAACGACGTAAATTGTGTACCGAGTATAATCTTCTCATTTCGAACAACGTTTGCAAACAAAATGTATCTATAATAAAACTGTTGTTTTTATTGCTTTTAACCATTATACAGGGAATGCAATTTTTATGTTATAGATGTAAACTGCCTCGTATACAGTCGAATGTTTTATATTTTATTTTTTTCATAA
This sequence comes from Magicicada septendecula, assembly GCA_034769895.1. Lineage (NCBI taxonomy): Eukaryota > Metazoa > Arthropoda > Insecta > Hemiptera > Cicadidae > Magicicada > Magicicada septendecula. The sequence goes on from CM068370.1 coordinate 216,746,422, forward strand.
TACTAAAAGTGGAAACCTGAAATTGTAACAATGTATGTATGTAACTGCAGGTACGGAAATAACTATTAACTACGGGTATAACTACATAACCGAAAATAGATATACGTAAACTACACATACCTATGTAGTTTATTTAAAATTAAATTACACTTTATAATAATGTGCATCCAAATCTCGACTAGTTTTAATGGCCGATGAGCGCGAAAATAATAATATTACTTATTTATTCCCCAGTTTGTACATTTGGAAGTTGAAACGATATATTTATGACACTGCGTGTTAGATTTCACACATTTTGTTTTAAGAACGAAGTAGAAAAATGCCTTAAAATAAAGTTACGTTTCGTATATTACTCTTTCACACACAGGATTCGGTTTTCAACCGACTCATTTTTTTCTGAAGAACTTATTAGTCTCGTACACACTTCTTCCCCCTTACTTTAGACCAAGGAAAAGTTAAAACAAATATGGTTTCTGGTGAGTCAATGAGAGGGAGTGCCGACACACAAGACTGACATCACATACTTTCAAGTTAAACGCTTTGTTGTGTAAAAACAATGCATCAGAGGAAACTGACTGTCAACGTGAAACGTCACCCTTTCTACTCCGTCTGTCTGTCAGCTGTTCACGTCGTCTACTTCTGACAGACGCTGTACAAAGTATACGTTAACTGTTGTTGCTACAATTTCGGGTGTCGGGACTTTACTGACCTTGCAGAAGTTTGAATACTCGACTTTGTGTACATCAAAATGTGTATATTAATCAGTTTCAATGAAAATTACACCAGAATTTAGCTGCTTCTTTCCGCGTACAACAGTCTCATTTAAAAACTATTTGTGAAGTTGTTTCATCCTCAATTAGAACCAAATCCACCCATTTTTGCCTTTCTCAGAAAAGCGTTAATTATAAATTCTATGGAATATAAAAGCGTATTGTCCGAATACAATTTTAATCAGTGATTGACCTCAGTATTCTGAGTCCATACGTATTCCCAGTTATAGCTTTATTATATTATAAATAAATAAAATATTTTACCTAGGTCTAACGTGTTACACTCTTGTCGAAAGTTTAACCTCATCTTGTGTAAGACACACAATCTACACAACAACAAAAATAAATGAAAACATACTGCTTTCCTTGTTTATCTCGTAACTTTTATTGATCTATAACAAATTCAATATCTTCTTATACACATTGATGTTCATCTGAATACTACATGCATCATATTAATTCAGTTTATGACATAATTCAGTTTTCTATTAAAAGAAACCAAAAAAATGGCCTGAGGGTCGTTTTGTAACTCACTTTGAATAGACAGTTTATTAACTTTTAATAGCAGTTTTCTAGTATTATTCAATATATAAATAAGGTATCATATAGTTTTGGTTCCTGAAAAACGTTTTTTTAAGTATGTCCCTTTTTGCGACAGATTTATACACGTATAACTAATATATTAATTCATGAATATATATTTTATCTTTATCCTATTATATTTTTATTTTGTTTTGTTTTTTCTTAATTATAAATACGAAATTTTTATAAGCTGTATTAAATTAAATTATTTATTAGATTCCTTATTTTAATATAATGAAACGGTTGTTAGTATCATACCTAATACATGTACATCACTAGTGTTGTATGATGGTTATCTAAGCATGCCCTTTAATAATTTCAGTATGAAATAAATTATAATTTATTTTTATAAATTAAGGGAAATTTTATAAATGTACAATATGGCTCTGTCTGTATGTGGGGGGGGGGGGACGCGAGTGCATGCGTGTGAATGGGTATTTTGGCGGTCTTCGTTACAGTTTAACTATCTACCACATCTCAGTCTCCACGCCTACCTATTCCTAAACATATATCTTGTAGGTATGCGCGCGCGCGCCTGTTGGTTTAATGTAAAAAGTTATGGTCAACCTACGGCCCGCAGAATAGAAACGTAATAACATTATACAAAAATAAAATAATAGTTCATTAGTATGCGAGTTCAAATTGGACAGTGATGCAATTTACAAGGTAGCTTCACTCTGCCTCTTACAAGGTAGAGTCGCTTACCCTCTCTTCCCCAAATGTGACTGTAGCCTTCGAGTTGGTGAACCCCGGGAATTTGAAGATTAATACGGTCGAAGTATACGGTCAGGCTGATGAAAGCAGGATGACTAGAAGGGTTGGTCACTCATTTAGAGAAACAACGGAGACTCGCTTGAGAAAGTGTTCCTATAACAGAAACCACAATCCTCTTATCATGCTTCTTTTTCTAGCTCATTAGCTTGTGTGAGGCTCAGATTTAGCTGAATGACTTAAATCTCGTACGCTGATATGGAGGCAAGCATTCAAATCCCAGTATAAGTTTCTCTTGGCGTCCGTTCCCCATCTGCTTGGATTCAGTAGTATTTAGTCGGACGTAGAATCTCACCACAAAATGTGTGCACTGCAAGTTCTTGAAGAGTCTTATGTTCACCCTGATTTTCAGGGCCGGATTAAGGTATCTTGGCGCCCTAGGCTAATTATATTTTAGCGCCCCCTCACTTCCCATAGGCTACTCTTACGTTTATTTCCAAGGGGCTGAATGAAGCTTTAAATATTGATTCTAAGTTAAGCGTTTTCAAAAAATTCAACGTTGGTTTTCTTTGTTGTGCCCAGCACACTCCACATTATGACGTTATGATTTTATTGTAAATGACGATTCTACTCATACTCAAACTACTCAATGTATTATTTTATTTTATCTTAAGAATTATTTTAAGGAACAAACTGAGCGATTGTGAGGAAGCGTGCTGCCCATTTTTTATCATGGCACGTGTAGTGAGTTATATCAACCATGGAAGCTAAAAATAGTTTACTTGTCAGTGTTCGTGAACGAGTTCCGCTTTGGTTCACAAAAATCAATGTCAATTTGTCCTCTCGTGTGACCTGATAAGTTTCCAGACACGTGCAGAGTCCAGTTCTGATTGGCTGAATTTTGGGCGTTAACTCATAGAGACTTTTTGCGTCACGCAGGGTATAAAACTGACGAGAGCACTGGGAAATACACACTCTCTTTTTTCACTTGTTCACTTTTTGGCGTCCTTGCGCACTCTCCGTACATCCTCTGTCTAAGATGGAGCCACATCAAAAGCGTAATTACAACTTTGTTCAAACTTAAAGCACTAATCGATTTTGGATAATGAATTATTTATACTCAGAAGTGTTCAGTAGTGTTCTAAATGTGTTAAGGAATGTGTATAATTGACATCTTAATCATTTATGCCTAATTTAAAGTGGTAACGTACAAAATTCAGAAATATAGTTAGTAAAGCTTTTATAATGTTTTAATAAAGAATAGTCAGTATATAAAGAATGTTTTTTTATATAATATTATGTCTTAATGAAAACACTCAATAGAATTATTGTAACGAGAGTATGTCACTTCAATTATTGTTATTTTGTTCATTTGTATTGTCATTTGTTCATCAAGATAAAACTTGTTAACGAATGTAGTTACTCTAATGAATTAAAGAAATATTATTAATCTAAGTAAATGCCTTATTTAATAACGAGCCATTCCCATAGCTATCCTATCTGCACGACTGGTGCTTTCACTTTGTGAGGCCCCAGCCCCGGTTGTTACAACAAATTTGGTGTCAGAATTTGGGATATTAAATTTGGGAATGTTAGTTTACTTACATTAATTAAACATTTCTCTCATTGAAGTGGCTCTTTATTGATGGGCAATAGTAGTAACAAGTTAAAGAAGAAATTAAGTGATGATTTTTTAATGGGTTTATACTGAGCGTGTCTATATTTTGGGGCGTGTTCGAACTTTTTATGCGGGTTGGTACGCGTGTTGGGGTTATAACAGCTTATTATACCCACAGTAGTCCTTCTGTCACTTTACCTGTTTATAACACACCAGTCCAATCCAAGATCCTAATACTATTTGGAGGGGAGCAAGACTCTCTTTCGAAGTTAATTACAAAGAATCATAGAAACTAATTATTTAAATAAAACTATTAAGAGTTTGATTACAAATGCCTAAAATGTCTGAGGTAGCTGAATTAAAACGTATCGTAGCCGAGTTACAAGAGCGTATGCAGACAACAGGTACTGCACCTGTCGCTGCTACTGTCACTAAGGATCTGACTATAGCAAACTTAATTGAAAATTGGAGGGGCGATGGTACGGGTATTCCTGTCCATGCTTTCTTTAAAAAGATTGACGATGCCGCGACAATAGGCAATTGGAACGATTCTGATAAGGTTCGCATCGTTTTGTTAAAATTAAGGGAACCTGCAGCATTGTATTATAACAATTATAATGTTGTCCGCAGTTACAGAAAGCAGATTTAAAGTATGACGTTTTAACACAATGTTTTATTGAACGATTTAAAATTAAGCAGTTAGATCAGTATCATTATATAGCATTTCAGTCAGCGACACAGCGTAGGGATGAAACCCCAGAATCTTTTGCTGATCGTTGCCGAATTTTATGTTCAAAGACTATTAGACAGGTTGCTGATCCTATGGAGCAGAAAGTCATCGAGGAAGAGGCGGAGCATCGACTTTTAGCTGCATACATAAATGGCCTACAAGGTGTTGTGGGACAGCAAGTACGATACCGATTACCTAACACTATGCAGGAGGCAATTCAGATCGCTAATACTGTGGCTTCAGCTGATCGACAACAGCAGCATACTTCATGGGGACATGGTAAGAGAAATGACGCCGATGGACATGTCTTCGTGAGTAGTGTCACCTGTTTATCACTGTAACAAGGTAGGTCATTTCGCTAAGAATTGATTTAAAAAGTTATCAAGAAAAGCTAGAGGTAAAACTCAGCCACATAATGCTCGCAGTACCAGTTATAATCAGAACCGTAATAATAAAAATAATAACAATGTACAAAAAAAGGCTTTGAAAGACGTAGAATATTATAATTGTCATGCTAAGGGGCATTACGCTCGTAACTGCAGTAGTAAGCAAAGTACACACCCAAACGCCAGCAGTTCGACTTGTTAGGGCACGACAAGGTCGAACGGACGAGTTATTTGATACCTACAATCTCTTCTAACGGTTTATAATATTTAGTAATTATGGGTGAAATTGAAAAGAAATTATGTAAATTTATAATAGACACTGGATCTAGTATTTCTTTAATTAAGGAAGGTATCAGTAGATGTGCCACACATAAAACTGTTATAAATGCTAAAGGGGTTACCGGGAGTAACTTATTCGTAAAAGGGACACAAAATTTGAGGTTACGTCTGGGAAGCGTTGAAGTTGTACACACTTTTCTTGTAGTACCAAGGGATGATAGTTTTTTTCATGTTTACGACGGTATACTAGGCCTCGATTTACTAAAGTCACTGGGTGCAATAACAGACTTGCCATCACGACGCTTGAGTTTGAATAATAACTCGGTAGTCATATCACTCGACTCCGGTGTAGAGGATTGCAGGGTAGTCTCCACTGGTATCACTAACGGTTGTGGGCCTGATCAACCTATAACTCGTTGTAATTTTGTCGGGAATGATGCAGAATTTTGGCATGTCATGAATGCTTCCGAGCAAGAGTTAAGTGAGGTATTAGTAAATTGCCGAATGGTCGTTCTACGTGACATTCCGGTGCCACGAGAGGTTTTAGTAGAACCACGAGAATTAGATGTGCAGGGTATAAGAGTTGCCCGGTACTGAGTACTGTAGACACCGATAACAATGTAGTTGTTAAAGTTGTTAATTGTAGTGGAGAACCACTTGTAATTCAAAAGGGAATTATATTAGGTCTGGCAGAGAAATACCAGCCTGAAGTTTATGGAAGTGTAAGAGTTGTTGATGTTCTAGAACATGAGAAACATAATTTTGGTAGTAATGAGAATATTGATGAATTAATATTAGGGAAATTAAAGCACTTGTCTGAGAGTGACAGTGAAGTTTTGAAACCAGTGTTATTAAAGTATAGAGATTTGTTCCGTGAGGATCCGGAGCATAGAGGGTGTCTTGTAGATGCAAAGCACAAAATACATACTGGTAATAGTTTACCGATTAAAAAGAAACCTTACAGACTTCCTGAGTCTATGAAGAGTGTGATACAGAGTCATATAACCAAGATGTTAGAGAAAGATGTAATAAAACCTTCAAACTCACCGTGGAGTAGTCCAGTTGCGCTAGTTCCGAAAAAGAGTCCAGACGGCATACCTAAGTACAGGTTTTGTGTTGATTTTATAGAGCGTTAAATAGTATAACAAAAGGGGATGCTTATCCGTTACCAAATATTGTTGAGACGTTAGATTGTTTGGGAAATTCTAAATATTTTACTATGCTAGATTTGGCTAGTGGGTTTCACCAACATACCAACGTACATATAGATAAACAAGATGGGGAGAACACCGCGTTTTCTATTCCAGGACATAATTTTTAATTTGCAAAAATGCCTTTCGGACTTATGAATGCACCTTCTACTTTTCAGCGTTTACTGGACAGTGTTTTAGTTGGTATTAAAGGTATTGAAGCATTGGTATATCTTGACGATATAATTGTCAAATTTAGAACACTACTGAGCACTTCTGAGTATAAATAATTCGTTATCCGAAATCGATTAATGCTTTAAGTTTGAACAAAGTAAAACAAAACAAAGTTGTAATTACGCTTTTGATGTGGCTCCATCGTAGACAGAGGATGTACGGAGAGTGCGCAAGGACGCCAAAAAGTGAACAAGTGAAAAAAGAGAGTGTGTACTTCCCAGTGCTCTCGTCAGTTTTATACCCTGCGTGACGCAAAAAGTCTCTATGAGTTAACGCCCAAAATTCAGCCCTATCAGAACTGGACTCCGCACGTGTCTCGAAACTTATCAGGTCACACGAGAGGACAATTTGAAATTGATTTTTGTGAACCATAGCGGAACTCGTTCACGATTAGTGACAAGTAAACTATTTTTAGTTTCCCTGGTTGATATAACTCACTTCACGTGCCATGATAAAAAATGGGCAGCACACTTCCACACAATCGCTCAGTTTGTTCCTTAAAATAATTCTTAAGATAAAATAAAATAATACATTGAGTAGTTTGAGTATGAGTAGAATCCTCATTTACAATAAAATCATAACGTCATAATGTGGAGTGTGCTGGGCACATCTTCAGATCGCTTTTTCTTCTTTTCTTCTCCTTCTTGTTCTGGGTTGACAGATCCATAGTCTTTTAAAAAATTAAGCTAAATGCACACACTCATCAGGAAATGTCTGATTCAAGCCAATTTATGTTCAAAAATCCGAAAAACCGATAATTCGGAGTACCCCTTATCCCAATTAGTTCTGATTATTGACTTTCTACTCTATATAACGTGGAATCGCTTGTCCACGCTATTAAATATAGATTATAGCGACAGGAAAATGCTTTAGTGTATTTTTAAAATTTACTAAAAATTGTTTCGGATAAACCGGATTTTCGGATAAACGCGATTCGGATAAACGAGTTTTTAGTGTATATGGGAATTGAATATAGGATGGAAGGAACAAGCCCTTAACATGCTATGGTTGCAGTCCCAACAACGGTGTGCACAATTGAAGCATACAAATTCTGCCATAGTGTGAGCAGTTAAACGCAAATTCAAATCATTCATACAGGCATGTGTGGCCTAAAAAAACTGGTGTCACTTTAATGTATATTGTCAATTAATCATGTGTGTGTGTGTGTGTGTGTGTGTGTGTGTGTGTGTGTGTGTGTGTGTGTGTGTGTGTGTGTGTGTGTGTGTGTGTGTGTGTGTGTCTGTGTGTGTTTAAAATGTAATATATATGCAATTTATGCTATTTGTTATACCAGTTAGAAGCAACATCGATAATTATGATAGAACAGTCGATTAAAGGAGCATTTGCAAACCAGGTCCAAACAAGTTTCAGTAAAACGACTATTAAGTTTCATAATAGCACCTGTGCCAACACAATTCAGTTAACACAGGAAACCACCAATAAAGTGGCTTGAGAGACACAGTACTTCACCTTCCCCTACAGTCCAGCAGACTTGGCTCCATCTGATTTCCACTTGCTTGGTCCATTCAAGGAGGCGTTACATGGTGCGAAGTTTCATGACAACGATGAGGTGAAAGAAATGTCCTGTAATTGTCTAAACCTTTGCAAACCACCTCATTGAAAAAAACCACACGCACACAATGTAATGTAACAGTGTTGTTGTGCGAGTGTAATACGGTTACGGGTTTATTTTGTTCAGCCCCACGTTGTTGACGTCATCTGTAATGTAACAGTGTAATATTGTTGGTGGCTATTTTTGTGTTTTGAGTTTTGAAGAGTTTTATTTAGTGTAAATTGCCTCCACTTATGTCAAATACGGATCGGCTACCGCAATCGATTTTGTCCTCGAGCGCCCCGTTCTTTTTCCAAATGCTTCGGTCCGTTCGCTGCTCACTCTCCTGTTGAATTACCTGTAATTGTCCTGTAAACCTTCAAATTATCTACAGTGACAACTCCTTTGATTCCAAATAACAATATTTATTTTCATTAGAGTTGTTCAGAGAAACGAACAGTCGACTTGTGTCGAAAACAAATATGGGTCGGGTCGACTCTAGCGCTCAATTCGACTTTTACACTAACAAGTTCCAAATAACAAACTGTTTATAATCATATATTAATTCTCAGGGTTTAAGGGTTCTTTTAGACTGTCATTGAATTCAGCAAATACATACAAAAATACAATACATTACAAAGGTAAGTAAAATTTTAAAATCTTAATACTATATTCCGTTATTATTGGTTGCTAAGGCAACCAGACTATCGGCAAAATGGCCGCCGACAACATTTGGCCACGTGCTGTCACAAGTTATTTAAAATTAAATGTTTCAGTGTTCACTGTTTTAGTTTTTAAGATTTTTCTTCAATAAATGATCCCTGGTGTTATTCTGTAAGTGTAGATAGTGTCTACGGTAGTGTTGTGTAATCGTACCTGTAACGTGGTTGATAGTTAAGAGTCGGCGTCACTTACAGGCGTTTATGAAAGTGTGTTCTGGTAGGTAATCAGGATTTTCAAAGGTTCTGCATTTATTTGTTGTTTTGATTTAAAGATTTTCGTCTTCCAATCTTCCACAGTATTTGTAGCTTCTATTAGTTATAATTTTCCATCGCCAACGGTCCAAAAAACATTACTTTTATTTAATTAAAACTTCTTCATAGAAACTCATCTGTTCACTGCTATAGTTAACAATACAATACTATATTTCTATATTCCTGCCTTACTATTCAACGGTTCCGTGCCCTCACAATACTGGCCTGTGATTGGTCAAAACAGAGAGTTCATAAGGTCACGTGGTCAGTTACAAGATTTCAATGTTCATCTGCCTATAAGAAAAATACTCCTTTTTCAGCTTTAAGTTTTATTAAATTTAAATTACATCATTCTTTTCTTTATGTCATTGTGAACATTTTGCTACCTCATTTACTTAGCCTACATTGGTTAATTATAAAGGGTGGTTTTTCACCTTACAAAAATTCTAATGTTGGGCCTATACCTTTTATACATTTGTTATATCACTTTACAATTCCTTAAATTAATCTAATATGTAATATTACTGTTAAAACAATTAGCTTCATCATATAAATTTTGTCCCTTTCCTGTTTTATCACATTGGTTTACTAATCTACTCATTTATGACATTATTTCCTTTGTATGGAACTTGTGGCCTAGGCCATCAATAGCATTTCATTAACATATTTTAAATTACATTTATTATTACCTAGGTTTTTGGTTTTGAACCCTTTTTCCTGAGTTACATTTTATTACATGAGTCTTGACCCTTAACAAGTTTTCACAATAGTTAAAAATAAAATCTTTTGACTTATTACTTAAGGTAGTGTTTACATGAACAAGTTTACAATCATAAATTAACAAATAATATAATTAGAACAAAATCTTTTAACATGTTACCTTCGAGGTATTGCCTTCATGGCCAAATTCTACATTTATTAATTGACAAATAATTATAAACTAGTTGGTGTACCATACTTCCATCCCATCAATCTTATCAAGCATTACTGGCTAATGAATAGATTATTGTTCATAGGTCCTGGTTTCTAATACACATTTTCTTATTTTGCCAGTAGGCTCACACAAACTTATAATGTAGTTTATAAATGTTAATAACTATAGGCTTTGGTGTAGAACACAAATACAACTACTTACACCAAACCCTTCACTAACATCTCAATCTGAGATGAAACCCTTCACCACCATTCACTATTGGTGTTATTTATGGGTTTTCCTTTTTTTATAAAAATAATTAACTCGCACTTATGCTGTCACCACTTCACTGACACTTAATGTATTTATCACATATTTAAATAATAATAGGGATTGTTAATTTTATTCCCCACTCTTTCACATTCACTCATTTACATAAAGGTTTGTATGTATATTCTTTACTTGCTATAATACATTTTAATTATTTATTTTATTATTTGTATTGTATTTTTTTCTTTATTATTTATATTGTACAGTCTTTTTTCTGTAACTAAGGGTTGTTCATTTTCATTTGGTTAAAATAGGATAGTATTGGTGATTCTACGTACTGAATTGAGCGGTTTTAAGTTTTGGGATGGGGCTACTATTCTGTCGCATTACAACAAACATCGAAAACAACATGGATATTCTACACGTACACACAAAAGTCCGAAAACTAGACAGTCTTGAACAATTGGAAGTATACAAACACACAAAAACACATAAAAACGACATCCTAAACGAACATACACATTTCATATTACACGTATTATTCGAACATACACACCCCACACACACAACATCGATCCTTTAAAAGTCGACGCCGTCGCCAAGGACTAGAGGGACAGCGCTCCCAGTGGCAGCCTCTGACGAAGTTTATAATAAGCGAAAACTGGTTCAGGCTATACGGTAAAACTTTTACGTTTTTACCAATAAAACCTTTGTGTTCCGAGTCGGTAGTGACATAATTGTATTTAGTTAATCAACGGACATAATGGACAACGAAATCCAAGGTATATTAATGTTAGAATATTTCTTCTTCTTCATCACTAGTCATAGATAAGATAAAAATCATATGTTCGTCCCTTAATATATGTAAGAACTTCATTCCGCTTGAAGTCTCTTTACGATACATTCTCGTGACCTAGGTTTTCAAACCGTAGAAAAGAGCCGCTTCAGCAATTTCAAAACCGTTCATTTGTTTCTTAAGATTTGCCTTAACAAGATGTTTCCAATGGTGGTTATTGAAATTTTGGTAGCTTTATGCCTATACTGAATATTAAATTTATACCAGATTACCCCACAACTTTATCCACTACTTGTACTGGTTCTTATTTCTTATTCTTACATTTTCGTAAACAGGTGAATATATCTTTCTTAATATTCCGAGGTCTTAGTTTCAACTCGACCGTTTGGCATTTGTCTGTCTGTCTGTCTATGTATCTATTGGGGTACGTCTCACGATAATCTTTGAACGCATCAACAGATTTTCGTAACAAATTTGGCATGCATATCAATACTTTTTACCCTATAGATCCCTATTATTTTTGAGATTGATCCCCTGAAAAGTAGTGGACGGAAGGCAAAAATGTGAGTGAGTCAAAATTGTGAAAAAATCACGAAAGCCCATGTGGGGTATCAAATTAAAGGCAATTTTAACCGCATCTTCAGTTGCCATCGATGATAAGATTTCAGATGTTGGTTGTTGAAGCTTGATGAAAAATTCAGCACTTGCTGTCTTCTCTTTGTGGAAGTTGGAAGTTGTTCTCTAAAAGCACTCGTGTCCTGCGCTGCACGAAGGAAGTCGGGAAGACTGCTGCATTCCTAATTGTATGCACACCTCTCTTCCAGAAATACTGGTGAGTGTTAATAGATTCGCATGGTAAAAGAAAAGAACTCTGACGTTTTGAGAACTGTTTGAAAATTACACTACTAACGAATTTCCCAACAAACTAAAAATACGGTAGTGTACGTTGGTTATCGCTTGAAGTTCAAACTAAGAACACCATGTTCCCTACAATACGAAACATCGTCACCTTCATGAATGATAACAAGTCAAAAAGGCAAAAATCTTTAACCCTCTTTCATGTCTTTCTGGAAATGATTAAAGATTATTAATGAAACTCGCACTTTCTTGACAATTTTTTCGATTTCATGAGTTATTCGAAATTTGGTAATCTTAAGTATTATCACTGACGGAATAGTTGTACTTAAATTAGCAAAACGGACGTTAGCCAATACTTATTTAATTTTTTCAAAATAAAACGTTTGTGCTACTGTATAAGTCGTGTTATAAATAATTCTAAATATAAAAGACAAATTACAAAGAGAAATAATTCAAGAGAATGGTTTAGAAAAATCTGCTATAGAAGAAAGGATTCATAAGATGGAAAGGGGATATGGTATAACTAAAGATATTTACAGTAAAAAGTGCATATCTAAAAATGCGAAAATAAGGCATTACAGTACAGTAGTGAAGCCAGAATGCCTATGTGCAAGTGAATGTCTAGCACTGAATTATAATTTAGACAAACTAGAAAGACGAATTATTAGGAAAATATTAGGCCCACGAAAAACTTCAGAAGGTTGGAAATTAAGAAGTAATGATGAAATATATCGAAGTATGAAAATGTAACGGAAACAATGAGAAAAAAAGGCTATTATTTTTTGAACATTTATATAGAATGGACGACAATAGGTTAACAAAGCAGATCTTCAAATATCTGTGGGGGAAGAAGTCAACATCAAGTTGGATTAAAGAAGTCCAAAACGATTTAGGAAAAAATAATATACACGCAGAAGAAGCAATTGAAAGAGAAGTTTTTCGGGCAAAAGTGTTAAAAATGGAAGGAGTCCAGGGTAGGAGAGAGAAAAACGCAGGTTCAAAGTGGACTGAAGACAGGAAGAAGAGACACAGTGAAAAGATGAAAGAACATTGGAGAAAAAGAAAAGAACAAGAAATAAAGAATTAAAATTGGCATGTGGTCCTTAGATGGCCGATACGAAAGAAAGACAAATTACATAAAAACTAACGTGTTACTCCCGTTGTACAGTCAGGTAGGCAACCGTTATATAAGCTGCTGAAAACGTCTTATCGACTTTACAGAATCCAATTTTTGTCAAGTGAATGAGCGGAGTATGTTGCTAATGCAGGGCTCTGTTAGGCTATGGTGCGCAGTCGTTGTTGACAAATGTTTCGGCTCCACTATGACATAGTCTCTACCCGACACTGATGATGGTGGGACCGAAACGTTTGTCAACAACGACTGTGCACCACGGCCCGGCTAATAGTAGCAATTTCAACAATGTTTCGGCTCCACTGTGACATAGTCTCTACCTCATCACTGGGACACCGTGTCAATTGTTTCCGACACTGATGATGGCGGGACCGAAACGTTTGTCAACAACGACTGTACACCACGGCCCGGCTAATAGTAGCAATTACAACAATGTTGACGGTGGCCGTGATAGCTTAAGAACTTGCATACCCTCATCTAACACACACTGATCGAACACGCAGAAAAACGTTGTGCACTGCACGAGCACGTGTGCCTTTCTCTATAAGACTACGCTTCTTGATTACCACAGTCTTCAAGGTAAGTCAATTGGCTTTCTTGTTATAACATGAATATTATACATTCACCTATATCAACACGTTATTTTGTTACGCAACACGAAAGGTTCTGCAAGTATCTCTACTAGCACAGCAGAGCCCAGCTGTAATTTATGCGCGCGCGCGTACATATTGCTGCTACTTTGAGATGAAAGACAATTACGTGACACTTATCATGCGTCAATAATCGAGACTGTTCCAGACTTCACCGGTCCGCGCACACTGTATTCAAGGCCAGACACGACACTGTTTCTAGTGGTTTCCAGAGCGCCCGTAAGAGGCAATTGTTTAACACGTCATCCAAGTGACACCTTATTCTGGCATCTCAGCGGCGGTATAAATATAAGCATTCAGCGACGGTCAGTCAGTTTTACTTCGGGTGATTACTCAGTGCGTTTCAACTGGCTTTAGTGAAAAGCAATACATTGTAGGTATTAAATTGTAGGTACCGTATCTACTAATGTAATACTGATGTTACAAATTTGCCTTCTCGATCACAACAAAATAAATAGCAAATGACGATTCCTTTTACCTTTAATGTTTGTAGTAGTTTTCCCACGGAAATCTAAACTTCTCCAAACCCGTCCAAATCAAAATCCTGGCAGACCACTTCTAAAATTAAACCCAGGGAAAAGGGTGATAGTTATCACGGATTTAACAATATAAATATTTACAGCAAATTGTGGAAGACTCTATTAGTTGACATTATTATTGCGTGTGGACAAATTTAACTTGGATTATTGTACAAGTTGATTATAAACTGTTATTTGTGATAATTAAAGCTGGTGATTAGTAACTTGATTGGTGTCTGTAATTTTGTTATTCACTGTACCATACGACGATCAGTGAGACCGTCGTAACAATATTATATTACAATAAACTATGTCGTTTAGTAGTTGTCGTTCGCATGTAGCAGTCGCTGGAGTGGCAGATTATGTTTTATGTTTTACAATTATTGACCTGAAGATTCCTTCCGGGTTTTTAGCGTAGCGTAACTGTTGCATTTTAGACAAATTAAATCCGTGATAACTATCATCCTTCTTCCTGAGTCCAGTATTAAAAGTGCTCTGCCAGGATTTTGTTTTGGTCGGGTTTGGAGAAGTTTAGATTTCCGTGGATAAACTACTACAAACATTAAAGGTAAAGGAAATCGTCATTTGCTATTTATTTTGTTGTGATAGAGAAGGCAAATTTTTAACATCAGTATTACATTAATAAATACGCTACCTACAATTTAGCGCTGTCCTGAGACAATAAACGTGACAATTTACATTAAAATGATAAATTTTTTATAGAAAAAAAATATTTACACAATCTGTTCCCCTGTCTTCTGTAGACGTTGACAGCGTTAAATGTTTTGTACGAGTTTTTTTTAACCTCCCCGTAGTCAGTAGCCTACATGTGAGTGTAAATATCTGCAACAAACGAAATTAAATTGGTCTACTCGTTTTGGCGCAGAAATGAAAAAAGATTTCCATAAAATGGGTACTATAGGCCATTAAAAATAATCATTTCAAAATCGTACGTTGGGAATCGCAATCGTATCGTTCAATGCGATCACAAATAAGCAGTTGACCGAACATTTTGTTGAAACTGTCAACCATATCAGGTCACTGGCAAAGGCGCTTGTAAACAGCATTCCGAACATGACGTTCGGTTTTTTGGTTTACGCGAGTACACAATAACTGGCACTCTTTAAGATTTTAATTGTTGATTTGTTCCCGAAATGGTAATACAGCATTAAATTAAAACATATGAAAAAATATTACTACGGACCAAAAAACCGCGTACCTGTATAAATTCGAATAGCAAGCACAAAACTGTTAATACACAATTTTGTTTAGTTGCTATGGAATAAATTACTCTGCTATAAATATCGTAAACCGAGTTGTATACACTGTGATGTGCATAAACAACGCTACCTCGTTACTAGTTGTTAAGCGGATTTAACCACAAAACTAGGATATAAATTTGAACCATCGCTCAATCTGCAATATCTACACTAACGATTTCCTACTTATTTGTAAGTTTGTAAGGCATTTTTTCTGTTTAGGTTGATCTAATCGAAATATTACCTTTATGATTTTTATATACAATGTCTTAGCTTAAAATACAGCTATAAATTTTTGGTATAAACCCTTTTTGGGGGGTGCTAGAGGCATTTTTTCGCAGTAACAACCCTTTTTACCTAGTTTTTACTAATAGTGAAACCGTCATAGCACCGAGAATTTTTGCTCAAATGAAACTTCCTTGGGCTTATTTTACTTAGGTTATTAAATATACTTTTGAAATATAATATTTATTATCAATTAATTTATTTATTGTAACAAAACACAAAATTGCCTTATTACAATTAATGTGGATTATTTATTTAATTCAATCAAAATTTTCCTCCACAGTATTACTCTTCAGCCCCACGTTGGGCTAGCCAATTTTGTAACAAAACGTAATTTTTGGATTTCTCGAGTTACAACAAAAATTTTAATAAAAAAATTGTAATAAAAAAGTTTATTTATTTATTTATTTAATTACTTATTTACTTATTTTTGATGTATTTATGTAATTTTATTTCTTTTAATTATTAGTTTAATTAATTTAATAGTTTAGAATAATCAGGATTGTTTTTCCGCGTTAATTATATTGTCTCATAACATAATCGATTAGCGGCCTTTCGTTATTCTGTGATGTTACTCCTTCAGTGATGTTATTTTCTTCTTTTCTCGGAGTCCAGGTGTAAAATATTATCTGGAATTCTTCTATCTATCTTTTTATCAATAAATGAAACTCAAAACTATAATATTTAAATAATTTATTAACGTTAGAGATACTAGTCGACTTTGAATCGATTAGTTAATCGACAATTACAAACTCTATCTCAGGGCTATTAAACTCAGTATATAAAATATTAATGTTAAATTACAGGTTCTTTTAGCTGTTATTTTATAATAGTCAGAGAAAAGGCAAAGCTGAAAAGTATAATGCTTACAATAAAAACTGCTTAGTTATCTAAAAATACAACATTATTATTATTGAATAGAAAATGTTAATAAGATAAATTCTCGAACCAGACTTGAGATGCCGTCCTGCAGTCGCCGCAAAGGATTCTGGGATTATTCCATCATGGCCGCCCACGTGATGAGTGTATACGAGACGCCTTCACTGCCGAATTCCTTCAAATAAATGTTGGCTATTGGTGTTTTCCTCTTCCACGGAGTAGTAGTTAATTCCTCTTCATCACAGTGTAATTATTCGAGCTTAGTGGCCAGTTGTTCGGCTTGGCAATCAGTGTTTTCAATGTGTTTTTGTTCCAATGGTTGTGAGGTTTTATAATGTCCAATTTCGTGTTGATTAAATTTAGAATTCTCGTTTACTTCGTTCTACCATCTGTGTTATAACTTCAAATCTCCATAAATAAATTAATTTGGTTGATTCCAGGTTCTCTCAGTGTTTATTAATTATATTTTTACACTTTTCGTTTTATTTTTTTATAGGTTCGGTTATATTCAAAAATTATCTTCTCTCTTTTTAAAAGAATTAATTTGTCTGAGCTCGTTTAGAAGTGTCCGTCTCAACGTGTAACAATCAACTAACTCCTTCTTCCTCTATACAATCAGTTCTGGCTGAATTAATATTAAATCTACATAGTTTTAAACAGATGGGATTTCCGCCTAAATAATTGACTTTTACATTATATGATTAATTACATTTTTACTATTATTTAATTTTATTAAATACTAATTACATAATTACTTTCCTTAGTTAATTCTGCGTTATTTAATACCAAACATGATATACTTTATAGTATTTGTAACTCGTAAAGTCAAATTTACAGTATATTAGAATGTAGGCCTTAACTGTACTTCCTGTCACCTCAAATGGTTTACAATTTCTATTATGTTCTATTTATCATTGAGCAAGATCACCGATTGAAATAAAATGGTTATTTTCATTTAATTCTTTGTAATTTTATGATTTGGGTTAATTAATTTACATATTATCTTTACTTTAGGCTTTCCTCTTATATTCCAGTGTTATTACACTTGCATTTTTTCTAATATCTTATACATTTTTTCAATACCTTTACAAAAGATCTCAAAGTAGAATATGTCAGTAAAATCATAACAAAATATGCAGTTAACCATGACAGGAGAATTCAGACTCATATAAATCCAGAAATGCTTTGCGTGGTGGAAGAAGCTCTGCACACGTTAAGAAGGCTTAAAAGATTGAAGCCCCAAGATTTGGTGACACACTAGTGCATTTAAATCTGTAAAACTCTAAAAGAGAGAAAGGCAATAATCTCAACCCGGGGAACAGCCAGTGGGCTTCTACCCCATAAACCGTGACTGTAATATTAAAGAAAAGCAACTTGTTGGGCTCCCTCAGTTGTTGCAAAGGGAGGTGTTTTTAGTGGGTTAGAGTCCCACACTACCTGGAGCTACGAGGCTCCAGTGTGTCTATAGAGATTTTCACCTGCCCTGCCGAAAAAAAAAAAAAATACCTTTACAAAGTATTGTTACAGTTATAATATACAGTAATTGATTTACATTATATAATTTTCATCAATTTAATTAATTTCTTTTATTTTATTTACTAATTACAAGGTTTGTGTGATTTACCATTTGGCCTAGATTTTATGTTAGTTCATTTACAATGTTTATTATTATTTCAGCTTGCTAATACCCTCTCTGACCTACAATTCTGATGACATCTTAACTAAATTACCCTTATTTAAATTACAGTAAGGTTTATTATTAATTAATATTATTAAAACATAACAAATATTTTATAACAAAAAATTATACTTCATCTCAGACATTCAAGCCTTGAGTTCAATGAACTGTTAAAATAAACAAAACACATCTGTTTTTCCATCAACTAAAATATTTCTTAAAATTAATTTTCACGCAGTCCTTGCTGTTTTTGTTTTATTTTAGGGATTTACCCTTGATCACTCCACTTATGTATTGTATATTCTTATATCATTTTTTGTCATTTTGTCTGATATTATATGATAAAGAATATCACTTATATTAGATCATCCGGATTCGCTTTTCATTATAAGATTAAATTGCACTGGTACATTTTTACATTTATTCTAGAACCTTCACTTACACCTAATTCACATTTACTTTTATTTTATTGCATTATACTTTTCTTATTTAGTTTCATGTTTTTCTGGGGGCTTTTAAATTTATTACATACGGTTGTTTCTCTAATAGTTGTTCTTTTATTTTGGATGTTTGTCTATATTGGGCATTTCCTGACCTACTCCTATACTACCTGGGTCTAATTACTTTATACATTGGCCTATCATTATTTTTCTATAATTTCTTATATATATTGCATGGTTGATTTTAATTATTTTATCTCTCCTATCCATTAGTTCACTACTTTGTGGTCCTTGACTAATTTTTATAGTGGTTTTCATTGATGTCATTTTATTTTTATTTTATATATGATCATTTTTTAAATTAGAATAATGTGGATAATCTGTCGTGCTACATTATTTATAACAATTAATAAACAATTATCTAACAAATCAAGAAAAAATATAAGAAATTGGGTCAAAAAAGTACGGTATCTAATACGAAAAAAATGTCTTGAATCATATTTAAAATTTGTTTGTTTTTTACAAATACGTTAATAAAAAAATTATATTTTAATTTATAATAATGAAAAGTAATTTTTAAAAGCCCGTTTTTTAACAATTAATTAACAATTACCTAAAAAATTAACAAAAAACGTAAGAAATGGGGTCAAAAAAGTATCTGTCACGAAAAAATGTTATGAATAATATTTTATAGCTATTTAATTTTTATATATTAATGTACATATTTGAGAAGGTATAAGGGTATAAAATATAACGCTTTCAGACAATTTATTTTACAAATACATACTATTATTTTTATTTCTATTTAAAGTGTACAATGTTTAATAAACAAATACATAATATTATTCTTATTTTTATTAAAAATTGATAATAATCAAAATGTTTGTCGTATCGGGATAAATGAAGGCTTAAATTGTAGAGAATTAAAAATTGAAGAATGGGTATTTTTGTTTTTTTATAAACGAATTATTTTTTAATTGGCACGCAAACAGCGCACGCGCAAAACTGCGCTATTTCAAAATCTCGAAAAATACCTACTTTTTAAAAATTCATATCTCCTTCAATTTTCGACGTAGAAAGTGTTTAAAATATCACAATACGCGGAATTTCATAAGCTACCACTTTTGTTTGAAACTTTTGATAATAAAATTAACCATTAAAAAGTGATTCCCCAAAACGGTATTTTTACCCCTCCCAACCCTTATAAAACTACCCCTAGGTACGATTTCTCTGTGGACTCTCTAGATTCATAAAATATAAGCCAAAATCTACCTTTTTCGATCAAGATAGTATCGGGGCAATATTTTTCCCTAATAATATCTATTTTTCCTGTACTAACTCATAAGATGATTATAACGTACTACAATTAAAAATGTTCGCACTCACATAACTATTTAGCCTAATTATGCAATTCGATTTCTTTTAGTATATTTTTCCATCAGATTCGTTTTTGTCTTTACCCTTCTGGGGAGTTTTAGCCCCCAAATCCCCCCCACGCTGCGCCATTAAAGTATATCATCACTTATGCTGCGTCTTGTATTTACGGTAGCCAACTGTCCTGCAAATCGGAATTCGTCCCGGGTTTTAAACATTTATCCCAGTGTCCCAGAAATGGAGTAACAGGACGCCGATTTGTTTCGCATTTTAAATATTGTAAAGTATGAATTTTTGTTTATTGGTGAGGATGAAAAAAAGGAAGTATGGAAAGAAAAATGTAACAAAAATAAGGTAGATTTCTTTTTAATTGGGGTGGCGGAGTAATGAGTAGTACTCTCTCAACTTCTAAAACTATGTAAGTATTTGTTCGCAATACTATGTCACAACACTAACACATTAAAAAATATTCTCGTTTAGTCAGACGACAAAAGCAGTATTGAAGTTGACACATTGGCTTGGATTCTCCGAGTTCTCAACAATTTTCTAGTAGTCTTCATAGAATTTTATAAAATCCATGAAAAAAAACGAATTCTACAAAAACGAGGTATACCTGAAAAGTATTCAAGGTAGAAGCATCAAGCGTTAAACATCAGAAGCATCAAAAAGCGATTAAAACTGTGCGCGAGCGCTTAATACTAGTAGGTAACAAAATAAGTACAGAGTGATACAATATTAATAATAATAACTGATGATGATAATAATAATTATGATTATTAATTATGTTATTATTACAGTTGTAATAAAATAATGTGTAGGCCTAATTAGTGACTTAATTGGTGTCTTGTACTTATTTTGTTTCCAGTGTACCTACGACGATCGAGTAGACCGTCGTAACAATACGTTGTAGCGCGCGCTATCTAGTTTCGTACTCGTATACTAAGCAAAGGGAGTAGCACAGAGATGCATGCAGTGCTCCAGTGCTCAGTGGTGCAAGCTACATTGGGTTCAGTTCCATTCCAACTCAGTACCCATAAGACACATATTATAGATAGTGGCGGCTAGTGAAAAGCTCTATAAAAATTGACAGCAGTGCATTCAACCTGTACTATAGCTTACCTTAAACTACCTTGCATTTAATGTACTAAGACACTTAAAAAAGTATGAAGTTAATATAAGTTTAAAAAAGAATGTATAAAAACTCATTTGGTTCAAATGGAAGGCTGTCCAAATACAAAAACAAACACACACAAAAAATAAGAATTATACAATTAGTTTTGTACCAGTAGACACACACACACACACACAAAATAAGAATTATACAATTAGTTTTGTACCAGTATATTGAGTACTATGTACATACCTCATGGGGAAATAGAATATCAACAAAGTTATATTTTTAAAATAAAAATATAATTTCTTGTTATTTTTTCAAAACGAATTTTTCTATTACACCTACTAGATGGGGTGAAGTGTGGAATCTCCTGAACTATCTTTCTTAAGTAAGATCTAATTAACTTCAGAGATGAAAAACGCCACTCAGTTACCGAATTAGATGTGGGTACAGTAACAAAACTTTTTAACGTACTTATGATTTGTTTAAAAGAAAAGTCCTACTTGAAATAAATTATATTTAACATAACGAATCAACATACGTGTTTTTTTTGTACTATCAAATGCATAATTTCTATGTAACACTAATCCCGTAGGTGTTTTAACAAGGGATGACTGCTAAAACTGAAAAGGCACATACTTTCTTGAAAACCTACATAATAATAGAGTGAATTTTAGTGATAAATTTTTCTTCAACAAAAGTTATTCATTTTAAAACATTACATTCAAAACCTGAATCCATATTGTTGGCATTACTAAAAAGATTTGGCTTACAACAGTGTTTATGAAGATATTTACAATTTCCATCAATCTGACTGTATAAATTGATCCAATAACAGGTACAATATATTTCTAAGTTCAAAATTGAAGATTCTTCAGAGAAAATTCAAAATCTAAGGGATAATGTTAGAACAAATCTCACTGTGATATCGCATATGAAGCTGTTGATGTTGTTGGACTTGACAGTCATTTCTCAATTGGCTTTCTCTGCTACAGTTGTATACATATCAATTACTTAATCTATGTCAAAGAATTATACTTATAAAATATATGCAAATTCTGATATATTATCAAAAACTGTGAAAGTAATAATTAAAATGATATCTTAATTATAGAGAAATCCATTCTTTAAAACCTCTAAGTGATGGGTAATTTGTTCTTTAAAATCTCCAAGCGATGGGTAATTTCTTATGGGTAAATCCTCTATTCGGACTGCTTCCATCGTAATATTTTTCTTGCTTGACATTTCGATCCCTGCAATCTGGGATCATCCTCAGAAGCTGCAAGCAGGGGCATGCTGGCTAACCCAAGAGGGCAGTGGATAGACCGGTACGGGGGCGCCGACTGCCGGGGGGTCTGGGGGAAATGTTGGGCAACCCCAACATACATCACATCACGAAATTCTTGATTTTCGTGAGGTTGCCTATTTTGGAGGTTGGTTTTACTTTTTGAAACCACATTGCTCAAATGCTTCTCTAGAACCGCATCATATTTTCTTAACATTAGAATAATTGCTAAAAAATTTCCATGGTTAACTGAGTCGTCATCCAGAGTATGAGCAGATTCTACCTTTCCCCGAAAAGGAAGACCTTGCTTCCCTATGAGCTTCAAAACATCAACTACTGTTTGTACTACATGTCGTCTTTCTTTTACTTCCTGTTTCCTTTTGGCCATTTGCTTCCCAAACATAAGATCGGGCAAACTTTTCTTATCTTTTATTATCATGAAGCAATTCACAGATTTTATGTGAGTTTTTGAGGTTTCGTGCTCCTGTAGTCTCTGATGGATATGCTTCCAATCACTCAGTCCAGAGCAAAATACTGAACTGGATTTGCTGAATGCAACACAAAGAAAACAGAACAGTTGTTGTGTTTTATCGTTGTAGGATAACCACTGCCTTCGGAAGTTTTGGTTACCAGTCTCACTTTCTTCAATTTCAAATATTGATTTTCTATCTGCAAAAGGCAGCTCCTTTTCATCAGGCTGAACTGGGTGGAACCCCAAGTATAATGTCAAGTCTTTTGCTCGCGGTTTTTTAAAGTAATCAATATCTTCTGTTGGTGTATCAAATGAAGTTCCTTGGCTTGAGTGCGGTTTTAAAGTTGATGATACTAGTTCTGGTAATTGTTCAGAAGTTGTTTCTACATTGTGTGAATTCAAGCAAGTTTCAGGAAATTCTTTTACAAGGCATTGTTCATCAATTGAATCAGCCGACTTAGCTCTTCCTTGACTTGATAGCAGTGGCGGCTCGTGACTTAAGAGGCTGGAGGGTATTAAGGGTATTAATTAATACTCCTTAATTATTTATCAATATAGAATTTAATGCACAATAGAAATGTCGCCAATATTTGATCACATAATTCATTCATAAAATAAGAATAGTAACACATGCAGCATGCAACGACTAGGCCTATTTAAAAATTTGAGCTCACCTCAAATATTGTGAGCTGTTGTAGAGTCAGCAGTTTTATTAATAAACATAACCACAAACTGTCCACAAAAATGTCTATGGTGTTTCCACAAAAAAAGTAATATACTATATTTACATTATATTATTTATATGATACCTACACTTTAAACAGACCCTTTATTTATATACAAAGTCCATTCGCCTTTCCTTTAAATTAACGAACTTTTCTAACATCAGAGTCCTTAGTTTCTTTAACAAGTTCCTTGTTTATAGATAACATCGCAAGAGCATTCAGTCTATCGTTTTTCATTGTACTTCACAAGAAAGTCATTAGTCTTTTCAGAGTCGAAAAGCAGCGTTCAGGTTCGGCAGTTGTCATTTGGATAGTTATGATAATTTTCGGAGTTTTGACACTTCTTTGAAAACTGACGTAAGATTGTTTTCTTCTATAAAGTTAAGAAGTTTTATTGCGCCTTTAATATTAAAATCATGCCATCTGTATAATAGTTCCAATTCACTCCGAAGTTTGTTTTCTTGTAAGAAAGGGTAATGTTGAATCGCTCGCTTTAATTTTTCTTCCGGAAAGTTTGTAGAAAAAAGTGGAAATAAGTCACTTGGTTCCACAGGGAACTCATCATTTATTTGTGTTTCTATTTCATTTACTTTCTCCCTCTCTGCATCTCATTTTCAAAAATTCCGATATCACTTTGCCACATTACACTGTCTTTGTTCCTACTCTGTAGTTGTTGGTACAGTATGTGCACATGGGATAGAATTCTATGGAAAAACGTTAGCCAGAACATGAAATTTTGGTCCTAAAGAGCCCTTCCGTGACCACTTGCCTCATTAAATGTGAGTCTGTTTGTACACTTTTCTTCAAGAACTTCGAAACATTCCTCCAACTTATATCGGTTTTCGTACACAACGTTGACTGTACGAATGTTGTAATTCCATTTTGTTATAGAAACTCTGGGTAACCTGGCTTGCACTACTTCCTTCAAAACGTCCGTTCGTAGAGATGAGTGTGAAAAAAATTCTGGAATGGTAGACAGATTTGAGAAAAAACTCGAACTTTGTTATTTACACTTGTTGCTTTTTCTAATAGCAAATTAAGTTCATGAGCGTAACAGTGTACAAAATATGTGAACAGATACACTTCCCTAATTTTTGCCTTTACACCTCCAATAGAACCACACATAACATTAGCACCAACATAGTCTGAGCTATTAACATTTCCTTTGACGTGTGAAGAAGGGGATAGATATTTTTCATTATGCACTTTGCTAATGTTTCTGCACGTTTACCTTCAGGACTAAGAAATCCCCAAAACCTTTCGTACACCGACCCCTTAAACACGTAGTTAAAAACTAATACCTTTGACAGTGGTTTCTCACATCAGTTGTCTCCTCACTTTCGATTGTCACAAATTCAGAAGCTTGTATCAACTTTTCTATTTCTTCCCTGCAGACACTAAGCATACAGTCCAATATATCATTCTGTATTATTTTCTATGTATCTTTGAATACTGTGGCCGATTCAAAATGGTCTTTCATTGCAGAATCCAGCTCTGCAGTAAAATTAATTAAGCCTTTGTATACCCCTGGATTTGTAGACGATGCTCATTCGTTATGAACTCGTGGAGACAATTGTAAAACACTACAGAATTTGACACACGAAATCAGCTGTTTAAAAACATGTCTGTTTTTGCTGACTTGAACATAGTGCTTTTCAATTTTTTGTCTAAATTGCGAGTCCAGACTAGACAGTATTACTTTGCCTAACAAAGAAAATCAACAACACTATTCATGTGATGGACGGATATTTCATGCTTCTTAATTTTTTCTGTAAGATATTTTATATCATTAACCTCTTTTAGAGTCCAAAAACAATCACCATTGTCTCTGGGAGACAATAAAATACATGGAAAACAGAACATTATTCGTGAGCTATTAAAAGAAACAATCAGAATGATCACAGTTGCACACCACTATATAAAAATTATCCCGATTAGCGCTTTCAAGCCTCACAGCCCATCGTCAGATCGGAATAGGCAGAAATTATTTTAAAAACAAACCCTTCACCCCTCTCCCCCACCCTGCTCACACACAACAAGCTATAATATAAATGACCCTTCCCCACCCCCTAAACCCTGTCCCACACCATCTGTACAGTTACACATTTTTCTAGCAAATTCCTTGTGTTTCAGTGTATGTGTGTGTGTGTGTGTGTGTGTGTGTCCTTTTAAACTTACCCCACCCTTTTATATAGTGGTGTGCAACTGTGATCATTCTGATTGTGATTTCAACCACTAACACAAATTTCTTCATTAAACGTCTATTAAAAGAAACACACAAACTCAAAACCTAAACACTAAAATAATGCCCGCACTGAATTAATCACGCCAGAGAAACTTATAAACACTAAACAGAGCAAATCTCATATTAGTATCAATAGTCTGCGATTAGTTGTACTGAGTGAATTACGCGACTTTCTGCTAATCGTGGCGCGGGAGCCGGCGCGCCGAGCGACAGTGTAAACGCCGCCTATAAGCTTACAATTTCGTTCAACTTTGGATAGAGTGGGGGAACTGTGAAATGGGTGCGACTGTCAGAGCGCCGTAATGCATGCTGTTCCGAAAACATTTCTGCTATTACCTAACACAAAAACATTTTCTTGCCGAAGCGTTAAAGAAATATGTAATGACTTTCCACAAATAGTGATAATGGGTTGTTTAATGATATGATTTAATCTGGGAGGCGCGCGCCTTAGCGCCCTAAGAACGAGCCGGCCCTGCTTGATAGTTCATTATCATTTTCAATCTCAAGTGATGGTGTTGCTTCACAATCTGAGGGTTTCGATAAAAACGCTGTTATTTTGGGACATCCTTTACCAGATTATTGCAACATCTTATTTCTTTTTTCTTTTCTAAAGTCATAACCACTTTTCTTTCTTTTTTTCTCTTCCATGTCATCAATATTGGTATTCTGGAAACATAAAAAAATAATTTAAGGTGTCAAATAATAACAAAAACTACACAATGCATAATATATTAAGACCATTGGTCCCTACATTGTACAAAAAATATTCAAATTTATATTTTTTCATTTCAAAATCTACTTTAAATAAATATTATGTCAAAAATATTGGCGATTTGTTTCTGTAGGTCGAAAAATAACGATAGTAAAAAAAAAAGAAAAATGAGACTAAGTCATAACAAATTATGTTCATTGCTGCAAAATAACGATAATATACCTATTATGTCTTAC
Source organism: Magicicada septendecula (assembly GCA_034769895.1). Classification (NCBI taxonomy): domain Eukaryota; kingdom Metazoa; phylum Arthropoda; class Insecta; order Hemiptera; family Cicadidae; genus Magicicada; species Magicicada septendecula. The sequence continues at coordinate 216,773,289 of CM068370.1, forward strand.
TCTGGTCTTTGAACTACCGTTATTTTTGGCCTACAGTAAAAGTATAAAAATACCGTTAACGCCTTTATTAAATTTTCTTCACAAAGATTTAAAATAAAAATATTGTAAAGGGGGTATATTGTTTCAATAACACATGTTAGAAATGAAAAACTGCTGTAAAAGTTCAGGTTATTAGGTTGGTATTAAAAACACTAATTAATTATTAATGTTTGAGAAGGTGAACAACCAAAATGGCTTTCGCAATGATTTTCGATAGTAAATAATTTTAAAGTGTGAAATAACGTAAACAAAATTCTAAACCTTCCACTCCAAACTGTTTTGATGGGTATGATACTTTAACTTACCTTGAATAGAGTAACTAGCACATTTGTATAAGATGATCTATATATCGTCACTGAACACTATTACACTAATACCTAAAGTAAAACAAAACACTCCATAATAATTAATACACCACGGAGTTCAAACATATATTACATACCATACTGCATAACTAACTGCATAAGCCCGTTCATTCGTGTCACGTTTCAGTTATCAACATAGAGCAGACAGCTGACGCCGGGCCGAGTGCATGCGCAGAACGGCTAGTCAGAGTTGCCACCTCCGCAATACAGTATGCAGTAGGCGATTGTACCGTTTTCTGCACCGAATTAATCGGATTGATTAGCGTCACACTAATTCAATATATTCATATATTTTGCTTTGTAATACGTAAGCGATTTGAACGATAATTTCGTACCATTTATCTGAAATGCTTAGTCTTATTTTCCTAAATCAAATAACTTCTCCAATATGAATATTTTACATTATTAGGCCGACGGCGAGAGGGCGCCGAGGGCACCATGAGAGGAGGGCGACATGTCCCGGGTGGGCCAGCAAGCCCCTGGCTGCAAGTACCGGTTGAAAGACCCTCTTGTGCAAACAGAGTATTTATCCATATAAAAAGTCTGTCTGCAAATGTTTAAAACTAATAATAATATTATTAAAAATAAAATATTATTGAAAATAAATTAAGAATAATATTGTTTAAAAAACCAGTAGCTTGCCTTCAAATATTAGACTTATTACTTTATTATAATATAATATCTTCAAATAAATACAACTGCAAGTAGGTTATTTTTACCTGATGCACGTTTCACAGAAATTATTCTATATTTTCAGAGGTTTTTGAATTGTAATTGAATGTTTGCTTACAATATAGTTAACGGATAATCAATTTCACTTTGATTGTTTACAGTTTACGTAGTCAGCTATTTATTATATATTTAATGTTTTATTTTTATTATTCTAATAAATCTATGATTTTAAATAAATTGTCTTGTTTTGTTTTTATTTGAATTTGTTCTTTAATTAGTAGATTATTATTATTGTGTTTGTGAAAATTAAGATTTTCCCAGATATTCATTTTGATACTTTTTTGAATGTTTTTAATTAATTTGACATTTTGAATGTTTGGAAATTTATGTTTATTGTTTAAACAGTGTGTGACTAAGTTAGATTTGTAAATATTAGGTTTTAAAAATGCATTGCGATGTTGAATGAATCTCTCAAAAGTTTTTTCTTTGTCTGGCCTACATAAAATTTATTGCAATCCAGATATTCAATTTTGTAAACTCCATTTTTATTGTGAATGTTGAATTTAGTTTTAGGTTTTATTTATTAAAAAAATATTATCTGTGTTATAAGATATTTTTAACTTTGTATCTACAAATAGTTTAAGAGTTATATTTCTGTAATTATAATAGTATATGGCAAACTGAAAAAATATAGGAAATGTTAGTATTACTAATATTACTGTTAGTTTTAGGATTGTAAATATCGTCACAAAAGTAAAACACTTGTAGATTTACTATATGAAACTCACTGAATTATCATCATCTACAAGGATGGTTTGTTCCGGTCTCAAACAGTCAAAGACTCTAGAGCTGGTCACGCCAGTGCTTCCTTGGACGTCCCACACCTCTCCATCCTATCAGCTTATAGTTCCATAGTTGTTTGGGGATGTGGCAGTCACCCATTCGGCAAAGATGTTCCCACCAATTCAGCCGATACTGGGCAATCCTTTCATAATATTCAGTTCCTGCCATATATCTGTGCTTCTTCTATGATCATGGAGAGTATACATTGCCATGTGCCCGAGAAATCTCACTCAGCCGCTTGGATGCGACTGGCCTGCCCTTTTGTTAAAGTCCAATTCTCAGACCCATAAAGAAGTGTGGGAAAGGCCATCACCTTGTAGAATTTTACGCGTTTTTCTTTACATGATGAGTTAAAAGTTCTCCTGATGGTCCTATACATAAGATTGAACTTATGCAATGTCGTTGCTTGTATTATCAGACACACTGTAGCCCAGGTATTCAAAATTGTTGAATTGTTCCAGGCTGTATTGTCTATAACAATTTTTGCCGTATAGGATAAGTTCAACGAAAATCCATTACCTTGGTCTTAAGTGTGGATATTTGTAATCCACAGTCTTTGCAGATTCGATTTAACAAATGTATACCCATCTGCAACCTATTTTCTGAGTCCGACAGAATAGTCTGATCATCAACAAACAACAAAGTGTCAATTCCAGAGTGGCCAATCATAAATGCTCTGGAAGACACATCTGCCAGTTTTGTATGCCATCCACAATATTTAAATTAAAAAGAGAACGTGATAATGGACACCTTTGTTGTACTCTGCAATTCATCAGGCCAACTCTAGGAGCTGTTCTCGGTTTCCTTACTTCAATTAAGATTTTATTCTCCACATAAAGTCTCTGTACAGCTCTAATTGGATGTTGTGGGATCACTTTCCTTCCCATTACTTTCCATAGTTTGCTTTGATTCACCCTGTCAAACACCTTCTTGAAGTTGACAAAAGCTATGTATTTGGGCAGCTGATACTCTCTATGCTTTTCAATGAGCTGGGCTATTGTAAATATGCAATCTGAACATGATCTGCCCTTCCTGAAACCGTTCTGGGCCTCTGAAAGCATGGGCTCCATTATTGCATTCAACCTTGTTCTTAATATAGAAGCATATAATTTACATGAAGTATTAGAAGGCTGACTCCTCTGTAATTCCTGCAGTATTGCGATCACCTTTCTTGAATATGGGAATTACCTTTGCAATCCACCAGTCATCAGGAACATGGCCAGCAGTCCAGCATAAATTGATGAACTGCAGCAAACGATCATGCAGTAAGGCTGGTGTATACTTTATAAGCTCCAAGTTCAGCCCATCAGAGCCCAGTGCTTTCCTATTTTTACAGCGGTGTAGAGCAGCTAACAATTCATCCATTGTTATTGGGTCCACACAATCACTGATATCAGCAAAGATTGTTTCTTCCAGTTGATCCTCAGTCCATAGCTGCTCATAGTATTCAAGCCATTGTTGCTCTGATGTTATAACTGACCTTCAGGTTATCCCATTCTGTTCGATTAAATGCTTTAATATTTTGTAAGCCATGTCCTGCCTGCCATGTTCATCGTGTTCTGTAACACTTATAAATATAATAAATATACAGTATTACGGTTTATTTTTCGTATTTAATCGCCGGTTCGTAAAACGACCGGCACAATAGAAAGGCAATTGGTTAATCTGCAAAAGATGATGTTTGAATGAATAGTGGCACAATAAAAATTTTGTTAATATGACTTTATTTTAAGGGTTTCTATCTTGTCACCTCACCCTGACTAACCTGTGTTCGATGGGCTTGCTTAAACATATCTCGACCATTTCTTCTTCTGTAAGTATTTTAACATTTTGGTTGTTGTTTTATTTGGGGGATAGTTTGCGGTTCCCTCATTCCGCCTATCAAAATGTGATGGCGAACCTGTCAGGCTCTTGATATTTTGGAGTTACACTTCGTTGTACGATTATATACTGACATGGGTAACATGTCCAGGGACTACCATTGTGGAAAAGGTTAGAAGAAAAGAAAATATATGTCATATAATATAATAAAGTACTCTTATTATGTAATTCTGAATTCAACAAATAATTGTTTACAATTTCAAAACTTTTGTTCTCATTAAAAAAAAATTGTATATAGATAACAGTATAAACAGACAATAATACACTAACACAAAATTTTAATAAATTAAAAATAATGGCAAATAACATAAAATCAGGTAAAAAAAACATTCACTATAAAACCTAACATAAAAACATAATTTTAAAAATATCTACACAACCTTAAAAAAGAGTATTTTTCCTTAAGTATATATAATATATTTACAGTATTCTAAAATGCTAACAAAAACTCATTTCACGATATGTTTATGAAATTACAATCTTAAAAATACAAAAACAGATTTAAATTGCTCAATTTAAACACAGTATTACATTTATAACAAAATTCAAGTAACTCATACAAAGTGCATTGCCACTAATATAATCAATATAAATTACCAGGAGGTAGGTTAAAAAAAGTCACAAATATATCACCGGTACAATACATACACAACTGGTACTACAAAAATGCATTCATTATTCACAAATAAAATCAGTGCATTCTAAATATAAGTTACTTAATCTATTTTTGTTCTGCCATATCTACAATTCAAATTCTTATATACTAAATACAAAAGGGTTATCATGGCTATGTATAAAAATGGCATATTGGTTGGTTTGTTCATGTAGCAAAATAAAAAATTACTATTCAGAAAAAATATACTAAAATTCCTGCCACAACGTGTTGTACTTAATGTTTTGTGTTCAGATTGTGCTATAGAATTTAGTTTTCTGTCCTACCTGGGTTCTGTTCAATTATTGGGATTTTTCTTTGGTGGTTTATGACTAGGATTACTGTTTTTTTTCTGTACAAATTACATCTTATTTTCTGAATTCCAATTGTTAATAATAATCAAGAAATATCATACAAAATTATGTCTGCTGTTATTCATATTACAATGTTTTAAATATGTTCTTAAAATATGACTCATCAAATTGTAGTGATCCCTGTATTTTTATTAACACATCTCCAAGAAGATACAGATATGTCTTTATTAAACCATTTTAGTTTGTTACTACTGACAACAAATACATCAGATCATGATCTGACTAATATCGGCTGACAGATATCAGCTGTTTATATTACCATTTACAGTGAAGTAAACTGTAACAAACTGGAAAAATTATCCACTCTGACTGACATAATATTACTACGATAAACCATGACATTTTATGACAAAAATACGACAAACCATTCAAAACCAATATTATCCACATTGGCAAGAATGCTGCAGACAGTGAGAACTTCTATTAATTGGCAAGTCTTGAATCATAAAACATACAGTCTGGACCTTGCCCCTTAGAACTACAAATTTTTCACAGAACTGAAAGTTCTCAAGACAGATTTTATATTACTAATAGAGTTAATGATACAGCCAAGGTATGGACAGGAGTCCTACCTTGAAAGAATAAAAAATGTGTTGGAGAGTATGTCTCAAATGTTTAAAGGAACAACAATAAAAATAAATATTTGTTTGTGTTATGTGAAATAATTCCATTTCTTGGTATAAAAATTATGTTTTTAAAGACATATGGTAATTCTCACTTTCTTATTAATATTACAAGTGCTGTTGTATTTTTAAGTTGAGTATCCAATTTCATACTATCTAAAAAAAAAACAAAGTTGTTTTCATGTATTACATCTGTCAAAGATTATTCTTTTTAAAGCTGTTACGACACTAAAATCTTGTTTCAATAGACAATTAAATCTATACATTCCTCAATTATGAATTGCTGTCTCTAGTTTTTGTGTGACTATTTTGAAAACAATGTTTGCTAGTTCAGTGTCTTTGAATTTAAAAAATGTTTATGCATCACACTGCTAATTGAATACATGAACTTATGTTACAGTTTATGGAAGTATCTGTATAATGAAACATTGGCTACTATTACACATTTGCTAAAAGTCACCAAGCGATGGAAGCTAAACTGTCATTAAATTTTTTGGAAGCCCTTTACTACAAGTTATTATAATAAAATTCGCTGTACAAATTTGCTTGGAGAATCCATTAAGCAGGTTTCAGTATACAAGCTTAGAGTTCAGTATACACAATTTAAATTAAATCTCTTTCTCACTCTCTTACACATCTAAAACGCAGTTAAATTATTCTCATGCTGTTTATCTATAGTACAGAGCATTCACAGATCTCGAAACAATCTTGTCGGGAATTTCTTTATATTCAGAATACATTTAGATCAACCTTTAATAAAAGTATAAAAGGTTATAAAAATTTTCAATATTACTACAATTTATTCGAAATAAAATATTAGAAACCGTTTCAATACCAAAAGCTGATATAAAAATAGTACTTGTAAAAAGGTTCAGAATCATCATAAGAGTTTGGTTATAAAGACATCATTTTTTGATGCATGTAGGCAGACATCAGTTGGTATCAGTAAAATACTTTCCAACACTAACTTAAATTTTCTTCACATTATTTTTTGCCTTACATAGAAAAACTGCTTCTTGTCAGACATCCAACACAATATGGCACAAACAATTAGGAACTATAGTGACTCACCATATACCTTTGAGACTATTACTGCAAGAGTTTTATATCAATGAAAACTACAATTGTAGACAGGGGCCAGAAAATATTTTTACTGTGTTCAACATAGTTACAAAACGAGACTATCTGTGTTACGATATATCTTGAAATTATGCTAACCATTGCTAACAGACGGACAATTATTATATTTAGTTACTTCTACATATCATTTCATGCTCCTTTTTTTATTCAACCAATTCAGCAAAAATCATGCAATAATGTTGTTTCCTAAGGAACAATAGCATTTGTGAGATACACAGTTTTTTACATTCTCCCCACAAACACTGATTACAGCTTACAAAACTGTAACATTAGTAGTAATGTCTGCAAAATAAATTGTAAGCTGATACACCCAAACTACTAACATATCAGCTGTATTTTATATTAACCCACAATTTAGGTTAACATACAAAATATCTGTCAATTACAATTCAGTCTGAACTTTGCTAACTGAGGCCACATACCTATCAATGCAGAGTAAATTTGTTGAATAATACAACACATCATACTGAAATGCAGTTTATCATTCAGGCACACTACATTAATGCAAAAAAAACTTACAGTATCAACACTGAATAAAATTATGGTCCAGTGTACAACGGACAATGTTTCATCACTGATGCTCATACAAAAGTATACAAATGGAAGATTCTTATAAATCACACTGTTTCATATGAATACATTATATACAAAATGCACTTAAAGATTACACAGCTATATTACATGGACTTTTAAAATTTTTGTATTTATAATAAATATGTACTCCAATTCACAAAATATATAAGATTTTTCATGTGTCATTTACCACCACCTTGTTATAATCTGTTTACATATACATATTTTTGGGGGCCGTGTAGGTACTAAAATATAATTATCATAATCATCATCATTAACTATTAGTTTGCTACACTACATTATGCAGGCCATTTATGGTTGTTGCTGTTTCTATTAACATAGGAACATTTAACTGAATTGTACTTTACTGTTTGTTTCTTTGTTCTACACACAATTGTATACACAAACTTTATAATTCAAGTGATACATTATAAGGCTCCGATATTAAAATACTGAATGATTCATTACATCATACACTGGAGGCAGGGAATTAACTGCAAGGCATTTATTAGGGGTGTGCAAAACTTTTTTTTATACAAACTAACAAAAACCAACATATAAAGATTGAGTAACAATTATAAAGATACACATACAATTTAAATTTTTAGATACGATACATATTGGTGATTTAAAAAGTTCACTTGTTCTGTTCATGTACTTTTATGTTCTCATAAAATCAACCATTAACGATAAATTTTAACCAATTCAACTGACTGATATATGCTGAAGTCATTTCCACTATAAAACACCAAAGATTCCACTATACATAATTTTTTTAAATATCAACTTACACAATAATTGCAAACAATAAACTCATTTTCATTTCATTAAATATATGTAGAAAAGGCAGGCTAGCTGCTTATCTACGCCATACAGCATACAATGAACGCAGTGTGTCCAACACTACACTTCAGCCACCTGTACAGCACAGCTTATTTGTCATGTCAACAGTGGCGTCAATTTGTTGGGGGGGGGGGTCGGATCTATATAAAGGAAAAACAAATTAAGACTAATCTTTAAAGCGGCTGAAAAACACATGACAACATCCTGAAATTCATCCCATTACAGGAAATGGTAATAACATAAAAAAAATTCGTGTTATTAAAATATTGTTTACAAGATACTTATTGACTGAATTCATTTTCCTATATTTTATATTTCAAACGTGTACGCTAATGGTGTGTAACAAACATGTTTGTATATTTAAAAAAGAAATACTGTGAAACTTCGATTAACTGTCACTCTTTTAACCGTCAGTTTCTGTTAACCGTCACTCTTTTAACTGTCAGTCAGTACTCTATGTACAGTAACCAGATTGCCGCAAAAAATCATCCTTGCTTTACTGCTGAGCGGTGGAGGCGGCGCACTATTGTTCTATTGATGAGTCACTCTCTTGGCCCGCCTAGCTATCACACACGTGGTCAGTTTCAGTTGTGGCTGAGAAGCTGTTGTGCTGAGTGCTGTACGTTATTTGTTGCGTAGTGGCTTAATTGTTTCGGTATACGATAGTGACATTCACACCAGTAAGTTTTGTTGTTAAGGTTTCTTTTATTTTTTGTTTTTGTGCAACAGCTAAAACATGGCTGAAAAGCGTAAACGGGTCGTGTTAGATCTCAACCAGAAAATTGAGATTAGCCTATTAAACGTTTGAAAAAAGGTGAAACTCCCACTAGTATTGCTCTCATTTACGGCATTGGAAGAACCACAGTGAATGACATTAAACGCGATGCTGAAAAAATAGAACAACATGTTTCAAAAATGCAAAACATTGACGGAGATCCTAAGACTCGTAAAACCATGAAATCAGCAAAATAAATATGACCAACTGGACACTGTTATGTATCAATGGTTTATACAAGCACGGAGTCAAGGAATCCCACTTTCAGGCCCCGTAATAATGGCCAAGGCGGTTGAAATGAACAAAAAACTTGACGGAGATCGTAATTTTAAAGCAAGCATATGATGGCTCGATAAGTTTAAGTGTCGCCATGGCATTCGGAAACTAGACATTAGTGGTGAAAAACTTAGTGCAAATAGCGCAGTTATTGTCGAGTACAGAGAACAATTTAAAGAGAAAGTGGCCAAATTAAACCTCGTAGGGAACAAGTGTACAATTGGGACGAAACCGGGCTCAATTGGAAAGCTTTACCATAAAAGACATTGGCATCACTTTCAGAGACATCAGCCCCGGGTTTTAAAGTCCGAAAAGATCAGATCACTTTAATGGTTTGTGCAAATGCCACTGGTAATCACAGGTTACCCCTGCTTGTGCAAAAACACCTCGTGCATTCAAAAATTTTAATTTGAACGCATTGCCTGCTACCTATTATGCTCAAAAGAGTGCTTGGATGTCTCAAGATATTTTTTCCGATTGGTTCTACAAAGTGTTTGTGCCACAAGTTAGAGCTCATTTGGCTGAAATGCAGTTACCACAGGAAGCATTGCTGCTAATGGACAATGCTCCAGCACATCCCACTTGCGGAATTAAAAGTGATGATGGCAAAATAACATCCCTCTTCCTTCCGGCAAACACAATACCGCTAATCCAGCCTATGGACCAGGGCATAATCAAAAATATGAAACGTCGTTATAGGAAAGCTTTTATTGGAAGTTTGATTTCATCTGATGATGAAATGTCTGTAAAAGAGTTTTGGAAAACGTACAACATAAAAGATGCAATTTTCAATGTTGCTGCTGCATGGGAGGATCTTCAAGTATAAAATCTTAAAAATAGGTGGAATAAACTCTGGCCTGAAGCTAATAATGGCGAACCTAAGGAAACTGGGAATGTTAGTGTCGACGAAATTGTGCAACTGTGTAATAATGTACCGAATGCTGAAGACATAACGCCAGCAGAAGTAACAGAGTGGTTGGGATGTGACAAATTGGATGGAGAGTTTGAAATTTTGAAGGACGATGAAATTGTTTCCAGTGTGATTGACAACGAAGAAGAAGAAATTGACAAAGACGAATGTTATATTTTGAATTAAAAAACTACGTTAAGCCATAGAGAAGCAGAAACAATGTTATCAAAATGATTGAGTGGTTTGAAGGGCAAGAAGAGGCAAACGCAACGCAGATACTTCTACGTAAAGTACGGAACACTGCCGCTCAGAAAGCACGAGCCTCGAAGAAACAAAAGAAAATGACAGACTATTTTAAAATTTGAATATGTATGTACGTCTAGAGCATAAGTTCATGTAACAATATGTACAGTACATATGTTGTGCTACATATACTGTACTTAATGTAAATTGTATATTGTTTGTTTCTGTAAAATAAAATACATGTATGTACAGTGTATTTCCAGTTCGTAAACTTGCATTTTTTATCATTCGTTCATATGCAATGGATGGGGGTGGGTTGTTGTTTAAGGTTTTTCTGTTATCCGTCTATTCCATTAACCATCACGGTCCCGGTCCCGACCCTGACGGTTAATCAAAGTTTCACTGTACTCCTACATCAGCGTACACAGCTGAAAAAAAAATAAAATAAAACACCCTAAAAATTAAGAAATTAACAAAATTCATCAACTTTTTCAACCCTCTAGGGGTTCATCCCCCCTTCATAAATACACCCCTGTATGTCAAACAATCCAATTATATAAAGATATCAGTTTATCTATTCCTTCTTTCCTTTAATTATTCAATTAATTTTATACTTCTTCAGACAATAGTTCATTATTTCGGTTGTGTTTATAGTGGAGTGTTGCTACTAGATATGAGAAGAGTACACATACTGAAAATGGAACTGATTCAGAGCTGTAAGCTTAGTAGGAGAGAAGTAGTCCACATTTAAATATCATTACATACCCATGCAGTGGCATGCCAAGGGGTTACAGGGTCTGTGACTTTCCAAGAAGTGGTTAAAAAATAACCAAGCTTTGCTGTAAATTCGTTTGTTCCTTCATGTATGGCACATGGAATGTCCCTCAGGGCCTTGTGCCTGATGTGACGACTCTTTGGAAATTCTAACAAGAGTATAATGTTACAAAATTCACATGGATCTAATAGTATGTTATTTCCTATCACTTCTAATTTGTATTTCCTATCCTGCAGACTAATTTGTATGGTTAGAGACTTCTAATAAATAATAAAAAATATCACAATATTGTAAAGCTTATGCTAAAACATTAACCAAAAACATAACATGTGAGCTCTACATATTCATTTCTGCTTAATAATTGTTTTTTTACAAAAGTAATTTTACTTAACTTAATATTACTCTCACATAAACACTTTTAACCACTTAAACTCTTTTAATCTAGATAAACTAAATACTAAGAGTTTTGCAAGTCCTGCACACCCCTTTGTTGAATCTAGTCTCACAATACTTTCTTTATAAATATAAAACAAAAATTATATTCATCATACTAAATACTGTATATCACACTACATTCAGCTTATTAATAAATGTATATGTATAGAAAAAGCTCATATCTTACAATACACACAATACAATTTTTATTTCAAATACATGTACAAGTTGAATAAATGCATTTATATATATAGTACAGTACGAGTATTAATATTCGGAGTACATGTATATAAAAAAAATCAGTCCTTACTAAATATTCTAAATAACGTTAATTTTATCACGCCATACAATGATTAAAATAATACTTGTATTAAATTATTATTATCAGCATTATGATTACAAGTCTGTTGCCTTCTTATGCTTCTACTAGTTAATATGTGAATAAATATGTATATATACATTTCTATCTGAATTGTTACATATGGACAATATATAAAATATGAAAACTTTTAAATTCATAAATCATTCATTAACAGATCTGGCACTGAAAACTACTAAAAATAAATAAACACTTGGAATAACAATAAAAACCAGGTGTCAAATATTAAATATGTACATAATAATACTGGTTACTGGCATCCACAATATATTTTATATTAAATTTTTATTTTTGTGGTAGTTAACATATTAGTCCATGCATCTGCCTTCCGAGTAAAACATTTTGTTTTGTTCAGTGAAGAATATACAATTTTAAGCCAGTCTTATCTCACTGACACCACTTGTTCTATCATTTAAATCTGCATATCTGAATGGGCAATTTCACTCTCTTGGTAACAAACAGCTGTTCTTAAAAACCATTTCTTTTTCATGTATGTTTTTAAATCTGTGACATGAGACACTGTTACTATATATCTTGTTAGACTAGCAAATGTGTTACACTATACCAAAAAACACTAGTTCATTATAAATGAAGCTGTAAGTCGCAAGTTTTGCTCAACACACAATATCACTTCTTTTTAGTATATAACCAAATTTCCATCTACTCTATCATGCGATCAGTGTTGCAGTGAACGGCTGAGGTAAATTTTAATTTATTTTAGTAGTAAAATTATTTAAATTAAAACTATATTATATACAGAGTTTTTTAAGGGGTTTCTGATAATTTTTTCAGGTGTATTCTTCTGACAAAGATAATGGAAAAAGTTCATATAAACATAGGTCTGGAAATGCTTTGTTTTTGAGATATAGCCATTCAAATTCTTCTCCCTGTCTTCGCCTCAAAAAATAAAATACTGTAGTACTGCTCTTATGTGAACATAATTTATAAGGTTAAACTTGTGATTTTAGATGCACTTTTACATAAGGAATAATAAATATTGGTTTCAATATCTTGCATTGAATATTTTTTTAGAAATCACATAATATATTGTTAAAAGTAACAAAACAAACTTTTTGCTGTTTTGTGAACAAAATGAACAAACTTCAATGAAAATAAAAGTTTGCTACAGATCTTGTAAACAATTTAGTTCTGAACAAATTGGAGTAGAAAAATTCATAAGAAACAAACCTCAAGAGTAAATAATCAAATACAGAATGATAATAAAGTAAATACTAATAATACAGAAAAAATTCCCTTTAATATACTATTTATATCAAAATCTATAAATAGAGAAGCACTTACTATAAACACCAACAGAGAATTATACAACGCACGGGACTGAAACTAATAGTATTGTGTGCATTCAAAATTACAAATTTACTCTCATAAATTGTGTTTGCTTAAGTGCAATATCACATTGTTTTAACTTTGAGGGCAAAAAAAGGAGAAAATATTGACTGGCTATAACTTAAAAACAATTGATTCTGGACCTATGAATATAACATTTTTTCTTTATGTTTTTTCAACACACGTGCAAAGTTTAGCAGAAACCTCCTGATGAAACAGCATGTATATTACCTTAAGGGAATCTTGAAGTGTTGTCTTATTTCCTAGTTTTTTTAAGTATGGAATTCTCTTTGAACACAGTTATTTTATAGATCACATGAGAAACTAAAAACTGTATATTATTATTCTAGTTGGTTTTTAAAAAACAAAGATTTCTGTGACATTTAAATTTGAATATTCCCTCTGGCTGTTATAAAACTCAAAACAAATGTCTAAAAATAGTATAATTTGTATGCACTATTTATACACATATTACTGTAATCAAAACTAACATCTATAAGGAATATTTTGAAATTGCATCTCCTGAAGTTATAAGGGTAGTATAATGTACATGTTATAATGTACTTAACATTTTATTGAATCCTGATAATTTTTTCTCAAATTTGAGTATAACATTTAAAGTGCCAGAACTGCTAACACGACTTACATATTAAAAATGTCTTGATACATTTGATGATATTTTGAATACATTATATATAAATCAATGTATATATATATATATATATATATATATTTACAAAATTGGTCATAATATTCACGCATTTATATTATCTTGATAACACGAATGCCACGAGTCACATAATGTTTGGGAAGTCGGTAACACACAGCAGTTTATGTTTCGTTTGATTTCTATCTGATACACATAATACGATACTAAAGTGCAAAAATAAAAAACTACACTGTTTAACAGTGTCTTCTCGTTACACTTAGTTTTAAAGCAACTTTGTGCAGAAAGTGGATACAGTCATACAATACTGACACAGAACTTCAAACAAATAATTTTTATGAAGTGTATAGTATTTTTTGTACCATTACATTTTAAAGTTACAGCTGTTGTTTAATTTCTCAATTTTAAATTATACACATACGAGAAAATAATTTTGTCAAATATAAGAAACATAATTCTTTCCTATAATTCAAAAGATTATATTTCATCTGTACATGCACCAACACCATTAAGTGAGCAAAGAGAGGTTAACAATTAAAAAATGGTTTATTATGTAACATAATTAAAAAAATATGTTAGCAATTAAAAAATTGAATAAAATTTTGTGTCAGGTTTAGTATTCCCACCTTTTCTTTTCTTTAACCCCCATTAAAATTTACAAAAATGTAGTTGGCTAATTACCATATTGCAAGCTTTATTACCTTTACACTTTGTTAATTCTACTCTCTCATCTTCCTTTATAATAAATTTTTAGTATTAAAGAGCTCAGCTTAATATAATAACAATAAATAACAACAAACAACAAATAAACCAAAAATTACAAATAATATTAAGCAAAGCACTACAGTCACAGTGGAAGAAATACTAGATTTCACCGACATTGGTTCATAAGGAATATGTAACGCTTGCGAGAGTATTATCAGCTAATGTGTACTACATATATTATTCATACTGCAAACAGTCAAAATAAATAAATGCATAAATATCGATCGTTTTAATACCTTGTGATTTAAAAGATTGCCAAGTATACACCACTCTATAGTTTGTAGACAGATTTTTAACAACTCATTTACAGTGCATGTAACAGATGAAACATAGGCTTCTGAATTTTCTGTACTGACATCACTTTCAATTAAAAAAATAATAACATTGGCCTTAAAACAATTTATGTAATTCTGACACAATAAGTTTAAATCATTGTTCTTAATGCTGTGCTTGCTCCTTATATTGTTAAGTCTCAATAGTTTGACATTACCTTATTCATAAACTTTCATTATCAATAAAGCCACAGATTTTAAGTTCAGCCCATTTTTATTTTTATTAGCACCCATGTTTCATACATTCTACAATGAGGCATCCTCAGGGATTCAATATTGAATATTGATATTGAATGTCTAACTCCAATTCTATTCACAAAGCATGTCCTGCCCACCCAATTGTTAAAGACAAATTACTCTTTGCTCAACATGAAATTATAACATAACCATAGAAATCACACACATGCACGCACGCACGCGCGCGCGCACACACACACACACACAAAACCCTGATCCTGTAAACTTTTTAAAAATTGAATTCCAATCGGGTAGTTTACCGTTAGTCGGCTTCCGTATGACATGCGGGCAACAAGTGCTAGCCAGCTTAGATTTTCAAATCGCCCGTTTGGATTCAGTTTTCGTTTTAATATTAACGTTATTTTGAAAATTTTAAATTTTATTAAGTGTTGTGTTTTATGTTGTGTGTTATATGTACCTGTATCGACGACGCTCACCTGAGTGGAAATTTTTTATAAATGTTATGTAGTAAGTTTACTAAATGATCCAACTGAAGATGGAACACAACTGTTCCAAAATGCATCTTGGGTAAAAAACTAAAAAATCATCGACTGGAATACCTAGAGGTGTACTTGTAAGTACTAAAAATTCTTTATACATTATTAAAGGTATTCTTTGACTGTTTCATAAAAATTGAATTCCAAGTGCCCATTTAAACCTTTTTAATTTTTATCAATCTCTATTCTGTCTCTCTCTCTCTCTCCCTCTGATGATTTGAAGAAAAAAATTTTGTGGGCTTACTGCATCTACAGAGGAAGCACCAGAGTTCATATTTAGTCTCAATCAAGCCAGTAAGTAAGCCTCATCACAGAATAGACGTATCATTGGTTCTAATAAAAATATACGTTAATTGTCCAAAACAGTGTTATTGCAACTGATATTATTTACAAAAAAAATCTGACTTCACTTACAATTGTTTTTACATTTTATGAAACATCTCGTATTTGTTCAAAAATTAAGAAATCAAATTACTTCACATTTTGTGATCAGAGTAAAAACTTGTGGAGTACAAAATGACTGTTAAATTATAAACAAATATTTGTATTTGTATAAACCTACATTTATAAACAAATATAAAAGTAATTGGTTTGTGATTCTCAATTCACCAGTTCTTTGGCTGTCTACCACACAGCCTTGTACATGGTAATATATCATATGTAACTGCCAATCACACAATTTAAAGGGGCACTGTTAAATACCAAAGAATGCCATTTAATGCAGTTTAACTGCTGTAATCATGTGATGTTTGCTCCTGAAACAGAAGGGAAAACACTAATATTTTAGCCTATATAACAACAGTTCTAATTACTATTTTAGCCGAGGAAGGCTAATTTAAAAATAGCAAATTATTTCCAGAACAGCATCTTTTGAGCTGATTTTTTTTAAATGATAGGTTTAGTGTTTACCTAAAAGTTTATCCAAGTTCCAGACCTCGGATCCCCCATTTTCCCCGACTTTTCACTTCCGGCAAACAGCGGAGCGGGAGTCACTGAAGTTTTCCTCGATTTTTCTGATGATAACTTCACCAAATCAGAAACATAAAAATACCAGCAAGTTCCCCAGAAAATTTCCTATCGATCTGTGTTAGTCGTGCATTTTTTAAAGGCAACATAATCTACAAAAAAATTAAAACTTGCAAAAATGTGATTTTCAGATTTCCATTAATAATGAGTGAAATAATGATTTTTTTCTTCATAAAAAAATTGTAGAATATAGTATTCCAATAGACAATTTTCCATATTAATTTTTATCCCGAAACATTTTGTCATTAAGCCACAATAAATTTTTAAAGTTGAAAACGGAAATTTTGCAAAATTTGGCCGTCTTCATCCTGACATCACAGGACAAAGTTTTTTTTTTTTTAAATACTCGTATTTTCATGCTCTATCAGCTAGTGAAAAAAGTTTGTTCTTTCATAGCTTCCCAAATAATAATTTTTAACTTTTTATTGTGCACGTATGTGCGCTTTTAAACAGCGAATGGCCGCGCAGGCTTAATAAGCGCTTCCCTTATTATTTGGGAAGCTATGAAAGAACAAACTTTTTTCACTAGCTGATAGAGCATGAAAGTACGAGTACAGTAGAGTCTCGATAATCCGGACCCCGCTAGTCCAGACATCCGGTTAATCCGGACAGACCTCAAAAAAAAAAATCGTCAAAAAGCGTGCATAAATTTTAAAACCTACTTTACTTTAAACTGTATTTATGTTCTGTTTTAACAACTCGTAAACAAACTAGGGCTACTACTACTGTAGACAGTACGCCTACATTAACCTTGTGAAACGTGCGGCGCGTATGTAGGCGCTCAGCCTGTTTTCTGGGAAGTGACTCACTGATGGGAGTCCCCGCATGCCCACGAACTCCTTGCGCCATCGGCATCAGCCGTCAGCCGTGCGCGTCAGCCAAATTAGCTGTAAATACGCCTTCATATCGGCGCGCAGCCTGTTTTCCGGGAAGGGACTCACTCTACCTGCACAGTTGATTGTTGTTTTGTTTTGTTTCCTTCAGTTGATACTCGTACTGGTAACCGTGCAGTCCGTTTTAAGGCCATGTTTTTATCCATTGTGCTTATTCAGTGCGTATGTTTTATTGTGTGCACTTATTAAGAGCAACGTAAAATGGCAACTAAACGTAAGAAAGTGACTGTAACAATGGAACAAAAACTCCAAGCTTTGTTGCGTATTGATGCTGGTGAATCATTAACTAAAATCGCGCAAAAGTTAGGAGTGGGAAAGCAAACTGTTTCTGACTGGAAAAAAAATCGGAAAGAAATTAAAAATTTTTGTCCGAAAATGGTGAGCAAGGACAGTTTGGGTAACAGTGACTTTGCTTCCTTGCAGTAACGCTTCTGGCGATTTAAAACTTCCACTTTTGGTGATCACGAAATCGGTTAAGCCTAGGGCCCTTAAAAATGTTAATGTAAATGCTCTTCCAGCCCAGTACATCTCACACAAATCTGCATGGATGAATGGAAAAATTTTTAAAGATTGGTTTTTTTTAAAAATTTGTGCCTACAACAAAGAAGTTCTTTAGAGGGAGAAAACTCCCAGAAACAGCTGTGTTATTCATAGACAATGTACCGTGTCACCCTAGTGAAGAGGAATTACGAGATGGTGAAATTTTTGTGAAATTTCTGCCACCGAACGTGACCGCTTTGATACAACCAATGGATCAAGGTGTGATTGAAGCAACAAAACGGCGATATAGGAACAAGTTGATCTTGTCTCTTTCAGAGCAACAAGAAGCAGACCCGTCGGCTAACTTCATGGATCTTCTTAAAAAAGTGACAATTAAGGCTGTCATTTACTTAGCCGCAGAAGCGTGGGAAGAGATTAAGCCATCAACTCTTCAAAAAAGCTGGAAAAAACTGTGGCCTAGCATCCCACAAGAAAACCAGGGACAAGATGAAAATCAACCAACTGCAAATGATGAGGCTGATTTCGTTCAAGTTTTTCAACAGTTGGAGGGTTGTGCCGACGTGGAAGAAGGTGACATTTCAGAGTGGATGAACAGTGACGATACTGGTCATTAGGTGTTAAGCAAATATGAAATCGAGGAGGCGTGCATTGCAAACACGGCAACAGAAATTGACAATTCGGAAGATGACAAGGACGGTACGGAGGAATCAGCTAGCCCAACTCATGGTGAAGCGACTACAATGCTGGAGGGGTTGATGACCTACTTTGAGAAACAAAGTGATACATCGTCTGCTGAGCTACTGACCTTGAGGCACCTACGAGATCGCACTGCGAAACGACGTCAGTCTTTATTAAAACAAAAGAACATTACAAACTTTTTCAAGTGAGTTCAAAGACTTAATTCTTGTTTTCAGTTGTACAGTACATACATATGTACATATAGTTTCATTTTATCTTACAGTCCTGTACAGAATTTAAACTTTATTTCGTTTTTACACTTTTTAATTATGTAACAGTAATGTACTGTAGTTTTATTTAGTACCGTACAAACAATAAACTTTGAATTTCAATCAATAAGATGTTTTGTTTTTTATCCTAAATCAATTCGCATGTTAAAAAAGTAGGTCTACGTTGTAGTATTGAGACTGAAAAAGTCATTTTTATGATAAAAACATTGATTTTAATAGTTTTACCCATCTAAAACTTGTTTTACAGACATTTTAAAGCTGATTCCGTTTAATCCGGACTTTTGGTGATCCGGACGGGGTCCGGTCTCATCAAGTCTGGAGACTCTACTGTATTTTTAAAATAAATCTTTGTTCTGTGATGTCAGGCTGATGACTGGACCAAATTTTGAAAAATTTCTGTTTTCAACTTGAAAATTTTATTGTGGCTTAATGACAAAATATTTCGGGATAAAAATTAATATTGAAATTTTTCTATTGGAATACTATATTCTAAAATTTTTTTATGAAGAAAAAGTCATTATTTCACTCATTATTAACGGAAATTTAAAAATGCACATTTTTGCAAGTTTCAATTTTTTTATAGGTTATGTAGCCTTTAAAAAAATGCAGGACTAACACAGATCGATAGGAAATTTTTCAGGGAACATGCTGGTATTTTTATTTTTCTGATTTGGTGAAGTTATCATTGGAAAAATTGAGGAAAACTTCAGTGACTCGCGCTCCACTGTTTGCTGGAAGTGAAAAGTTGGGGAAAATGGGTGGTCCAAAGTCTGGAACTTGGATAAACTTTTCGGAAACACTAAACCTATCGTTTAAAAAAAATCAGCTCAAAAGTGGCTGTTTCTGGAAATTTGCCTTTCTTGCTCTTTTTTCGATAGTCTTACTCAGCTATTTATGCTGTTTAGTTAATATGAAAAAATGTCACCAAAGTAGTAATTTAGATAGCTTATAACTTTCAATACCTAATTTAGTTTTGAACATAAATAGTAAGGTAATGTAAATATTATTTTTTATAGACTTTAATGTCAAAAATTTTATATTTTCTTAAAACTGTAAAAACAAGAACACAATGTGAAACAACGCTACACTAATAAAAAGAGGATACCATTTTTATATAATGTGATAAATCAAAAACAATAACTTGAAAAACATGAAAATTATCAGCAGTCTAAGGAAAAAAAATATCAGGCAGTCATAGAGAATAATTACACCTAAATGGCATACATGTTTCTAGAGTTACCAAATACAAGAGCTATAAAATGTACCTGCACAGTGCTTTTATATTTGTTTATAATTACTGTATGTTTTGTTAAGTGATTACCCACAGTGAATTAATCTATTTAAATTTTGTGTTGCCGACTTCAGTTTCATTATAATGATTTCCCAAGATAAAAATATAATACCATGAAACCTGTAAATGGTTAAATAACCATTAGTAACTATTCCTGTAAACAGCCAATCTATTGACCTAAGTACAGACACCAGTAGAATCAACCATTTCCTGCGCCTTGAAATGATTTCGAAGATGGAACATGAATTCTGTACGATCTACAAAATCTTGACGGCACATGAGGCAGTAATGGCGGTCAGGCATAGGGTATGGTGCAGCCTGAGCTGGTGCTGGAGGCAAATATGGCGGTGCTGGAGCCGGAGCTGGTGGTGGTGCTGATGCTTCTAAGTGCGCTCTCGCATGTGCTGACCACTCTTCACGAGTTGCCATCACTCTGCCACACAATTCACAACTCCAACTCACCTACAACATTTAAAATATATTAACATAAAATGTGATTGTCAGTACATAAATGTTGTGGCAATTAAATCTGAAATTGTACAGGCATTACGAACCTGAATATTTAGCATACTGAATCCATAAGTAAAAAAGTCATGTAAATTTAGGATAACAAAACAATTATTACAAATTTTTCTCTTATTATTACAATAACAAATTATTACAAAGTAACTGTTTGGTTTCAAACAGCATGAATCTGTAAGTTTTTAATGGGCATGCACTCTTCTCATCCCTATAATTCTAACAGAGTGGTATTCGTCCCCACGACAATTTCTACAATAACTACATGCCACATGGGAGTCTTCCTTGTTCTCTCTTACCAACTACTCTATAATACTTTTGCTGGCCAGTTTTCCATATTATGTTTCTAATAACTTTCGCTATTTTTTAACCATCCCAGGACAGTTTTCTTTACACTGTTCTATAATCGAGTGGCTCTCTTTTATGACCACAATTCTCTTTGCATGCTATACTTACAGTACTTTCACAATGTGTTGACTTTCTTTTTTTCTAACTGTTTCAGAACCAATTCTGATCTATATACAAGTACTAAGAAGTACACTAGACTTCTTACTAATATCATTTTCATGGTCTACTGTGTACAGACATATCCAAAAAGAAAATGAACTTCCAAAACAGCATGCCAATGTGGAAAACTCACTACTTTTTAAAAATAATACTCTATTCGTTACACAACTCTGCAATGTTTCAAACCATTCATGAACGTCTTATAGTGATTACCACATTATTTGAGGGTATTCATGTTGAAAAATAAAGTTCTGTGAAAACAGTAGGCTGATCATCCATAAGATAGCAGAAATATGAATTTCTAAATTCTAAAGTTCATACAATATGACAAAAACTTATTACAAGGTTGCTTCAAAACTTGTTCCACAGTTGCTGACAGATGACAAAAACTAAAGAATTATGAAATCAATCAATAAATTTTACATAAGTTAAATGAGGATAAGATCTTTCTGAAGAATGACTAACAGGTAATGAGATGTGAATTAATGGTTATGACGTGATACTAAAGCACTCATCACCATGGGTGGGGAAACATCACAGAGATAGAAAATAACAAAATCTTAAAATATGAAGATGATGCTGATCATCTTTTTTACTGGAGCAGGTTGTTCTTTGTGAGTATATCCCATGTGGTCCCTCAGTAAAGTGTTTAGTAACGATGGAAGGGCACTGTTTCTAGACAATATAAGGGATTAAAGAAACTCTGCATACACATAACATATTTTAGACTTATATCTTACTTTCAATTCTTTCATCCAAAAACACTGGTTTGAAATTATCCATATAACTAAATACTAAGAATGATTCCATTTCTAGCCATTCCACCTGTGCACTAGAAATTCTCATAAGGTGGTGATTGAAAATCTAGCCATCACTTCTTACAGTTTGTACTCCGCTGTTGAGCAGTTCATGGCATGGGCATTTAGAATCATGTATTGAATTGCATCTGTTACGCTACTTATGTTATCAACCTTAACAGGGAAGCTCAATCAAAACGCAAAATTAGCAAAACTGATTACACGTGATAATAAACCAACATTTCTATGGTATAAAGCTTTATTTTGTGACAATCACCAATCATTCACTGAGCCTCCAGGTGGTCTAATGGCTAGCACGCGCGCGTGGTCCTGGGTTCAATTCCTGGCAGAGGCTCAGTACAGTGTGCACTTAGCATTGAGGCAAAATTGAGTAGCCACTAAGATAACATTGCGATGCATTGTACTAGCCATACAATTGTCCCACTACACACAAAAGCCACGTGGTGTGGCTTGGTCCTTTGCAGACTGCTGAAAAATAGAGGTTTATTTTTTTTAATTTTTACCAACCATATACTAGCAACAATTATACTGAAATACTAGCATAAGAATAACAGTAGTTTTACAATATCAACCTATTTTCCAAATATACTTTTGGAAAGTATTCCAAAGATTTTCAGTACATATTATCTTTGGAATTTTTAGCATATAAAATCCTGGTCCCAATAATGAATAACAAAATAATTCCTTCAAAATAAAGAAAAGACAAGTTCAGTTTCTTTTTGGTCACACATCACATACAATCATTAAGTGATTTCAGGGACTTTCCATATTTGCAACATCAGACACAGCTTCCTTTCTATTACATTTAATTTTCTGAATTTTCGTTGCAAGTCCTTGTTGGTTAATGAAAGCATCTAGAAAATTTATGAAATCATCTGCTCTTTGCTTATATCAAGTCTGTGTCATTTTAATGTGTGATTTTCATTATATTAGTTTTCTTTTCTGATTTTACGTAGGACAACTTAATTACAAATTTTCTCAGTGTTTTGTAGGAGCCCACCTAATTCCTCATCTGATGCAGCTATTAGCAGGTACTATCAGAAGTTACTGATTTTAATATATAAACAAGTTATGCTATATAATTCAAGGATGCAACTTAAAAACACCAATATTTATTTTCCTGGTATATTATCATGCCACGTATTATTAAGTTCAATAGAGTCTGTTCAAATAATTCGATAATAATTTGAATAAGTTGTAAAATTATTTTTGTTGTTAACAAACAAATCATTCTACTCTAATCGTCTTGCCTGTACCATCTCATTCCATTTGTCTACTCTAAAACACAACAGTTTATAAAAATAATGACTGATGACAGAGAATAACTTATTGTTTCCAAAGCTTCCAGTGCTCACAACACCACAATACGATTAGTCCCCAAGTTCTTGTTTCATCCCCAACACTAAACAGCTATGAGTTTCTGTAAGGAGCATGTAACATCATCATAGTTAAAAATGTCTCTCACTGAACAGCAAAAATAAAATTCTCTGCTTCAAAATTAACTATTAGACAGACAATGAACAAAATTGTTAGATTTGTAATTGAGTCAACTATTGTCATCACTCAAACCTTTAGGGCTTGCTGACAATAGTCAGTTGTCAAAAACTATGTCTCTGTTATGCAATAGCGTTTCAGTGGCATGTACAGCATTCATCTACGTTTACGAGCCTTAACACACTTCACATCAGACACAACATTTTCAACAACCAATTATGGCTGACAAACACAGAAGTTTTAGACACTGATAGTTTATTTTATTGTTTATTTATTTAGTTTGTTTGTTGGGTACTATCCACCATAAATACATTCTGCAAAGCGAACAAACGAAAGGTATGTCTACATCTTTCATATGGGTTGCAAATTGAAGGAAATGTCCAAGTGTAAAACAAAAATTGGATTCTTTTGCATGACAACATGGCAGCATATCAATCAATTATGGTCAATGAGTACCTTGTAGAGCACAACATAACATCTCTTCACCGTTCACCATATTCTACCTACTTGGCATTACCTAATTTTTATTGGCATCTTCACCTGAAACCGAATCTGAAAAGAAAATGAAACAAGGACACTGTTTATGCAATTGTTGAACCAGCTGAAGAAAGTTTCTAGAAACGGGTACTAGGAATGTTTGAACACTGGCAAAAATATATGGCTAATGAAAAAAATACTTTGAAAAAAAATGTAAAACTTTTAATGTGTATAGGTTTTCTAAAATACATAAAGTCTATGAAGTTTTGGAGATATCTTATATAACATACATGGAACCACAATGACATATGATCCACAGCATGTAGACAGTATGAGGGTAGGGCAGGTGTAATAGAAACAAAGTACTGTTTTATTATAAACAAAAGATTCACAAGTGAGGATGTAGCCAGTATATAAAATATTGATATACTCTTCCTACTTAATAGTTATGTGTACTGTATCAAACAATACAATGAGTTCAAGCACGAACTTTCAGTGATATACTGACAATGCACACTTCATTTATACGGACAATGCAGTATTACAAGAGAATGTTTCAACACTAAATAATTACACTGCAAGTACAATATAATGTAATTGATATGCCATCAACTGTATAAAGAAAATTTAATACAAATCATCCACACAACCTAATCTGAAAATTAAAATAGTAATCTGTAACATAAAATTACTTTACTTTTACACCTAGTTTCTCGATCAGAGACTAGTTAATATTTCTTAAATTTTTTAAGATATACTAGGAGGATGAGTGTATAAACAGGTTTAGAACAACCTTTAGATATAACTAAAGAGAAAAACTGATTTCGAAGCCAATGCCCTAATGAGTCAAAGTCTGATGATGATACAATCTATATCATGTACTCATCGGGAATGTCAATTTTATAATGTAATGCTATAACTGTTTTTATTTATTGACCCTTCTTTCATATGTGTGATTATCAAAGTAAAAATTAATTAACTTTTCAAGAATATTGCTAAAAACTGACACAGACATACAGTTCAGAAACTATGTGTGACTATTACTTCAGTAATGGAAATAAACATTTTCTAAACTCGCAGCAGAACAGTATAATACAATCTGAACTTGTGAGACATTATGGCAGAGTTCAAGCTTTCAATGAGAAGTGGCAGCAATCCCCAGCTATAACTCCGACCTTCTCTGCAAGGAGTGTTGCAGATTACAGCTACCCATTTCATCTCACTAAGCTATGTGGACATCACACAGAATTCCTGCAGTACTTGAACCAACTGCACATATGGGTATGAACCCAAACTCTCATACCAAGGGATGAGAATATTAGCCATTTGATCACTGAGCATAGCATGTTGATGACAATCAACTGACATTGGAAACAATAACCTGAGATCTTCTGAGAAAAAACATTTTGTGAAGAGAACTGTAAAAACTACAAACCTTAGTAAAGGTACTTACCGGTAAGGCAACAGATTGCTGTGGAGGTGGAGAGGTCGCTTCATCTTTGATCTCTTTTTTCTCCATTGTGTTCTGTTTGTTTTCAGTTAAATGTGTGGTTCGTTTTGATAGAGGTGCTAAGTTAGTGGGAGTAATGTGTTTCAGTTTGTTCATGTGAATCACTAGTTTATCCCGCCGAGCGAATGCCTTCTTACAAACTTCACACACATATGGTTTTTCCCCAGTGTGGATTCGCATGTGTATTACCTAAATCAATTGTGAATTAATTAAACATAAATATTTCCATCTTATTCACATACAAAAACTGTAACAAAAATTTGTTAAGTACATACATGTAACAAGTAATAACAAATTAGATTCAACTGCATGCATCGTTTGTGAAAAAAAAGTGAAGAATAAAACTTCTAAAATTGAGTGTTGGTGAGAGGTCAGGAAAGCGATTGTTAGGAGGTACAACTGAATATTTCAGTGTGCATAACGTATTTGCTACAAGACTATAAATTCTGTTTAGAATATATAAGTGACTGACTTGTGGGAGCATTTCTAAAAATACTAGTTTTCTTTATAGCTGTGTAGTTAATAATAATGGATCAATTTAGCGTTCATCCTTGTAAGAAACACACTGAAAGAAAAATAATTATTATTTGAGCCAAAGGCACAAAATAATTTATAGTTAACATACAAATAATCTCTAAAAGCACTGATGCAACACAAAATTTTAATGAGTTGACTAATCCATGCCGTGTATTTTTAAGCAGTGCACTTACAGTTTTTTAGGAACTACCAGCAGATGATGATACAGGAGAGACAACAGCCATTAGTACACCTTACAAAAACTACACTATAAAAAATGGAGGAAGATTATTCTGACGAATGTGTTGTTTTTCTTCGTAATATCATGTATATTCTAAAAGGGAGACTGAATTATAAGAAATTCAGAAGGCTCTGTGTGACTGAATTAATTACAGTGACACCTTGCCTGTAAACCAAAGTGGCTGTGGAAGCATATACAAAGTATTTAGAAATTTCAGATTGAGAAATCTCTACTATAAATTTATTTTTTTCAACTGCCAAATTAAATCCATTTATGATGTAAAGATAGCTGAACATAGATTAGATAACTGCTTTAAATCACTTCACAGTTCTTCTTCTTCTTCTTCACTACTTGACTTAGGCTATAGCCCGTTCTGACTTCACATAGGCTCTGACCATTTTTTCCAGGGTCTTCCATGATCTCTAGTCCCCACTGGTCTATATTCAAATGCTTGTTTAGGAACATGTGTGTCTACTATGTGTTCCACATGGGACTTCCAATTCTGCCTGTATTCCTTTATTCTCTCCAGAACCAACTGTAACTTCACGTCTTTCCTTATACCATCGTTTCGTAGATGATCTCTCAAACTACATCCCTTAACTGCTCTTCATTTCCGAGGCCTGTATTTTTGAAATATCTTTTTGCAAGAGAGTCCATGTTTCACACCCATACATTAAAGTCAGCACAGCCATGACCTTATAGAACTGTAGCTGTGTCTCCCTCTGCGTTTTATTCTTCAGTAGTTATCTTATTGTTCCACAGGTATAACTAGATTTATTTAACTTTCTCTTGATATCGTTATCCTTCCTATATGAGACATCACATCCCAAATAATTAAAATGTGATACCTGCTCCAAAACACTATTATTAATTAAAATTTTTGTTCTTACACGGTTCTTCCCTACGAAGGCCATTACTTCTGTCTTAGTATTTGAGATCTTAAAGTTGTATTTCTGGTAGATTGTATGCAAGGTATAAATAGACCTTTGTAACTCATTTTCATTCTTCCCTATAATTACCGTATTTTCTTGCATAATTAACGCCCCCGCATAATTTACACATCCCATTTCTGGGGGGCTCAAAGTGGGAAAAAAGAAATATTTGCGTATTTGACGCACCCACTTTCTCGATGATTTCATCACGCAGTTCCGGGTGTGTTTCGAAATAAAGATGTCAAGTAGTAGCTTTCCTATTGTGCAACCTCGCATTTCAAACCCTCATGCAACTTCCTGTTATTACTCACTGCGGTATTTCAGTCCGGTGAGTGAATCAGCGAAGACGTGATTAGTGACGATCTATTCCAGTCTGGTAGAAACTCATTTTACGAGTGTTTCGGGTACACGGATGTTTTGTGATCTCAAAGTCGTTCATTAATCCACAATGAGCAAGTATTCGAGTAATACTGCGTCATATAAACTCGCGGTGATCGCTTACGCCGAAACACACGGGAATAGGGCAGCAGGCCGCAAATATTCTGTGTCCGAGTGTAACGTGCGGTACTGGCGAAAACAGAAAATTGCCCTTCAAGAGACCAATAAGTCTCGTAAAGCATTTCGCGGTCCAAAAAGTGGCAAGTTTCCGCAAGTAGAGGAGTATCTTCTGAAATATGTGATTTCGTTACACAATGATGGATATGCCGTTTCTTACGAAATGCTGTATTTTAAAGGACGAGAAATAACTGCAGCACATGGGATCAGTGTCTCGAATTTTAAGGTTAGCCGAGGCTGGGTGATTAAATTTATGAAGAGAAATGGACTCTCTCTTCAAAGAAGAACATCCTTATGTCAAAGAATGCTGAATGATTTCGACCAAAAAGTCATTGATTTTCATCGCTTCGTGATTAGGAAACGGAAAGCGAAGAAATATTTGCTTTCCCAGATAGGAAACGCAGATCAGACGCCCACCAGTTTCGATATGCCACAAAGTCGAACAATCGATACGAAAGGAACATCGAGTGTTATTGTGCGCACTACTGGAAGTGAAAAACAACGGTGTACGGTAATGCTTGCTGTAACAGCTGATGGCAGAAAGCTTGCACCGTACGTTGTCTTGAAGCGAAAAACAATGCCGAAAGTTTTTCGTTAATTCATATTTATTTTGCTTCAGTCGTACTGTCAGCTCATGACGGGAAAAATATTTTCCGGTGTACGTACTTGAAACTGTGTGTCCAACTTGCCTAATGACTCTATTTGATTGTTCAGAAGAAAACTCAACCGTAATTTTACACCAAATGACGACAACTTCAATGAGTTGAACTGATTTTGTGTATAATATATTTAATGTATCTTTTAAATGTCAATAAATTTCAAATGAAATTTGGGTATATCTGAAATCCTTGAATAATTTACGCACCCGAAATTTTCGCCGGTATTTTTCGTCAAAAAAGTGCGTTAATTATGCGAGAAAATACGGTATTTGGTCATCTGCATATAGTAATGTGCTAAGTGATCCCTTATCCGAGATTCTACACCTGCAGGACAGACGTTCATCCACTTTCACAAAATTTTGTCATGTACATATTAAGTAAACTTGGAGAGAGACTACAGCCCTGTCTGACACCTTGATTTATGGCCACTTCTTGAAATAATCTTCCTTACCTAAATATATACAAATGGTTGTCCTTGCATACAGACTCTGAATAGCATGGACGAGGTAAAGTAGAAAGCCCCTGCATATTACAATTTCCCACAACCTACCTCTACACAGCCTGTCAAAGGATTTTTCATAACCTATAAAGGCCACATGTGTTCTCATTCATGGCACATCTTTTCTCAATTATTTGTTTTACTGAAAAATATTGTCACTGCAAGATTGTCCAACTCTAAAAACCACTTTGTTCCTCTAATAAAAGTGCCTCAAAGAAAGCTTTAAAGCGCTGATTAAGGATTCATAAATACAATTTATAACATGTACTTAAGAGGCTAATTCCTCTGTAATTGTTACAGCAGTTCCGTTGCCTTTTTAAATAAGGATATCACTTTTGCCTGCAACCAAGACTTGGGGACTTTACATTCTTTCCAACATTTATTGAATAAAGTCAAAAGTTGAGCCATAAAATCCTTCCCTCCATATTTCAGGAGTTCTGAGTTTATTTCATCAAGACCAGTAGCTTTTCTATTTTTGAACTTCTTAGTCCACCTCTAACTTTTCTATTGTTACAGGATTTACTTCTGATGATGTATCATCTTCACTTACCACAGAATCTTCTTCTGTAGGCACAAACAAAAGTTTTGTATAATGCTCAATCCACTAATTTTCTGTTACCCTAATTAAATGTGCCCTATCTCTTTCAGTACTACTGAAGTGCCTTAACAATTTATAGGCAATCATTGCATAATAGAACATCATTTTCTATGGATGGAACAAGTCTGCCCCAAGGTCTTTCATGTGCACTGCGTACTATTGCTTACCAAAATTTCTCTTTTCTCGGTAGATCTGTTTTGCGTCTTCCATTTGCAATTGCAGATATCTATGATATTCTTCCTTCTTTTCCCTTATTGCTACCGCTATCTCCTCATCCCAAATCTGTAAATCTTTCCTCCTGCGAACTTTTCTCTTATTCCCTAATGCTTCATCTGCTGCCTTCTTTATGTATTGTATACCACACATATTCTATATCTGCTCCATCTCCAGATGGAGATCATTTTAAGTAGTTTGAAAGGTGTGATTGATACAGTGTCCTGCAACTATCTTCTTGTAGCAGATGCACTTTGTAAATCTCATCAATATTTTTATCTTTTTTAAAAGTAGCTTTCTTCCATCTCTCCAACAATCGGATTTTTGAAAGTACTAAATAATGGTCGGAATGTACATTTGGTCCACTGTAAACACGAGTATCTTCTACAAATGCAGCCAGTTTCTCATTTACTATTATATAATCAATAATGGATTTAGAACCCCTCTATCATTCCCTACATATTTATTGTTGTCCCTCTTTATGAGAAAACTATTAGTCACTTTTAATTTATTGAAATTGACAAAAGTTCTCACAGTGTCGCCATTTTCATTTATAGTACTTTCACCCTGTGTGTCTATTATACCTGGAATAGGTACATCGCTAACTCTGGCATTTAAATCACCTGCTATGATTAAATGATCTGTTTTAACAGATTTATCGACTTCCTTCTGCAACATGTTACAAAAATTTTCTGTTTCTTCTTTTCTTCCATTTTCCGGTGCATATATTCCAATCACGGTGATATAACCTCTCTTAATTTTAATCATCACTATTCAGTCCTCACTGATACTATTCAGTTGCTTACATAAGTATAACTCTCTAGCCTTAGTGAGAACCGTGTATCCAACATTATTGCCACTCCACTCCTAGCTCTCGTATTCATATCAACGCCCGCATACTTCATAGTTATAAACTTATTTTTTCAGCTGCAAAATGCAAATTCATGTATGATGATGTAAAGATAGCTGAACATAGATTAGGTAACTGCTTTAAATCACTTCATAGTTACTGGTAATGAAGACAGGTTTAGTGAAAGTGATAATGGTAAAGAACTAAGAATAAAATAATCTGAATAGCTAATCATATAAAGTAAAATTTGGCTTGAAATATTTTGTTACAGATACTTTAAAAGAATCGTATTCATGAGAATACAATATTGGATAATAGTAACAAAAGTATAATATTGTTACGACAGTCTACTCGATCGTCGTAGGTACAGTGGAAACAAAATAATTACAAGATACCAATCAAGTCACTAATCACACCTTTAATTGTTATAGTAAAACAGTTCGTAATTAACAACACAGTGTCTACAACAAATCAAATGAAAATTGTTCATACGCAATAAAATGTCCACTAATATTAAAACTCAACTGTATTACAATTATACCGTCCGAATACAAAACGCAACACTTCACTAATAACTACTTGAACGTACACCGTAATAACTCGAACCGCTCTGGAAATATATCGTACTAATACTCTCGAACCGCACTAACCAATATCTCGCATTGAACTGAACTAAGGCCGCTAACCGATGTATTTATAGTCACGCTCACACACCAGAAGCTTCCAAACTGCGTCTTATATCTCGTGAACTACGTAATTACTACGGCCTTGACACAGTCCGAGCGCCCGAGCGAAGCCCGGCACAGTCGAGAAAATTCTCGCAAAATACGTCTAGTAGCACGTACACCACACGCTTACGTCGAGATCTTTCTGGCACATTCGATAAACGCATCGATTGTTCTGTGCTGTCGTAGCACTGCCCCCTCCTTAAGCCTGTTCGTCCCGAACTGGCAAAGCATCTCCGAAGTAATACTCGACCAGGCGATCTAGGTGGACGTCCTTGCGAAGGATAATTTTCCCGTTCTTCGAATTTAGTCTCGTGTGATCCGAACATCACGTTCCCAGGAATGCGAATCTTTCGCGCAACCACTAGCTTCGCTGGAATCACTCTCGATGCGTCATGTACTAATGACCTAAATACCACTGGCTGATCCAAGCTTGTTTGGTTCTCGTCAACAACCTCTTGCGTAACCTCATCTTCAGCCCTTTTACCCTCGGGCGCTTCTATCAGCTCAGGAACAAGCAAGAGTTTTGTCTCGACACCCATAGTTGGCTTTCCAATCACTTCTTTTGTCGTTATACTTATTTGTACTTCCTCTGCTAGTTCTTCCTCCATTGCCGCTTGCAACAGGGAGGTTTCCTCTTGACCAGACTCGTTGACTTTTTCTTCGACTAATGCCACTCGCTTAATCGAATGGTTGGTAGACCCTGTCATTTTAGCCATGCAAAGCTTTATATTCTCTTCGCCAACTTTCAGGACATTCTCTCTTAAGTCCACACGAATCCGTAGGCATTCATAATGTCCGTGCCAAGAATCACTTCATCGACAATGTCTGCAACGAGCATTTGGTAGCTAAACTCAAGAAGACCCAGGCGTACACGTACGTCTACCTTTCCTAGCACCTTGACGGGGCTTCCAGTCATAGTCTGTATTGTACAAGAGCTAATTAGAGGATGGCGGTTACAGACTAAGTCAGGGCGCACAATGGACACTGTTGCGCCCATGTCAACTGTAAATGATGTTGGTTTACCATCCGCAAATCCATTAACAATCAAGTTTCCACTGATCTTATGTAGCGTGGAAACTGTGTGCTGTTCTGGGCCTTTACTTCTCCAATTGGTGCGATCAGTCTCTTCTCTCTGTATCTTCTTCTCCCAACAGTCTACCTGTAGATGACCACGTTTTCCACAGTTGTAACATTTCGGTCTTCTGTCTTTTTCAAATCGTTGCGACTCTCTTGAACTCTTGAATTGTTTGTCCGACAACACTGTTTTTCTGCACCCATCGTAACGGTAATGTGATACAGGGATCTTCTGACTCCAACGTGATGGCACAAACCCATTAATGTAGCGGGACGCTGACTTGGCAGCTTCAAACTCTAGGGCGTGAACAAGAGCTTCTGAGCTATCTCGGTGTCTTGCCATTCGTAACACTTGCTGAAGTTCACAATCTCCGATGCCATCAATAAATGCCTGCACCGTAAACCTTATTCGGAAGTCTTCTGGTGCTTCAGGATAGGCCAATCTAATCAATCTGTCGACACTTGCTTCAAATTCTTGAAGACTTTCCCCGGAACGTTGTCGTCTTGTTCTCAACTGGGTGCAGTACACATCTCGTAAATGTTTATCACCATACCGTAATTCCAGAGCTTTTATCAACTCGGCATAGGTGTTCTGGCTGTCAGGTGGCACTTTCTGTAGTAGTTCTGCCGCAGGTCCTTTTAATGCAAGAACGAGTGAAACAGCCTTGTCTTTCTCTGTCCAATTATTTGCGCATGCAGCAGCTTCAAATTGGCGGAGGTACGTTGCCCAGTGAGTGCTTCCGTCAAAGGTTGGAGCTTTGACATGAACTGTCCCTACTGCAGGCAAAGTGACTTTCTCTGTTAACTTATTTTCTGTGTATTTTTCTGTCTTGATCACTGGTACAGTCTGTTCAGAAATTTGTTTTGGTTGAATCTTCATGCACTGTTCAACTTCAATTTTAATTTGTTCTCTTATGATTATTAACTAAAACTTCCGGGCTGAAAGGCCGTGGTCGATTGCTTAAGTTTCTGCTAAACGTTTCGGCCGCACCACCGGTGGCCATCTTCAGTAGCAAAAGAAAAGTGTTCGATAGATGATACGCCGAACACGTCTCCCAATGGACTGGGAACAAGCAACAGTGAGTACCTGCTACGAAGCCTCTATTTATAACATTTTGTCCGCTTCAGGTGTATCGCACGGACCAATGAGAAGCCAGCTCGTCATACTCAATTCTGATTGGCCATGGAAAATAGACCATGCCAGACACTATTTAAGGAGATGCTTTCTCCTCGGCGGTTCATAGCGACGGACGCTTTCTTATGAATATGGATGGACTCCAGATGCAGGCGAGTGAAGTAACCCCGGACAGAAGACAACACGCGAGCTTCATCAAACATTACCCGGTGATCGTCGTGGGACAGAGCGTGTTCAGCAACTGCGGACTTCTCCGGCTGGCCCAGGCGGCAGTATCTCCGATGTTCAGAGAGGCGCGTCCGGACACTACGCTTCGTGGTGCCTATGTAGACCTGGCCACACGTACAAGGAATACTGTACACCCCGCACGACGAGAGTGGATCCCTGGCGTCTTTCACCGGTCGCAGGAACTGTTGGATCTTTTTGGTTGGCTTAAAGATCGTCCTGACGCCCCGCTTACTCAGCAACCTGCCGATGCGATCAGTCACGCCACGGATGTAGGGCAAGACAGCAGAGCCAACAACCTCAGGCAACTCCGACTGGTCCGGCCTACCAGATCTTCTCGGCCGGGCAGCTCTCCTAACCTCCGCAGCAGAATAGCCGTTGGACTGCAGTGCTTTCTCGAGATGCCGAAACTCATCTTCGAGATACTGGGGCTCACAGATTCTTTTTGCCCGGTCTACCAGAGTCTTCAGCACCGCCCTCTTCTGCCTAGGATGATGATTGGAGGTCTTGTGCAGATATCTGTCGGTGTGCGTTGGCTTCCTATAAACTTTATGTCCCAAGCTGCCATCGGTCCTTTTCAGGACCAACACATCCAGAAAAGCCAATTGATCACCACTCTCGCGCTCCATCGTAAACTGTATGCGCGGGTGTACAGCGTTCAGATGTTCAAGGAAGCGTTCCAACTCTTCATCCCCATGGCTCCAGACCACGAAAGTGTCGTCCACATACCGCAACCAACACTCCGGCTTCAGAGGCGCAGATGAAATTGCCAACTCTTCAAATCTCTCCATATAGAAGTTTGCCACCACAGGGCTGAGAGGACTTCCCATGGCAACGCCGTCCAACTGTTCATAGAAGCCGCCATTCCACTGGAAGTAGGTCGTTGTTAGGACCTGCCGGAACAAAGCAGTGATGTCCGCCGAGAACAGGTCACCCAAATACCCCAAGACCTCCTGAATAGGGACCGGGAAGTCCTCTCAGCCCTGTGGTGGCAAACTTCTATATGGAGAGATT
Source organism: Magicicada septendecula (assembly GCA_034769895.1). Classification (NCBI taxonomy): domain Eukaryota; kingdom Metazoa; phylum Arthropoda; class Insecta; order Hemiptera; family Cicadidae; genus Magicicada; species Magicicada septendecula. Next base: position 216,808,175 of record CM068370.1, read on the forward strand.
TGAAGAGTTGGCAATTTCATCTGCGCCTCTGAAGCCGAAGTGTTGGTTGCGGTATGTGGACGACACTTTCGTGGTCTGGAGCCATGGGGATGAAGAGTTGGAACGCTTCCTTGAACATCTGAACGCTGTACACCCGCGCATACAGTTTACGATGGAGCGCGAGAGTGGTGATCAATTGGCTTTTCTGGATGTGTTGGTCCTGAAAAGGACCGATGGCAGCTTGGGACATAAAGTTTATAGGAAGCCAACGCACACCGACAGATATCTGCACAAGACCTCCAATCATCATCCTAGGCAGAAGAGGGCGGTGCTGAAGACTCTGGTAGACCGGGCAAAAAGAATCTGTGAGCCCCAGTATCTCGAAGATGAGTTTCGGCATCTCGAGAAAGCACTGCAGTCCAACGGCTATTCTGCTGCGGAGGTTAGGAGAGCTGCCCGGCCAAGAAGATCTGGTAGGCCGGACCAGTCGGAGTTGCCTGAGGTTGTTGGCTCTGCTGTCTTGCCCTACATCCGTGGCGTGACTGATCGCATCGGCAGGTTGCTGAGTAAGCGGGGCGTCAGGACGATCTTTAAGCCAACCAAAAAGATCCAACAGTTCCTGCGACCGGTGAAAGACGCCAGGGATCCACTCTCGTCGTGCGGGGTGTACAGTATTCCTTGTACGTGTGGCCAGGTCTAATAGGCACCACGAAGCGTAGTGTCCGGACGTGCCTCTCTGAACATCGGAGATACTGCCGCCTGGGCCAGCCGGAGAAGTCCGCAGTTGCTGAACACGCTCTGTCCCACGACGATCACCGGGTAATGTTTGATGAAGCCCGCGTGTTGTCTTCTGTCCGGGGTTACTTCACTCGCCTGCATCTGGAGTCCATCCATATTCATAAGAAAGCGTCCGTCGCTATGAACCGCCGAGGAGAAAGCATCTCCTTAAATAGTGTCTGGCATGGTCTATTTTCCATGGCCAATCAGAATTGAGTATGACGAGCTGGCTTCTCATTGGTCCGTGCGATACACCTGAAGCGGACAAAATGTTATAAATAGAGGCTTCGTAGCAGGTACTCACTGTTGCTTGTTCCCAGTCCATTGGGAGACGTGTTCGGCGTATCATCTATCGAACACTTTTCTTTTGCTACTGAAGATGGCCACCGGTGGTGCGGCAGAAACGTTTAGCAGAAACTTAAGCAATCGACCACGGCCTTTCAGCCCGGAAGTTTTAGTTAATAATCGTAATGACACCGGCCGTGAAAGCCTACGCACTAAGATTGTTCTCTTATGTTTGCCATTGAGTTTTCTACTGCAGATATTTTTGTTGACATAACTTCTTCCACAGTCAAGACAGATTTTTCTACTTTAGCTATTTTATTTGACATGGATTCTTCTACGTCAGATATTCTGGTAATCTGATTATTGAGCTCACCTCGTAATTCACCTACGTCACCACGTAGGAGACCCAATTCTGCGGTAGTATGTTCTTGCATCTGCTTTTGTTCATGAATTAATGCTTTGATGTCACCTGCTTCACATTTACGTTCCTCTGCCTCCTGCTTACATTCCTCTGCCTCCTGTTTATGTTCCTCTGCCTCCTGCCTGCGTTTTTCATCCTGTCGTTTTTCTGCTTCTTCCGCTTTCTCATCCTGTCGTTTCTCTGCTTCTTCCTGTGTCTGCCGCAGCAGTGTTTGTAAAGTTTCCATCATCTGACTGGGATCCATGCTTACCGATTAATTACGAATCACACTCGTCTTTTACAAAGTGTCCACTGTTTCCACTGTTAACTGTTTTATCCCACTTCTGACACCACTGTTACGACGGTCTACTCGATCGTCGTAGGTACAGTGGAAACAAAATAATTACAAGATACAAATCAAGTCACTAATCACACCTTTAATTGTTATAGTAAAACAGTTCGTAATTAACAACACAGTGTCTACAACAAATCAAATGAAAATTGTTCATACGCAATAAAATGTCCACTAATATTAAAACTCAACTGTATTACAATTATACCGTCCGAATACAAAACGCAACACTTTACTAATAACTACTTGAACGTATACCGTAATAACTCGAACCGCGCTAACCAATATCTCGCATTGAACTGAACTAAGGCCGCTAACCGATGTATTTATAGTCACGCTCACACACCAGAAGCTTCCAAACTGCGTCTTATATCTCGTGAACTACGTAATTACTACGGCCTTGACGCAGTCCGAGCGCCCGAGCGAAGCCCGGCACAGTCAAGAAAATTCTCGCAAAATACGTCTAGTAGCACGTACACCACACGCTTACGTCGAGATCTTTCTGGCACATTCGATAAACGCGTAGATTGTTCTGTGCTGTCGTAGCAATATTCAAAGAATCAATGTTGACATTTAATCTGATTATACAAGCAAGATGGGTTTTACTGTAGATTTCTCATAAGTATCTTGGAGTTTGCTCTGCTTTTCATGTTTTATCTTTACAATTTCTTTATCATCATCATCATCATCATCATCATCATCATCTGAAAGGATTAAACCAAGGATGGTTTGTTTTGGTCTCAAACAGGCAAAGATTAGAGCTGGTCACTCCACCACTTCCTCGAATGTCCCACACCTCTCTGTCCCCTCGGCTTATATTTCATAGTTGTTTGGGGTGCGGCAGTCATCCATTTGGCAAAGATGTTCCCACCAATACAGCCAATACTGGGCAATCCTGTCAAATATACTCGTAATATTCAGTTCCTGCCGTATATCTGTTTCTTCTATGATCATGGAGAGTATACCCTGCCATGTACCTGAGAAATATCATTTCAGCTGCTTGCATGCGACCGGCCTGGCCTTTTGTTAAAGTCTAATTCTCAGATAAAGAAGAACCTAACCTAACCTAACGTAACCTAACCTAATTCTCTTTAAAGTCCAACCTATAAAGAAGTGTGGGAAGGACCATCACCTTGTAGAATTTTAGGTGTGACTCGAGTTTGCCTAACGGTCCTGCACATAAGGTTGAACTTATGCAACTTATCCATAAAGTTGTTGCTTGTATTATAAGACACACTGTAGCCCAGGTATGCAAAATTGTTGACTTGTTCCAGGCTGTATTGTCTACAACAATTTTTGCCGTATGGGATCAGTTCAACGAAAATCCATTACCTTGGTCTTAAGTGTGGTTATTTGTAATCCACAAATATTTTCCACAATTTGTAAATATTTTTTTTTATATTTATATTACTTGTTGAATAAACATACAGTGGTGTTTCTTCTTATAAATAATCTATATGGTTATTTTACAATTGGCATTATTTTCAAGGTTTTTACTTGTCTTATTGTCTAAAAAAAAAAAGTTGTATTGTATTTAATAATTCAACAATTATTGTACAGGGTGATTCAAAAAGGACTTAACAACTTTGAAAGCATACAGAAATTTATTCAGACAACTTAGAGTCGGTTGAGGTGTCATTTTGAAGCAAAACACATCAAGTTTTGACTCACGTAGTCCATTAATACCGAATACACCCACCAGCAGTGCTGTCACCATTGTTGTTGAAAATGGCTACTTTTACTGGTGCGGAACGTGCTCGCTATGTGTTTTGGTTTCACGATACGCAATCAGCAACTGCAGTTCAACGTAAATTCCGTACTTAGTATGGTAGGGAGCCTCCTAGTAGGCCTACAATTTACTCTTGGCACCAAACCTTTGTTGAGACTGGTTGTTCTGCACGACATGCAAAATCACCAGGACATCCACAAGTTCCTGAAGCTGCTGTGGAACAACTCAGAGAAAGCTTTTCCCGTAGTCCTAAGAAATCAACTAGACGTGCGTCACATGAGACTGGCATTCCATAACCAACTGTTTGGCGCGTATTACGTAAACGCTTGCACTTGAAGCCATACAAACTAACCATGGTTCAACACATTACAGATGAAGATAAAGTCGCTCGCCAGCAATTTTGTGTGGAAATGTTTGATAGAATTGCAGACAACGAGACATTCCTAGACAATGTAATTTTTAGTGATGAGTCAACGTTTCACATTAGTGGCAAAGTGAACACCCATAACTGCCGAATATGGGGGTAGTGAAAACCCCCATTAAACCTTGCAGCATATTCGTGATAGCCCTAAGGTCAATGTTTTTTGTGCCCTTAGCAAACAAAAAGTGTACGGGCCATTCTTCTTCCAGGAGGCAACCATAAATGGTATCGTGTATCTGTATATACTAGAAAATTTTCTAATTCCTCAGTTAGACGAGGATGACCAAGATGGACGCCTTTTTACTATCAGCAAGATGGGTCACCACCTCACTACCGCGTAGAAGTCCAATTCCCAGGTCGGTGGATTGGTCGTGCAGGTCCAATTGCATGGCCACCTCGCTCCCCAGATTTGACACCGGTAGATTTTTTCTTGTGAGGTTTCATTAAAGATCGGGGTTTTGTACCACTTTTACCTGCTGATTTTGCTGAGCTGAGACTTTGAATTAACGCCGCCGCTGCAGAAGTGACGCCCGACTTACTGGCTAAAGTCTGGAATGAAATCGACTTCAGGTGGGATGTATGCCACATCGAACCACAATGAATGTTGGATGACAAACTTGATGTGTTTTGCTTTGAACACCTCAACCGACTCTGTAAGTTATCTGAATAAATTTCTGTATGCTTTGAAAGTTGTAAAGTCCTTTCTGAATCACCCTGTACTTTGTCTCTATGTAATTACATTAATATAAACATTTGTGAAAGATTGCCTACTGTCGTATCAAAAACATACAATGTTCAGCACTTAGCATGTAAATTCTGAATATAGCAAATAATATAATATACATTCTTCACATCTCTATCAGCATATTTCTTACACATTCACATAATTCTTACCCTCTCCTTAATGGACCATTAGAGTCATGTTAACTGACCACTTTTTTTTTCAGAAATTTAATTAAGAGAGTTGTGTTAGTGGTTATAATCACAAACAGAATTAGCAAAGTTGCACCAGTGTTAATTCTGTTTGTTACTTTTTTTCAGTTAATAATCGTGTAACACACTGACATTGTCAACACCAAACTCATTTATCATTCTATAATGCATCATCTCTGGGATGCTAAAGTCATCACCAAACACTGAAATGTTGGTCTGCCTTATTATTCATGCACACCCTTTAAGTCAGAGGTCCCCAACCTTTTTTTTACTTTTGTATCCCTCGACAACTTATCTGATTTTCAATAATAATACTCTGCCCATCCACTTGTTAACTGGATACTGCAAACATTTTATGTAGGTTACTTATGTGTAGTTATTAACATCTTGGAAATCTACCAATGTAGTAAATTTTATCAGCTGAACTCATGACACAAGAACACATTCAGCAAGTGTTTGTGGTCTGAAAACGTTACAATAGTTAACTCAAAATAAAGGAATGAGTGTAGAAATCATATGGTACTATGACAATATTCAATGAAGGGTGTCATTCTGATGCTACAGGTGATCAGTTAAACATTTGCATACAAGCTAAACTGGGCTTCATACGAAAGGGTAAGTTCTTTCTTCACTTAAACCAATTTTTGCCTAAGCAAATATTTACTGAAACACATTAGTTAAAGATATTTAGAAACACCTCCATGTATCTCCAGTCTCCTATTTAGAGATTCCATGTGATCCAGTTCTTCACAGATGATATATGACATTTACCTCAGTGTCAGTGTGATGATACAGATAAGTATTTCAAGGTATTCATAATTTAACAAACTGAATGTTTGTTTAAATTTGATGTGTTTCTTTTTTGATGTAGTCAAATGATACTCAATGCATATCATAGTAACAAACATAAAACTGATACTCACCAATTTGTCTTTCCTGGCAAGACCTTTACCACACTCAGTACACGTGAAACTTTTATTGTTGTTTTCTACTTTTTGTTTAGGCTTCTGTTGTTGGTTAGTGGTCTGTGTTGGAACTGAGGTTGGAGGAGGCGGTGGTTTTCTTTCTGCTTCACTGAAGTTTGGTTGTTCTTGTGGTTGCTGATGCTGATGCTGCTGTGGTTGTTGATGCTGTTGATGAGGATGATGCTGGAAATTGATTCCTGGATGGGTATTATAGTCAGGCGCCCTAAACAAATATATCCATTACATACAATGATCTATGTCTTATAGAAGACTTATGCCATATAAGAATGTTTCAAGTTTTCAAAAGCATATCCACTGTCAAATAAAACAATAGTTTGAACTGAGTTTAAATTTTATTCAATTTATTAGAATACTGTGAACCATATAATATAATGTTTAGAATCTGTTTTTAATGTTTCTGAACAGGTATATGCAATTTAATCTTTTACAGTATATTTTGTAATATCAGATGAGCAAAAAAATATATAGTAAATCCTCTATATAAAGCTCCTCAAAAGATTATGAAAAAAGAGCTTATAGCTTCATATGTGGCTTATCCTTATATTTGGGGGGGGGGGGAAGACAGAGAGATTTACACCTTGTTGACGATTTACACCAAGCATCTTCTTTCACAACATAAAAATCAAAGTCACAAGTGAAAGAGGAAACCTTGTGCTCTGTTTGACAGCAACTTGGCACATTTTACGATGTAGCAACCAATATGCCAATGCCCTAGATCACCCTTCCGTTGCTGGCTCACAGCACAAAGAATATTATATGTAAATTATTTTCCACAACAACCTACTATACAAACCCTTTAAATTAAAGTTTGGAGATCATGATGTTTTCACCAACATATAAAACACTTAGGCCCACCACGCACTGAGACGAAACAGTTTCGCAACTGTTTCTTATGTCTTAAAATCTCATGTATTTATATAGGGGGTGCGTGCACTACAGCAACAGAAACAAAACTGTTTCCTACGGTGGAAACAGCAAGGGGACAGTGTAACGTTTTAATTCTATTTGCTTTAATTAAACATTCTTCCATCTACCTTATTTGTTTACCTTTCGGACGCCATCTTGCATTGCTGCCAATTTCTGAAACTCAAATACTTACCCATAGTTTGTGAAGGCGTATTTTGTGAGAGAAAATGGTTGTTGAAATAAATAGTTAGTCTACTTATTCTCAATGAATTAAAATTTATTAGTCATTTACTTTCATCAAATAATAAAAATCCCCTTCACATCAAAATATTCTTTCCCCCTCCCTTCTCTGTTCTGACTCTAACAATAATGATACCTTGATTCATTGAACATAATAAAAAATAGAAAAGAAATTACATACATATATTCAAACGTGGTACAAAATTTAAGCATCAATACTTAGATCTATTTTTTGCAAACCAGCGCTCTTTTATGATATAATTTTCATTCACACACACATACACCCGTACCCCATTCCCTTAGAGATCTCATTTTAATAATAAAATTAAAAGAATGATGTTGAATTTGATAACCCCGACTAATTTTGCTTTACCCCACCAATGTTACTTAGCTGTTTATCTGTCCGAAAGAGTCCATTTTCCTGTGTAATTTTTCTTTTTCACTCCGTACTTTTTGTACTACCTTTACTTTTTACACCAAACTGTTATTTCATATTAAACTACTTCTTGGAACTGATTTTTTCACATTTACGTTAACATTGTTATGTACGGGCGCTTTTTATTTATTTTGCTCCAGAACTTTTATTTGTGACCGGCCGGTACAAAGGTGTAATTTTAACTGGGACGAATTGAACTGCGTTGATTTCTGAGATGTGGGGGGGGGGTCACGTGGTCTCATTGCATTGTTTTAATTTTGTTATGTAGCCAGATTTGAAAGCATTGTTTAATTCGCCCCACATTCCAGCAGTGACGTATTCCTGGGTTTGCCCCTGACGTCATATGTTGTTTTGTTTAACATGCATAGTTCACAGGTCAGATGGCTAAAAATAACTGTCTCTAGCAGTTAAACTGTTGACCTTGAGTCAATTCATATACACTGCTTATAATCCCAATAATATTTTCAAATACAATTTATTTATGTTTATATTTCCCCAAAATATCCCTGGGTGGGCTTAACTATACTGTTACAACAGAAGGGTTGTGGAAACGTGCTAGTCCTACTGTTTCTTATGGAAGTCCGCGCACTGCAACTAAACAGTTTTGAAACTGTTTCGTGGTGGGGATAGGTGCCACAGCCCCCACCACAGTACACAACAGCAGTCTGTGAGCATACTGAACGTGCTGAAGTCTTCTTTGTTATTATATTAACATGTAAATATAGTTATTTGAACTCAATTATTATTAAATGAGTTACACACACAAACTAATCATTGAACGACGGAAAACTTGAACACTTAGTCGATGAAGTGGAAAAGCAGCCTGTTTTGTTGTCAAAAGATTTTTGAATGACTATACGGACATAAATCTAAAAAATAAACTGTACGAAGGACTGTGTATACTGTTATAATTGAAGACTGAGATGGAATTTATTTAATAATTAGTTTATTAAATAAAGTATTAGCCTATGTAATTAACACTGTTTACTTTATTTATATAAATTTACTTTATACGCTTGTTTATTTTATATACAACACCATTTACTTAAAACTATGCAGGCTAACTGCTTACGTTTCATTCATAAATTGGCATTCAAAATGAAATCACTGCAGTATTAAAATATTAAATGATATGCTGTTTAGCGTTAAATATAAAATTTACATATTAGAAATATCATTCATGTACGTATGAACCATACATGGAAAATACATATATAACAAAATACATTTTATGTTGAATATTTTTAAATCATACAAAATATCTATAAGTGTTTGTATAGAAAATATTTCTTATTATTAGTATGCTCCTGAGCTGCAGAACTGCTCACTATTTCGAATGAAGTACATTTATTGTTAAATATATTTCGATACTAGATACATTTTTAATTTTGGAAAAAATTACAAAAGTCCCAATTATTCTGACATCTTTAGTAATACAACAAATGTAGAGCACTCCGTCATACAATATTGTGTGTGTGTGTGTGTGTGTGAATACAAAATATTCAGATTTTGGTTAAAATTAATTTTAGTCCGATGCAAAGCTAGATTTTCACAAATTGGGCCTGAAGTCCCAAAATTTTGAAATTTCCAAAACTTAACATAACCTTCAGATATTAGTTAAAATTCTCTTTAATTTCATATCCCACATAGACCTTTGCGATTTTTTCACAATTTTATCCCCCTGATATTTTATATCCCGCCACCCTATTGGGGAAGGGGGTCAGTCTTAAAAAACAATAGATTTTTGTAGGGTAAAAGTATTACGCATCCCAAGTTTGATGATAAGTCGTATTAACAAACTTGTTTGCTGGTCCTGTAAAACAACGACTGTACTTGAGATTTGGTTTTGAAGGAAATGCAAATGGTTTCATAAAGAAATCGGACGACCACATCTTACACATATGTATTGTCTATTTCAAGTAAGATGGACCGGATGGGTGGCAGTGAGAACAGACATTCACCATATTTATGACAGTAACAGATGTGACCACCAGTACATAATATAACTAGTGTTGTAATGTCCCAGTACTTCCTTCAAAATAAGAGAAATCCAAACCAGGCAAACGTATCTGACTTTATGTTTGTATGTTTTGTTTCTGAAATGTTTAATATCATAAACGTTCTTATTTTATACAATAGATAGCACTTTGTTGATAAACTATCTTTGTTAACAACCCTACAGAATTATGTAGCACGAAAATCCAGTAAAAATGCCTCTGCTGAAATAACTTCATGAGGAAATTTCTGCATTATATAATATGAAGAACACAAAATAAATAATTTCGGATCAGCATTAGGTGAGTGTTCAACGAACGAATAAGTGGATGAGCAACTGTTTCGTTGCAGTGCACGCAGGCATAGAAACAAAACAGTTTTGTTGTAAGGGCGAGAAACAGAGACAAAACAGATTGGGAACAGTTTTGTTGCAGTGCGCGGGGGCTCTTAGGTATTTAATATTTTAAATATCTACATTTAAATTTTTGTTATTTTAAATAATTTGTAGTTAATGGTTTTTGGCAGTCTAAAACTGAAACTGAATAGCAAAAATACAAGCCTACAGTAAATGTTATTAAATTATTCTTAATTTCAAAATTTTTAGTGGGTTATGTGTCATTAATGAAAACCATTATTCTTCGTATTGTTTAAATTAGCAGCCATCCTTACTATTTCTTTTATGAATTTGCTAACTGCTATAATTTTTTATTGTTCGACTAAGCTTTTCGTCATTACTGACATCTTCAGGTCTTAAACAACGTCTATCATAAAGATATAGATAAAGAAAGAAGAATTAAAAAATGGATCAGGTATGTAGATGACATACTAATAGTTTGGGAAGGTGAAGTAAATGAATTTAAAAAATTTACGGAACAACTAAATAACATAGAAAAAACAATAAAATTTCAAGAAGAAATTGGAGGATTAGAAATTAATTTCCTGGATATCAATATAAAAATTGAAGATAACAAACTTAAATTCGATATATATAGGAAAGAAACATACTCAGATTTAATAATTCCACAAGAATCATATCATCCAGTCAATTATAAAATGGCAGCATTAAATTCATTTTGCTATAGAGCTATAAATTATCTAGAAAATGAAGAACTCAAACAAAAAGAATTAAAGAAAATACAACAAATAGCAAAAAATAATAATTACAACCCTAAAATAATTAATAGAATAGTTAAGAAAATAGAGGAAAATAAAGAAATAGAAAATAACAAAAAAGAAAAAACAAATGAAGAAAAGAAATATAAAGGAGCAATAACATACATAGGATATCAAACAAAAATGTTACAAAAATGTTTCGAAAAATATGAAATACAGATAGGAATAAAGAAAACGAAAAATGTATTCGAATATATAAAAAATGATAAAACAGAAGAAATTCCATTAACAGAAAAAAGCGGCGTATACAAATTAAAATGTGGGGAATGTAATAAGATATATCTGGGAGAAACTGGAAGAAAATTTAAAATTAGAATGAATGAACACGCAAAAGGAGAAGGGGTTAGAGTAACGAACTCACTATATGCAAGACATTTCAACGAATCAGGCCATAAATTCATAAATCCCCATGAAAATATGGAAATAATCAAAATAGAAAACAATCCGCAAAAAAGAAAATTAATAGAAGAACTAGAAATACTTAAAGTTAAAAAAGAAGATAAAAATAAATTAATGAATATAAAAGTAGATTTTACAAATGAAGAAATATTTTATTATATATTAAACAATAAACAAAAATAAATTAAAATAATAAGAATAACACACTAAAAAATTACGAAATGTAAAAGGTTACAAAAAAATTATAAGTCAAGAATGAAGAAATTAACGGGAGATTCTTAAAACAATTTGACGGACGTTAGAAAAATGCCTAACGGAAAAAGGTAGACAAAGTTCCCGTGAAGAGCGGTAGCAGCTGAACCAATAGGAGGGGCGATGACATAAGGGGAGGGGCCTAAAGTATAAAAGCTTACAACGTACAGTTGATAGACGTTGTTTAAGACCTGAAGATGTCAGTAATGACGAAAAGCTTAGTCGAACAATAAAAAATTATAGCAGTTAGCAAATTCATAAAAGAAATAGTAAATTGAAAACCATTAGTCAAATGTGCAGTTAATTATGCATTTATATTTACAAATATTAGTCTAGTGTTTAATAAGTACAGTACTATAAACAGAAATCAGCCAAATTAAAGTAGTCTGTCTGAGTTTTAGATGAATCCAATGGCTTAATGAAATCATGTAAAATATGTAATGTTATACAACTGACATGTTTATAACAATACTAATTAATAATGGAAAATGGAAATTGTAAAATGTACGAAAAAATCAGATCAAGCCTACAGGTAATTTTTTCTATAGACCTATTACCCAGCAAGAGTGAAAGGCTTGCTGTAATATAAGTGCTTATGACATGAATTATGGAATTGAATATTTATGCAGTGTCGGCTACATAAAATAACACTTGCACGGTTTTAATACCCACCTCAAAATGTTGTACAGTACAAACAATAATTGTCATCGTTAAACTGCTACATAATAATGTAAATATAACACAGTATATGAAAATCAATAAACTTCTAGTAAAGAGTAGTTCCATTAAGCCAAAATGTTGTTATCACTTTTATCATAACTACTTTCAACTACAATCTGAATAAGATACCAAATGTAGTTTACGAGTGGGATATGGAAAGTTGATGACTCCTAGCATTACTTAGAATTTTATCATACATTCAATACAAATTTTATCATACATTCAATACAAACGAGTTAAGGGCTTATTTCTAGCCATAGGGTGAGCTTTCTCTATACGAGTAATGGCACTCAACCAGAGTACTGTTGACATAAAACTGTACAAAGTAATGAATAGAACTTGTACACTGAAAAATTTCACATGCATTTGAATTCTAAAATAGGAAACACGTGGTCTCAAAAATCGTGCCAAATGCGGTTTACTACTGTTTTATCGAAGACTTTAAAGCACTGTTCTTATGGGGATTTTAGAGGGAATTCACAACATGAGTGTTAAATGTGGGTCAGTGTTATATCCGGACGTTCTACACAAGGGTTCATTGTACATCTTAGAATTTTCCTAGGTAGGCTCCCTCCTTAAGTCAGTGTCAATTCAATTTTATTTATTAATACAATTCATTTCTTATTGAATGTTATTACTGCCAAAGCTGAAAAACTTTAACAAAGTTACATTTGTATAACACAAAAGCATACTGATCAAGGCCTTGAAGTAATGTCTTATTATAAAGCATATATATTAAAAATATATATACCAACCATGTTCCAATGGAACGTAGGACTCTGACTCCATCATCATAACCAAGACCATCATCAGGTACCATAGTGAATGTCGGTTCCTGACCAGGCTGTGGCTGAGGTACCTGTGGTACTTTGAGGGTATAATGTGTTTGCGCCTGAGACTGCACATGTACCTGTCCCTCAAGCTTCACTTTGTGTGCCATTGCCTGTGCCTGTGCAGCCATATGCTGCTGCATTGCCGTATGTGCAGCTGCTTCTAAATACGCCACTTTCGCAGCTTCACTCATTTTGTCCATCTAAAATCAACAAACAGAATTTTCAATTTGTATATTCTATAGATTAAACAAAATGAATCCCTTTTGTAAAAAAATTCCTACTACAGATGCTAACAAAACATTTTAATTTTTTACCTGCTAGTGCACCAGAATCCAATGTTAATAAAAGAGTACACGACGCTAAAGGTAGAATTAATATGTTCATCTTACAAAACCATCCACTAGCAGAGCCAGTGCTACTCACTGGATCACTGATTTTTTGTATATAAAAAAGAGGAAATTATTCCTCTTTCCAAAACAAGCTTTCTCTTTATTCTAAAAGGTAGTTTTATTTAATCACTATTACTCAAATTTTTACTTGCAAGTGTGTTCAACTCACTTACTCACTTAGTTTATTTAACATGTAGTTTTGTAGGCAGACTTCACAATTCCCACAGTTTGGATAGATTAAAAGGTAGACTCTGTCAAAAGGGCATACACTTTACATTTTGTTAGGAACCTTCGTTTGTTTTTAATTACACATGCAGGCAAACCCATCAACACGAAAGTACATAGTTTTATCTTGCCACATTTATAGAATATTACAGCCACATTAATATATAAATAATATCTGCTTCCCCTAGGTTTATGTCCTCAGGTGTAATGAATTGGTTTCAGAAATACTGGGTAGATATAGCAATATGCTACTTCTTAGATGAATAAGTAAAATCTTAGAAACATAACAGATTACAATGCCTTAACTAAATTTTGCTAACAAATTTTCAAACCAGACATGTATAATCTTTCCATTCTTAGTTAAATCCTGATGTAAACAAACCCGTGTGGCATATCTACAATGCTATTGGTCAAGGACATTAACACTGTTCACACAGTAATATGTTATAGACATGATAGAATGTCTGTATAGTCACGTGAGAGTTGTCTGACCATTTAGTGTTACATAAGTGGTTTTTTTATTATGACAGTTAATAATCTTTGTTTATGAATACATAGTAGAACTTTTTCACTGCTAATTAGATATACTGATTATCCGCCAGCATTTCAGTATACGAGTGTCTCAGTGCTACATATTTGATATATTTTGTACTAAATAAACTTTACAACTTTTCTGTTTTGTTGTGATTTTAAACAGTGAATAAAAAAAAACATTAACTGGTGTTATAAAATTTCTCAATGTTGCTCTGACAAAGTTGCACAAATTTTAGTTTGGTCAGTAATGTACAAATTATCACAATTTACATGTGTTTATACGGTATCAAAATTATATGAACCCTGTCAGTACTGCTTCTGTCAATGCGGCACACCTCTAATTCAGGCACCAAATAGCGTTTCAGATGTGACATGCCTGTTTGTTTACATCAGGAATGAACTACAAATGAAAACAGTATAAACTACACATATGTAAGAGTATGTACTTAGAGATATAAGAGTATAAACTAAGAGTACGAACTAAGAATGGAACTCGAGAGACATGGCGTTTTTATGATCTATGTACCATCACTTTTGTTTTAAACAACTGTCATTGGTACTTAACAGTTTTGCAAGTAACACATCAGTAAAGGATGTAACAGTGTTGATAGCATAATAATAAAATCATATCATAAGCAAAAAAATTCCTTTTACTTATCACTCTATGTGTCAAATAGTAGTTTCAAGAGTGTTTTATTATTCAATGTTTGAATATGACACCTGTTAAATGACAGTCCTGCTGCACCACACATTCTTTTAAGTGGTGTTGAAAGCTGTCCATTACTCCTCGTAACATATCATCAATGACTTACTGATGGCAACTGTGATGTGGTCCTTGATCCCAATGTTTGCATGTGTCTTGAATTCCTCTTTTTTGAGATACCTCCATAAGAAAAAATCACTACAGGGGATTGGGTTGGCCAATAGATGCCACTATTAATTGCTGAAAACAGGTCTGTCACATAAATCCATGCATATTCTGACCGTGTGCGCAGTCTTGATGAAATCATAAATTGTCTAAATCCCATTCAGCATCCATAATTGAGGAAGGCAGAAGTATTGTAGTATCTTTACATACCATTCACTGGCAATAGTTACAGCCACACCCTCATCTTCCTTGAGAAAACAGGGCCCAATAATTCCAAAGGAAGTGATTCCATACCACACGGTTGCTGTGCTCAGGCTTGATGTGCAGTTGATGTGGGTTCACAGGGCTTGATGGGCTGTTAAAAAAAAAATAATAATGCAATATTTTTATTTACAGATGTTCATAATTCGAAGTGTACTTTATCTCAGCATAATTAAGGTGTGTGACATCTGTGGATTTTTTCAAAGATCATATATGGTAGTGCAAAACTGTGTGCATGCAACGAAATTTTGAGGCTGAATTCCCTGCACAATTCTGAGTCAGTAAGAGTGAAAATGGAGATCCTGATGCAATATTCTCCTGAATGAACTATCACAATTTGCACAGCTCTAGAGTGTTGGGCATAACTTCTGAGGCTCTGCAAGATTGCTGTATGAACATTTTCTTTCATTTCCAGTGTCCGGACTGTCTTTTAGCTTGTTCTTAGTTTGTGGTCACAAGCAGTTGCTGTTAATCTAAAAGAACTGGATCACCTTCTAACAGTACAACCAAATGGCACAGTCACATGAAGTCCTAAGTTGAAATATTGCCTGAATCTCCACTGTGTAGCACCTATTGTTATTCCTCAAATAAGTTTAAACAGCGAAAGCACAGTTATCAGCAGTCTAGTTCCCCATGTCAAACAAACAACAGCTCATTAACAAAAGAATGCCGTCACTGTATTAAATGCACTATGAACGCTTCCGCACCCCATGTAACTAGAACTAATTTACATTCACTTCTCTCTCTACTTCACTCTAAATGTAATTGGTAGACAGCTCTCTGTTTTATTCAAGATGGGATATCATTTCTTATCATTCTAATTTTATTCAACAATTTAAAAAAAATAGTCCCTCCATATTACCTCTTGCTCCTCAAAGTATTTTATTGTGGTGAATTCCTCAATCCTTCAACATTCCACATCCAATTAAATCCAAACATAATTCCTGCCTTTTGAATGTTTAATGTAAACAGTCCAATTAAACTGTATAACGAAAAGTTCGTATTATCTGGCTTAAGAGAAATAATTCTTCAAAAGTCTCAACTCAATACTGACATAGCTGTTGCTTTATGTGATACTCTGTGACAAGTTTCCCTTGCATTCAGAGTACTACACCCTTGAACACTTAACAGTTCATTTACTGTTAGGTGCAGTTTCCTAAAAGCATAAGGTGCCCTGGACCACTACATACTTATCTGCCCTCTGAGGAGTCACTCAGACATCTGTGCAAGATTAAGTACTTTTTCAATGGTTTACTTAATAGTAATATGCATATTCTTCTTTCTGTTTACTTCCATGTTCTACAAGAAATGGAAATATTGCAATAGCATGAAAAAAACATGGTTAATACAACTATATAGTCACAACTTAAGACTCATAAATTGTTGAGTGCTCACAATTGAACCCAAACTGATAATAATCAAGCTTTATCAAGAGAGGAGCACAACTTTTTTAATAAGACCTTTCCAAATAATCTGCCCATCACTGAAAGCACGCTGACTGTCCTAAATCAAATGGCTTCCTCAGGAGGTTTATCTTGTTTATCCACTGCGCTGGATAGTATCCTATTTCAGAGTGATGATGATGATGATGATGACATATCTAGAATGTGACTGAATCATAAAGTGAAGTTAGTTGATTCAATCTTTCAGGGCCCTATCAATGATAAGATTGTACCCTATGCTTTTTTGCCTTCAATTTGTCAGTATTAATTCTTTCACTTGGCGAGCAATGTTGAACACCATCAATAGCTTCAAGGATTGCCTTAGTACAGTGTCTATCTCCCCTTCCAAAACACTATCCAGGATGATTGTCACTCAGATTGGGTTGAATACTCTTTACAATCTCAAAACAGTTAGCTCTCTCTCTTTGTCACTACACGCCCCACTTCATTTTTTTTTTTAAATTGGTGCTTTACTGGTTGATCTTTCATAACGAATAATCAATGTCATGTCCGGGTGTTAGGCTCTGAAATGTAGGACTGATAGGTTTCATCTTTTATCTTCTTCACAGCATCTCTCCACTCTCCGCAGCTTTATTATACTTTTGTAAACTTGAGTGCACGCTTGTATGCTATTTCCTTCATTGTTTTGTTTTAACTAATATTTGTTCTTTGATTTACCATTTGCATTCTAGATGCCTGACCTTATGTTTTTCTATGGAGTCGTATACTCAGCCATCAGTCTTATTGCTTCGGTACAGTTATCAATAGTTTCTGCAATTTCTTTTAGTGTTTTTATTCTGACACTCACACAAAACATTTCTTCAGTACAAGGCAAAATATGACCCAACTGGCTTAACATCAAAATTATTTTCTTGTTATTGTTGTAAAACTCAAAAAAACAATTTAGAAGTTTAATTTCTTTTCTCATTCCTTCTTATTTTTGCCTCGTTTTCCATTATTTATAATTCTCTTTCTGCCTTTTTTATTCTAAATTCCTAATTTTTCTTTTTTGTTTGTTTGTAAAACACTCAACATGTTTTTCCATTGGATCATGGACAACTCTTTAAAAACCATTGCACTTGGATGACACCTCAACTGTGGGTTAGTACAGTACCAAAACCCTAGTTTTCATGTTCTTAGACCTATAAAAACAGCATTTAAAATCCATTTTTATCACAGAATTGAGAGCTGTAAAATCAATGACCAATGCCATACAAAAATACAAGCAACATACTGGTAATTAACTCCTGTATTTTAACACATATCATACAATATCCAGTCGATATTTAATGAAACATATTAAAATTACATATATAATTTCAGAAAATTAATTCTGAGACTAAACAATATTAGTTAATTATTTATTACTAGCAATAATGTTAATATTTACTGTTTATATTAGTTTAATTAATTCTGGTAATAGTCCACAATCTAACCTCAAGTGGCTGCAAAGTTTGTAAAAAAAACCCCTACCAAACTTTCTCTTTTTTTTGTACTTATACTGTATAATCTTCTTGTTAAATCAATTCAAAATTCTGAATGACTAGTCACTAACATTTTTTGACTAACCACTAAAACTTTGTGCCTAAATATTTTTGAATGGTCTTCTATTCCTAGAAGACAGGTGTTGTTAAATAGAGCCCCATACAGTAAGACAAAAGAGGAAAAGAAAGAAAATTTTAAGAGTGAGACAAAGAGAATAAGCAAATTTCTTGTTTTCAATTATGTTCCTATACTCCTCCTCGTTCAATTTTTATTTTTCTAATATTGTTTGCTGAGGAAAGTACACTGTTGAGACTTGATTAGATTACCTGACAATGTCGTTGGTAACATTTGTACAAATGATTCATCTCAAATCTAACAGTAATTATTTATTGTGATGGGTACCTACAAAAATATATTCATGATTGTTTCATTTTTCCACGTTGTTTCAAAGTGTATACTAAGCTATGATAAGCTAAAAAATAATCCCTGTGTAGTTGAAACAGTTACAATACAAAAGTTATTTGCCTTAGACAATGCAATGAACTGTACAATACCAAGTTTGTACAGAATCTGTCAGTACTACATCTACCAAAGTGCCTGTAATTACAAAAATCAACAGGAGTTTGCTTCTGCCATGTACCTGAACTGATACTTAGTGAGAACCACTGTCAGTAGTCATCGTGTCACTCTACTCCATACCATACCATTGTGTCTGTATTTGTAAAATCAGTGCTTGTAAAACGTTCTGTGTGTGTGTGTGGTTACAGCACATGATTAGCAATACATTTGTCTGAATTTAAGTAATAAAGAATGGATTCAATGTTCTCGAGTTTGTATGTTCAATATACCTTTTGATAAATATCATTAAATAGTAAAGGAACATTTACCCTAATTAAGTAGTTACACTTTTAAAATAGGTAATTTACATTCAATTTGATAGCAATACCTTTTCTCTAAAACTTTAAGACAGTGTTATCTTGAATTTAAGGAGTGGGTTGAGAAGCTGTTGTTTAGTTTGGGGGATGTAGGTGGGGAGTAAAGAGGCCCAACGGCTGGTCAGGACAGCTCTGTTCACACACACACACACACACACACACACACACACGCGCGCGCGCGCGTCTTACTCTGATCACTTTCAGATCGGAAAATAACTAGATCAGAAAATTATAATAATCTAGTTATCACTTCAAGATAATATAAAACTAGCGTACAGTAGGCCTACTTTCTACTTAACTCCAAAATCTATTCTTGTCACATTCTTCAAAAACATATTGTAGCATGACAGAAAATCCATCTTATTATAAGACCAAAAAAGAAGCAAAACTAGAATATAACATAGATTATTAAAAAACCAAACTGGCAAAAAAGAAAAAGTATTATTATAATCAATCAAGAATAAAAGTAAAATGAAATCCGAAATTAAAAGAAGTTAAGTTCATTAAAACCAACTTAAGTGATAATCCAACTTATGTAGTATATATACCCAGGTAGAATAGGAGCAGTTAAGAAAATATCGGTATGGAGAACCATACATGACTTCCATGTTCTAAGATTTATATTATAACATTGCCAAACCCTGATCACATTTGATATAAAAAAGTATGTAAAAAATGCCAAGAAACCATATATTTTGATAGATAAATGATAACGAGAATGAAAGTAGTAAATATAATCAATAGTGAAGGAGGAAGAATACAACCAAAGGTGATCACAAAACAAGAAAATACGAACTAGACTGACAGACAACTGACGTTGACACAACCCCAGAGATTGGCCAGATATCAACCAAAGTAAAGCGAGACAAGAAGACAGTGAAGAAAAAAGAAGAAAATAAAAAATTACATGGCCATAACAAGTAACTAACAAGATTGTTTTAAAAGAGCATAATTTTTTATTATTTGTTAATAATTTATGTTTAAATTTTTATTAGTGGTAACTTGTAAATGACAGTATCTCAGCAATTGTTATACATAAAAAACCATGTGTAGATATGATTGTATGTATATCCTTATCTATAGGTGATGTGTCAGCTGTTATGTTTAAGGTTACACTCATACAGACAGGGAATAGAAAAGTGTGCGTGGTTCAATCAGAGAACAAATTGTATATCCTACTATATACTTTGGAACTTTTACTAAGATTATATCAGCAGTGTGTATATTATTACAGTATTATGTGTTCGAAAGTATAAGATGTTGGAGAGTTTATTTATTCAATAACATTATTGCTATTGCTACAGATATAGTAGATTTCAATTAACACAATATATTAACATTATTAAACTGTTGTTATTATTACTAATTATGACATTTCAGACCAATTTTTATCACTTTAATGACAAAATATATACAAAGTTATATTTTATTTGAAAGAGGTATTTACAATACCATGTTGTTTGCATATTATAAAATGATATGTGACAATCTGAAGGTACCAAAAAAGACATGAACTCATTAGATACAAAAACTTTGTAATAATAGTGAGATCGTGAGAAATATAAGGGTAATTAGAGATAGGTAGGGAGTGACAAAGACGAACAGTGAAGTGATAAGTGTAATAAAATAAACAGCATATAATCTTAAGAAAAAAGAGTGAAACAAGTGTGACAAACCCAAAATATAAGCACATGTTAAATGAGCAATTAAGTTAAGTATATTAGACTGAAAGACACAGAATAAGTTGAATGTAAAAAACAGAAAAAATATTATCTCAGTATAAAATCACCAGGGTGGTTACTGTTATAAAAGAGATGGTGTAGATATAACACTCACCAAATTTGTTCATTTGTTAATTTAAAGAAAGAAGTTATTGGCTTAATGTTTAAGGCAATAATTACCAGAAGAAATAGTTTTACAGTAATATGTTAGTATGTTTTAAGTAAGTAAGGAATTTATAAAGAAAATAATAGCAATACCTTGATAAGAAATAATAGGCAAACTATATTAATTATGTGTAACGAAAGGGAACATGACAGAATTATATTAAAACTTAGAAATAAGTAAATTATGTATTAGCATAGTATTATCCATTTTGGACTAAAACATTAATACATGGCTTAGACCAATCTTGTAAGATATCAAACTAATCTTTGAAAGAAAATACGAACATCTATGTAAAGATTACAACCATTGAAATTATCCCCAAGTAAATATAGCCATTATAAAATATTTATTCAAATTAAACAAAAATTCAAGGTTTGATAACAATGGGTTTATTTTGAGATCGACCAGGTAGAATAATTACGTTACCATGGAAACTGTGGAGTAACAAGCCAAAAATACCGTTAGATTTTTTACTGAATGTATGACGCTTTAATGAGATAGACGCTAATTTTCGAGTGACCAAAATTGTCCATTAAAACATAGAAAATATCAGAAAAAGTTATTACTAAGTATATACCAAGACATAAGATAAAGGCTGGAGCCAGATTATTGAAGTTGAGGCCAAATTAACGAAAAAAGAAAATAAATTACTACCAGTTAAACTGAAAAAGATGCCTGATGTCCTGAACCCAGCAAATTAAAGAAGATTATAGTATAACCCATGAATAACAGATCGTATGAATTCGCCATAACTACGGAAGTGATAAGTACCTCTTAAATTACCCGAAATATATAAATAAACTCACGTTAATTATCTCACTAAAGGTCGAAATCTCACTGAACTGAAATTCATTACTTTCAAAGATTAAAAAGAAATTTAAGTCACTGACAATTTATAAACTAACCAATATAAACTGTTGTTAATGATCCATAACTTGTAAACACTTTTACTACACTGCGCTAAACAAAATATACCTACACAATATGTTAGTTAAGTTTACTTGATGTAAAGGTGTGTATTTTTATTGTTTTTAAAACATTTGTAATCCTTTGAACGTAACCTCAAGATCCTATGACAAACGACATTAATAATTTGTATACAATTTTTAACAGACGCTATCATTAAACGTCTGGTATCAATTCAAATATCGATTGTCAAACCCTGTAATTGTCTCATATAATTAACCGGAGCATTTGTATTAGAATGATTTGTATTAAATGAATAATAATCACTAATAAAAAATGTGTAAGTATTGAGTGTAACCACGGTGTTATAATTTCATTAGGAGGTGCACAATATTTTATGTACATTTTAGCAGATGACTGACGATTTACACAGCCCACGCATCGAACGGCTGTGTGCTACAGTGGGCCTAGCTAGCGGAAATATTTGAATTATTCAAACCGCTTGAGCGGCGCTGGTCATACGCCCTTGAATTTTCTTTTAATTGTTTTAAGAAAACAATTTGGCGCCACCGGGACTTTCTCACCCCTAGTGAACATCAAGACCTGGTTATTCGTACGTTCGCCACGAACGAAATCTACAGAAGTTGCACGCATTCGAACTACGGATCGAGAAGACACGTACACTCATTACACACAAATTGTACATTATCCACATTTTGCAGAGTAAAACGGTAGCCGTACACACGATAGATAACAAATTGACGCATCCAACGTGTGGCAGAATAACACTGTCAGAAAGACACATACAAGGATAGTTACAATATTTAAAATCATATTCGAAATGAAATATTTCCATAGAAACTACGTCTTTCTACTTATTGCTTCAGCATTAACCACAGTACTGTGGTCAGTAACGTATACCACCTCACGTTTTCGCACTCGATTTTCACCGATGATGGCAGTCGATGGCACTGCCGAAAAGTTTGGTTTTGCAGAAAACATTGAACTACGGCTCAAGAGCCCGGGAAGCAATTTTAACAAAAAACTACTTCTTTGGTGCCGATAACGTAGTACACATATAAAAAATTCTCCCCTCCACCTTCAACTATAATTTTTAATAATAGAAAATTACCCCCACCCCGTTCACATAACCTCTTCATTTATAGATATTTCATCTACGTTTCCTACAGTGGATTACTATGAGCTTCTTATCAGGATACTTTATTTATAAAAATTAAGTACTTTACTCTTGTTAAATCATAAAATGTTTCAGGTAAACTACCCCTTTCTCTTAACCGATCTTCTCCAAAATCAACAGACCTTCCGTCCTCTACAATTCAGGGAAGCATGCAAAAAAATATTTGATTCTGTTTGAATGTGCGGCAGTTATCGTTCGTCATGGAAACATTTCTCTTGTTACAACATAAAATGTTGCAGGTAAACTACCCCTTTCCCTTAACTGATCTTCACCAAAATCAATAGACCTTGAGCTCTCTGCAACTCAGGAAAGAGTGCAAAAAATTATTTTATTCTCATTTAATTTTCGGCAGTTATCGTTCGTCATAAAAAAATTACCCTTTTTAAAACATAAAACGTTGCTGATAAACTACCCCTTCCCTTAACCGATCTTCAACAAAATCAACAGACCTTGAGTTCTCTTTAGTTCAAAAAGGTATGCAAAAACCTAGTTGATTCTGTTTGAATTTACAGCAGTTATCGTTCGTCATATAAAAAATTGCCCTTGTTAAAACATAAAATGTTGCTGGTAAACTACCCCTTTCCCTTAACCGATCTTCACCAACACCAATAGGTATTGAGAACTCTACAATACAAAGCTGTATGCAAAACATCATTTGATTCTGTTTGAATTTGCGGCTGTTATCGTCTACTATGGAAAAAAATTACCCTTGAAAAAAACCGTTGCTAGTAAACTACCCCTTTCCCTTAACCGATCTTCACCAAAAATGACAGGTCTTGGGTACTCTACAATTCAGGCTTGTATGCAAACAATTATTTGATTCTGTTTGAATTTGCGGCTGTTATCGTTTGCCATAGAAAACACCCTTGACAAAACATAAAACGTTGCTGGTAAACTACCCTATTCCATTAACCGATCTTCACCAATAACAATAGGTCTTGAGAACTCTACAATTCAGGGCTGTATGCAAAACATTAGTTGATTCTCTTTGAATTTACGGCAGTTATCGTTCGTCACAGAAAAAATACCCTTGTTAAAACATAAAACGTTGCAGGTAAACTACCCCTTTCCGTTAACCGATCTTCACCAAAAACAATAGGTCTTGAGATCTCTACAATTTAGGGCTGTATGCAAATAATCATTTGATTATGTTAGAATTTGCGGCTGTTATCATTTGCCATATAAAATACCCTTGTTAAAACATAAAACGTTGCAGGTAAACTACCCCTTTCCGTTAATCGATCTTCACCAAAAACAACAGGTCTTGAGAACTCTACAATTTAGGGCTGTATGCAAATAATCATTTGATTCTGTTAGAATTTGCGGCTGTTATCGTTTGCCATAGAAAATACCCTTCTTAAAACATAAAACGTTGCAGGTAAACTACCCCTTTCCCTTAACCGATCTTCACTAAAAACAATAGGTCTTGAGTACTCTACAAATCAGTGCTGTATGCAAAAACTTATTTGATTCTGTTTGAATTTGCGGCTGTTATCGTTTACCATAGAAAAAGTAAAATATCGGTATGGAAAACCATACATGACTTCCATATTCTAAGATTTATATTTAAAATCATTTTCGAAATGAAATATTACCATAGAAACTACTTCTTTCTACTTACTGCTTCAGCCTTAACCACAGTACTGTGGTCACTAACGTATACCACCTCACGTTATCGCACTCGATTTTCACTGATGATGGAAGTCGATGGCATTGCCGAAATGTCTGGTTTTGTACAAAACATTGGACTACGGCCAAATATCCCGGGAAGGAATTTTAACAAAAACTACTTCTTTGTTGCCGATAACGTTGTACACATATATATCAGTGGCGAAGTTACATGGAGGCAATTGAGGCAATGCCTACCCTAACAAATTCTGTAGAATAAAAATTATAAATACGTATGAACTACATAACGTAAAGATTATACATTGTTACTGCGACTGTCAAATTTATTAAACCGAAACGTGCTTTATTGAGCGACCGCTAGATGGTGACAGGTGAGATTCGGCATAGTTCGTTTAAAGCGAATGAGGCAACCTGAACTTGCCTCAGCGTTTTTTGTATACATCGTATGTAAGCAATGTAGTGGTGTGATAGGGAAGTGTAGGGAGGGGGGATTGTCCCGCGCTGTACACATAGAGCGTTGAGGCATGCCTCACTTCTGTGGTCCAAACAGTTAAGTTAAAGCGCCTGTGTTGTTTCTAAGTGTTTATTTTATGCGGTTATTAAAAGTGTCACTGTTATTCCGCTGAACTAACAGATGATCAAGATTGTTATTTGAATTATTTGTAACATTAAACATATATATAGAAACTAATCAAGTTTAAAAATTTGAAGTTCAATCAGTTGTATTATTGTGTATGACTAATACAAGGATTGTTCAATAGACACACGTATAGAGCTGTAAAGCATTTTTTATTCAACGATTTTAAAAGAAGTCTCCAATAACATTAAGACATGAGTTCCACTGTTGCGCTAACCTGTAGATTCCCTGCTAGTAAAATTCTTACGGCTGTTTGTGGAACCATTCGGTTACAGCAACTCTACCTCAGCGTCCGATTTGACCCACCGTCCTTTTAGTGATTCCTTAAAAAAAATTTAAGATAAGATTTTTGCCTATCCATTCATTAACTACTAGCTTCGCCAGTAAGCAAATTGATGTCCATTTTTTTGGCTTGCACGCGTTATGTTGGTGTGGGTTTCGGCACTTTCCATTTAAAAAGCGTGCAAACGTAAGAAAATAAACATGAGTGAGGCCAGAAATAACGTGAATTGTGTGTTTGTGTCTTACCTGCCTTTTTATTGCCGTATTAAATGAAAAATATTATATTACATTAAAATTAAAAAATTTTAATTTTATTGCCTGGCAACAAAATTATTTTATTTTTAACAAATACCATTGTTTCAAAAAGTTTAAATAAATTTGCAAGTACTTTACTCTTGTTAAAACGTAAAAGGTTGCAGGTAAACTACCCCTTCCCCTTAACCGATCTTCACCAAAATCGAAAGCCCTTGAGACCTCTACAATTCAGGGACGTATGCAAAAAATTATTTGATTCTGTTTGAATTTGCGGCTGTTATCGTTTGCCATAGAAAATACGCTTGATAAAAAAACGGTGCAGGTAAACTACCCCTTCCCCTTAACAGATCTTCACCAAAAACAATAGGTCTTGAGTACTCTACAAATCAGGGCTGTATGCAAAACATTATTTGATTCTGTTTGAATTTGCGGCTGTTATCGTTTGCCATAGAAAATACCCTTGTTAAAAAAATGTTGCAAGTAAACTACCCCTTTCCCTCAACCGATCTTCACCAAAAACAATAGGTCTTGAGAACTCTACAATTTAGGGCTGTATGCAAATAATCGTTTGATTCTGTTTGAATTTGCGGCTGTTATCGTTTGCCATAGGAAATACCCTTGTTAAAACATAAAACGTTACAGGTAAACTACCCCTTTCCCTTAACCGATCTTCACCAAAAACAATAGGTCGTGAAAACTCTACAATTCAGGGCTGTATACGAAACATTATTTAAGTCTGTTTGAATTTGCGGCTGTTATCGTTTGCCAAAAAAAAAATTTCCCTTGATAAAAAAAACCGTTGCAGGTAAACTACCCCTTCCCCTCAACCGATCTTCACCAAAAACAATAGGTCGCGAGTACTCTACAAATCAGGGCTGTATGCAAAAAATTATTTGATTCTGTTTGAATTTGCGGCAGTTATCGTTTGCCATAGAAAATACGCTTGATAAAAAACGTTGCAGGTAAACTACCCCTTCCCCTCAACCGATCTTCACCAAAAACAATAGGTCTTGAGTACTCTACAAATCAGGGCTGTATGCAGAAAATTATTTGATTCTGTTTGAATTTGCGGCTGTTATCGTTTGCCATAGAAAATACCCTTGTTAAAAAAACGTTGTAGGTAAACTACCCCTTTCCCTTAACCGATCTTCACCAAAAACAATAGGTCTTGAGAACTCTACAATTTAGGGCTGTATGCACATAATCTTTTGATTCTGTTTGAATTTGCGGCTGTTATCGTTTGCCATAAGAAATACCCTTGTTAAAACATAAAACGTTACAAGTAAACTACCCCTTTCCCTTAACCGATCTTCACCAAAAACAAAAGGTCTTGAGAACTCTACAATTCAGGGCTGTATACGAAACATTATTTGATTCTGTTTGAATTTGCGGCTGTTATCGTTTGCCAAAAAAAAAATTTTCCCTTGAAAAAAAAAAAACCGTTGCAGGTAAACTACCCCTTTCCATCAACCGATCTTCACCAAAAACAATAGGTCGCGAGTCCTCTACAAATCAGGGCTGTATGCAAAAAATTATTTGATTCTGTTTGAATTTGCGGCAGTTATCGTTTGCCATAGAAAAAAAATCTACAGACACACAAGACACACACACACACACACACACACTTTTCGGAAAACGACTTTTTTTCATGTTTTGAGTGTAGTAGAATCAGAATCTGCAATAATCTCGAACACGATTTTTTTTGCCATCACCATACTTCCATTCCTTAAGGAAATATGGAAGTAAAAATTACCCTTGATAAAAAACCGTTGCAGGTAAACTACCCCTTTCCCTTAACCGATCTTCACCAAAAACGATAGGTCTTGAGAACTCTGCAATTCAGGGCTGTATGCAAAATATTATATGATTTTGTTTGAATTTGCGGCTGTTATCGTTTGCCATACAAAATACCCTTGATAAAACAAAAAACGTGGCAGGTAAACTACCCCTTTCCCTTAAACGATCTTCACCAAAAACAATAGGTCTTTAGTACTCAAGAAATCAGGGCTGTATGCAAAAACGTATTTGATTATGTTTGAATTTGCGGCTGTTATCGTTTGCCATAGAAAATACCCTTGTTAAAACATAAAACGTTGCAGGTAAACTACCCCTTTCCCTTAACCGATCTTTACCAAAATCAACAGATCTTGAGAACCCTACAATTCAGGGCTGTATGCGAAACATTATTTGATTCTGTTTGAATTTGCGGCTGTTATCGTTTTCCAAACAAACAAAATTACCCTTGATAAAAAAAACCGTTGCAGGTAAACTACCCCTTTCCCTCAATCGATCTTCACCAAAAACAATAGGTCGCGAGTACTCTACAAATCAGGGCTGTATGGAAAAAATTATTTGATTCTGTTTGAATTTGCGGCTGTTATCGTTTGCCATAGAAAAAAATCTACAGACACACAGACACACACACAGACACTTTTCGAAAAATGACTTTTTTTCATGTTTTGAGTGTAGTACAATCATATTCTGCAATAATCTCGAACACGATTTTTTTTGCCATCACCATACTTCCATTTCCTTAAGGAACATGGAAGTAAAAACCATATATAAACCAAAACCACCGAATAAAAATATAACTAGTAAGCACATAAAAACAAAACCCCCAACAAAGTATAACAAAGAAAAGTACAATACAGTAGAAAACAAAAGAAACTATGTAAATTAAATATAAGTAGAAATATTAGATATATGATGGAAAGTGTACAAAGATAATTTAATTTGATTGTGAAAAAATGACAAACAATAATCCCATTTAAGTGATGTTCTTTATTCCCCAATGACTAGATAAAATGGCTAGAAATCAAATATGGGAATATAGTGAATAGTGAGGGTAAATCCCTAAATTAAACCAAAAACAGCAAAAGACTGCATAATAATTGATTTTAATAAACTGTTTAAATAAAAACAGATGTGTTTTGTTATGTTAGCAGTTCATTGAACTCAAAGCATTGAATGCTTGAGATTAAGTTTATTTTTTTTAATATATCTTTATTATATTTTAATGATGTCAATTAATAATAAACACGGTTGTAATTAAGTAAGGGCAATTTAGTTAAGATTTTATTAGAATTGTATGTCAGAAGGGGTATTAGCAAGCTGAAATAATAGTAAACTTTGTAACGGTACAGAATTGTGTGTCAGAGACAGTAAAGATTCAATTCAGTTTTAATTTGAAAGCAGTTAGTATTCACCTGTGAGGTGCCCCATTGTAACCAGCAACATACAATGTTATCATAAACTGTTGATGTCTAGACTGCCCAGCCCAGACGTATTATGCAACAGCTTGCCAGCAGCAGTCTCTGTGTAAATAACAGTAAGAACTTTGTCACCTTAGTGTTTGCATCAGACAGTGGCAGCAGATGGTAGTCTGCTAGTTTTACAAGTAAAACGGTGGCCTCAGGCGCAAGATAGGCCGAAAATAATATAATCGGCCTATCCAGTATAACTATTAAAGTGCATAAACAATGTAGCGGTCAACTAGTTAAATAGCTATTAGTGCTTGTACCGATAAAGTTACGTTGACCGACACAATCATTAAATGTGAACGATATAGTTTTAGCAAACAGTAAAAATTAGTAACTGTACAAAGATAAAATTACATTAATGAGCATACATCGACTTTCGAAGTGAGTGATAAAACAAGTGCATCACCAGTTGGAGCAAAGCCACTACCAGGATGAGTACCATATTATCAATTCAGAACTTTTAACTACATTAACATTTAACTATATTGTAACATTTGCATTTCCAGACATTTTTCTAAACAATAGAGATCTCTAAGAGAACAGATATGAATTAAGTACTGGTTCAGTAAAAGTATAAATAATTGTCATAGGTTAGTCGAGTAAGAAATGTTTATTTTACTAATTCGTAAATTCAGATTTTGATTTAAAATAAATTTACATTTTGTTTAATATATAACCATGTGTTAGAGTAAGTTATTACGCCATAACCATTTCCTATTCTGTGCTGAAAACCTCGTCTAACGTTCTATAGGATTTTCTGAGTTTTAAGGGTAGTCAGATAGCGGGAGTATGTTAATTTTTATAAGGGCAAGAGTGTAAAGGTTTCGATATTAAACCTCAAAATATCGTGGCAACCCGGGTAGTTTAATAAGGTAAGTTTTATAGTGGGAATATGACGGTAGGTAAAATTTTGACAGCAGTGAGCAGTAAGTATAATTATAATATCATATGGAATCTTCTGATATATTGTATGGTAGAAGAAAAGTACCGTTACAACATTGTAATTGAACATAAAAAAAAAAAA
Organism: Magicicada septendecula; assembly: GCA_034769895.1. Lineage (NCBI taxonomy): Eukaryota > Metazoa > Arthropoda > Insecta > Hemiptera > Cicadidae > Magicicada > Magicicada septendecula. Next base: position 216,838,208 of record CM068370.1, read on the forward strand.
AATAGGCCAAATGGTACCTCTCACCAACATTATAATTAGTAAATATGTTAATGAAATTAATTACATGAATGAAATTTGTTGAATGTAAATCACTAACCATGTATAATAACTGTAACAACACTTAGTGAAAGTAATTAAGGAATGTATAAGATATTATTAGTAAAAATGCAAGTGTAATAACACTGGAGTCTAAAGAAAAGCCTAAATTGAAGATAGTATTCAAATTAGCTAACCAAATCATCAAATTACTGAGAATTAAAGAACCCAATTCAATCAATGATCTTGTTCAATGATAACTAGAATCTAACATAAATTGTCAACCATTTACTGTGGAAAGAAGTAAAGTAGGTAAGGCCTACAACCAAATATACTGTAAATATGACTTTTTGAGTTAAGAAATACTATAAAATATATCATGTGTGGTATTAAATGATGCAGAATTAAATAAGGAATTTGATTATGTAATTAGCATTTAATATAAATAAATAATAAGCAAAATGTAATTTATAATACAATGTAAAATTCAATTATTCTGTACAACATCAAATTTGAGGCTTAAGTGTCAGCTGATTTAAAACAATGAAAATTTACTAATAAATCAGCCAGGACCTTTTGTATGATGAAGAAAAAACGAGAGTTAATTGTTAAACGTCGAGGTGAACACATCAGAACGATCTCACACAAATTAAAAAAGATAGAAAGTATAATTTTGACAAGAACTAAACCTATAAAAAAAAGAAAAATTTAAAATATGAGTTACTAACACTAAAATAAAATAAAATAAATTCAACTATTATCTTTACGAAGATTGGAAGGTAATCAAGATATTAGAACAGTCCAGGCACTAATCAGAAATTATCTAATGTCAATATCAGCACAACGTTCTGGATGAATAGTTGAACGAATACACTATCAACCTACACTTATTGCTGAACCAAACAACAGATCACTAATACAGAATAATTACACTACGATGAAGAAAAATTAATCACTACTACTATGATGAAGGACACATAAAGAATCCACATTTATTTGGAGAAGAATCGACTTGGGAATCTTGGTGTAACTTCGTAGCAAGAAGACGGCCATCTTTATTGAAATACGGACCTGCACAGTCAGCTGTGGTGGCGTCAGCCTACGTAGAGCCATTGGTTCGAAAAAATCTAATTTTTATTAACCTTTTTATATTAAATATTATTTATATTTTTGTCATTAAGAACTTGTTAATTTAAGTATTGTACCTTTTCAGCATTACCCTTTCTCTGACTTTTAATAACAGTTAAAAGAACCTATAATTCAATGTTAATAATTTATATAAAGAAAACAATTTGCCCTGAGATATGAGTTTTTGAGCTGCGGATTAGTAGTTCGATTCTAAGTCGATTAATCACAATTAGATTAATAAATTCATTTAACGTCCCAATTTTGAGTTTTATTTCTTGGTGAACATATATTTAGATGAATTTCAGGTAGCACTTGAAACCTGGACTTCAAGGAAGAAGAGAATAACATCGCAAAGGAGTATAACCACTGAATAGCTGAATACCACTAATCGATTATTACATTTCATAATCTATTTAACGCTGGAAACAAATTATTGTTATTATAACACAATAAATCAACTAAAATAGTAATTAAAAGAATTAAGGACTAATATAATAAATAAATAAACTAATAAATAATTAATTAATATATAAAAATAAAAAAAATAAAAATTTTTTTTCTTTAATTAAATTTAAACAAAATTTTTTACAAATTCGTATATTTATTTTTGTAACCCATAAAAAAGGAAACGTTACAATATGTACACACATAGTAAAGTAAAACTGAAAGTTAACGGCATGGAAATCTGCAAAACGCTTACGCTTTGAGGGAATGGTGACGTGGGGGGGGGAGTCACTCTGAGATGTGAGAATTGTTGTTACCAGTGTCAGTGCAGCCAATGAATGAGTATTATTTCGAACAGTAACCAAAACTTGCATACCACAAGGTTTGTCTGTATGTCTGTAAAATGAATCATCGTTAATCCCCCCCCCCTTCCTATCAGTATATAAGTACACTCGCACAGCTAGCTGTAAGAATGAATTGTACGTCTATTATTTCCAACGTAAATAAAATAGTAATATTTGTTGCTCTTAGATATCAAAATGTTTCATAAATATATCTCAGTGTTTTCTGACCTGTACTTATCTGTTGAGATATAAAAAGACTACAGCCTTCCTACAGGTTTTTATTGCAATGGAATGTGCAAACTGTGCACTTCCGCTCCTTAATTACACTGAACTATCTCTTCAGTTCATCATTACAAAAAGGAATGGCTTCTTAGTATTTAGCTTACTTGCAAAAATATTTTAATCCTGGACAACAAAAATCTGTTTAAAAAAGAAGGGAAAATTAAGTTATTTTAATACAGTATTTTAGGAAAATAATACTTTACAGTCATTTAATGCCAACAGTGTTACAACCGGTAAAAAAACAATCGAATGATAGATGAGATCATTTATGTTTTACGAGCTGGCAAAATAACTTTTATTGTAAATAAAGAGAAAAGTTAAAATTATAATTTGTAATATTCATCATTTTTTACATTTTTTTTCCATTTACGTATTCTTCTTTATTTTATTATTACTTAAAATACATGTGCGTGGACACACAAGCACCCATGCCGCACGCACGCGCGCGCACACACACACATACACACAGAGTTGACATCATGGTGTTTACACACAGTAAACATTTTAACAAGCCGGGATATTGGACGATAAAAAATTATTATGAACATATGTAATTATAGAATTAAGCTACCAATAAAAATTAAACTACAAAATCAATAACAATTAAAATGAATTAACTGTAAAACAGTGATATAATTAATAATGAATTGAGATAATAATATAATAAAAGCAAGACTGAGAAATCATGTAACATAGTAATTAACAACGTAACTAAAACACAATACGTAAGTTAACTTCCTTGATTAACTTTGCATGACTGCTGCTTCTCTTTCCATTCACAATTTCAAAGTCCGTGAATAAACTGGTTTCTGCCCACATGCCTTTAACTTTCAATTTTGCTATATTGCAGATAACTTGAAATTAATGTTTGGATTCTAGACCAAACAGAGATATAAAACACAAAATCTGTAAAACATTTTTTTACAAATAACAGTGTTGATGATGGGCTGAGTTGAAAACTATTTTAATACAGAACAACAAGATTATTGAATGAAACTAGATTACCTATTACTTGACGTATCACTGTCAAATCTGTACTCTTTTATGGCTGTGAGATCTGAAAAGACACAAAAATTATTACCACAAAAATCTTTATAAACAGTCTACACAGAATAATGAGCATTTTTTTAGCTAGACCAAATCATTAAGACAGAACTCTTGAGAAAAACAAACCAGAAACTCAAACAGAAATAGAAAAGAAACAGAATATCAAAGAAAATGTAGTTGGTTGGGCAACACTCTTAAGAAACTGGCAGAGATTTTATGAGAAGCCACTAAATAGAATCTACGAGATTCTTCCAACAGAGGGCATCCAAAGATCACAGATGAACAACGTTCAAGCAGGCAAAGATGCTGTAAAAATCCTAGGAGGACTGAACAAACCAAAAAAACAACCAGGTCAGATTTGAGAACTCTCTATATCCTATGATAGAATGATGGGTTTATGTACACACGTTATTTGATTTTAAATAAATAATCTCAACATTAAGATTTGTTTCCACAAATAAAATTTTCATAAGCATTTCTTACAAGTCTGAACTTTTCAGTTTTTTTTTTGGGGTCATTCCAAATCAAATCATCCAGCCAGAACAAACTTTTTCACTCCACCATCTCAGATTTTCATGAAATATTTTTTGCAGCATCTATGGACAAATATAACAACCCATATTTTTCATTTTTGCCAAATTCGCTTTAGTTTTTTTTAATGATTTTTTGAAAAAAGTCCATTTTCAGCCGATTTGTTAATCGCGGCGCGAGATCTAAAGAGCACTTTTCAATAAAAACTCTACTTGTATGGTTATTATTTAATATTAAGTTATGAAACTCACAATACTTGAATTTTCACAAGGATTCCAAATATAAAGTCAAAAATAACATTTAGACTCATATAAACTTGTTTTTCCACTTCAAAGTTGGCAATTGTGAATTTTTTTCCCCATGCAGGCTTTTATGTAAATGTTTATAACTTTTTTCTGTCTGGTCCTATGAGGCTGAAAAAAGTCTCATTTGAAAGAGGATGAAATGTAATATAATAGCATAAAATAAAAGTCATGGGTATTTAATGACATCATTTTATAATTTAAGTACAAAGTTTATATTTGATATTTCATTGAAATATTTTGCATAGTACCCTATCTTGTGTGGCCAATGAGGATTTTTTTTTTTTACTTCAGGTATGCTTATATTTTTCTGTACTAAAACCTTCAGTTAAAATTAGGCTTATCAGTGTAACAACAAGGCCTAACTACCTGTCAAAACTAAAAAATATAGATTTTAAAGAAGATTTTTACGTATTTTAAAAATAATAACTTGCTTACGTATAAAACTTGCTTACTTAAATTATAAAATGATGTCATTAAATACCCATGACATTTATTTTATGCTATTTTATTACATTTCATCCTCTTTCAAATGAGACCTTTTTCAGGCTCATAGGACCAGACAGAAAAAAGTTATAAACATTGACATAAAAGCCTGCATGAAGAAAAAAATTCATAATTGCCAACTTTGAAGTGGAAAAACAAGTTTTATATGAGTCTAAATGTTATTTTTGACTTTATATTTGGAATCCTTGTGAAATTTCAAGTAGGCCTAAGTATTGTGAGTTTCATAACTGAATATTAAATAATAACCATAAAAGTAGAGTTTTTATTGAGAAGTGCTCTTTAAATCTCGCGCCGCGACTAACAAATCGGCTAAAAATGGACTTTTTTCAAAAAAATCATTAAAAAAAACTAAAGCGAATTTGGCAAAAATGAAAAATACAGGTTGTTATATTTCTCCATAGATGCTGTAAAAAAAAAATCATGAAAATCTGAGAGGGTGAGGTGAACACCCCTGGATGATTTGACTTGGAATGACCCCTTTTTTTAATTTTATATACACCTATTTTTTATACCACAACAAGAAAATAATAGATTCAAGATAATGGTCATAAAATAATAAAATGTCAAACGTTTTTTAGTATCCACGAAAATTGTATTTTCTCAATTGTGTTATGTTTTAAAGTTGTGTTTCTGTCTGATAGTACGCCAAATACAAACAATCCGTGCATATTGCCTACAATGAGTAAAAGGCTGTGAATATGCTAATGTCAAGCACCATGTTTCACATAGCACACAATAATGATGAAAGATGAAAGAAACCTAATACTCTGTTGTTGTTTAACTCTTTGAAGGGCAGGCAATACACAGCGTGACCACCTGTATGTTGGGCGTAACGGGGCAGTGGTTACACAGTGAAACCACTTGCATTTCTCTAAATAGTCCTTTCCAGGGCAGCAGCTAGACAGTGAAACCACCATAGAAGTTCATTTCTCTGCCACTTGGAGTGCTGGCAGTTGCATCAGCTGTTAGGAGTCATCTGTTGTTGTAGTAAGCAACATTTGTTTACACGTGCAGTACGTTGGTATGTGTCATAGTTTACTTTCCTTGCATCTTTTACAGTTTTCGTTTATTTTTGTTTTTTCAAGTGAATTAGTTATATTTAATTTATTTTCTCAATGTTAAACAAAAGCCTAAAGATAAAGTTATACATATTTGTGAACAGTAAAGTGGTTTTTGGTGGTTACACTGTGTAACCACTGCCCTTGAGGTGCTTGTGGAAGGTAACTTACAAAATGTCTAGAAATTATTTGAGTGAAGAAGAAATCTTAAGATACGTATGCGATGATGGAATACCTTCGGACTGTGAAAGTATTGCTAGTGACTTAGATTCGGAATCTGACGTTCACCAAAATGAACCAGAAAAAATGGAATGACCCGAATTCTGATAAATTGTACAAATTGTGACCTTTCATTGATTTTTTATCTCAATCATTTATTGACTGCTACAAGCCACACCGTAACGTTGCTGTGGATGAGAGTATGGTTAAATTTAAGGGACGATCCTGTATAAAACAATTTATGAGGGTTAAGCCAATTAAACGTGGTTACAAAATTAGGATGTTATGTGATGAATCTGCTTACAACTTGAAATTTCAAATTTATGTTGGAAAAGGTAAAAATAAAGTTGAATGTGGGTTAGGTGGAAGAGTAGTTTTGGATCTCACGAATGGTCTAGAAGGTAAGAACCACATAGTTTATATGGATAACTTTTTTTCATCTGTACAACTGTATGAAAAACTGAAAAATAAAAATACTTTTGCATGCAGTACAGTGAATCCTAAAAGGAAAGGTTTACCACCTCTTGAAAATGAGAAAAATATGGAGAGGGGAGAATTCTCATTCAGTGTAAGCAACACTGGAACTGCTGTTTACAGGTGGAAAGACGGCAAAGGTGTCAATGCATTAAGCACTGCTCATGACCCTTCAGAAATTTCTACGGTAAAAAGAAAACAAAAAGATGGAACAAGGAAAACATTCACATGCCCACTTGCTATTCAGGAGTACAACTGTCACATGAATTTTGTAGACAAATTTGACAGGTTAAAAAATGACTACAAAATTGATAGAAAGAGCAAAAAATGGTGGATGCGTTTATTTTTCCATTTTATTGATTGTTGTGTCACCAATGCTTTCATCATACACAAAGAGATGGGCACGCAGCAGTACAACAACAAAGATTTTAAGCGCGCAATCTACAGGGCAATTTTCGCTCCAAAAATTGTTACTACAAAGAAGGCAGCAGTAAACTTAGAAGACAGACCAGCAAACGTCACAAACAAAAAAGCTCGTGTAGATGTTAATGTTAGGCTGGTATCTAGCAGTCATTAACCCACACATATGGCTTCACCACGAAGATGTGTGCTCTGCAGTTCTAAGAAAAACCCAGTACGATCAAGATGGAAATATGATGTGTGTGATGTAGCTTTGTGTTTGAGATCAGGAAAGACAAGTTTTAATGATTTTCATTCTCCTAACAGTTGTAAAGAAAGTTTTAAATTATTTTAAATTTGTAAATTTTCTGCCTTTGTTATTAGTTAAAAGTATTTAGAATTAATATTAGGCAATTACCTGTAAAGTAAAAGTAGCTCAAGTGGGGCAGTGGTTACACAGTGTAACCACCTTTCTTTAGTAAATAAATTATATATTTTTTAAAATTATTGTGTTTTAATAATTTTTAACATTCATTTATATGCCTAAAAAGATAAAATAAGAGAAAATTACAAAAACAAGTAAAAAAAATTTCCTGCCCCACATAGGGTTTTTTGTGTGCTTATTGCCTGCCCTTCAAAGAGTTAACTATTAATTTGGCAAACACAACCAGAAACCACTCTCACTCTGACCTTTGATGATCATTAAATATAAATTTGTGTTCCTGCCAGGTGTACATAACAATGATTCTGACTTAACACCTCCTACACTGTTTACATTCTAAAATATAAACTGTACTTAAAATATACACCACAAGGTTTCCCTTAGTAGCAATTCTCAATACTGACATAATGTACATTTTATTTTATCCTGTCATACTAGTACAAACTGATATTGTTAATTTCATAACACTAAAATCTATTATACAATTGAATAAATGTAAACACTGCTATGAGGATATGTTCTTAAAATATTTATAGTACTGGTAATTTAAAATATTCATTATAACATAAAATGATAAATGAAAATGATCTGAAAAGTTGTAGAAGTGGGATTCACTAAAAATATTCACACATCAAATTAAATCCAACGGTATACCAATCCAACTGTATGAAAAATATACCAAATATTTTTTACACATACCGTACTGGAAGAGAAACTAATGCCAAAAATTTACGTTTTATAAATTACACGCATTTTTTGTTTACTAAAAAACTAAAGAATTCGTTTTGGCAAATGACACTAAAAACGTCAAACTCTGCATTCCATCGAAAAAAATCGGCAACTCCTCCCTCACCACATGTATGTATCATCATAACACAAAAGAGTCAAAACTATGACTATGTTTACACATATTGGTATCCCCTTGAAGGTGAATAAAATTTATGACGGCTTGTACACTACACTGCAACCTGATTATCTGGAAGTTCTGCCGTATTTTGAAAAATATCAGTAATCACCGTTTTAAATTTAAAATTTGATATTTAATTAAATTTCACAAACAAACTATTTTTATGTACGGTACACTTCTTTTAAAAAATAACATAACCGCCAAGTGTTACAAAATAAAAAGCGTAAAATCCTTGAACCGTGGAAGAGGGTTGAACGTCTTTTTTATTACATCTCAAAATGTCTAGAGGGGTTCAACAAACACGAAATTCAAAACATTTAATTAAACATATTAAGGCTCCGCTGCATATAATCAGTTGAAACCTCCCCTCAAAGTGGCTAAGGAAAGCTGTACTTTCACTTACTCTGAATGGTTACTTCCACCTTCCCTTATATTTCAAAAATAAAAACGTAAAAATACACAAACTAAAATAAACAACGATCAAAAGCACAATGCACAAACGGCACAAAGCAGCCGGGTGTATCGCTTTAATCAATGGATCAATAAGAGGGAGGAGACGCCTTTGGTTGTCTAGAGTGGTCTAAAGCCAGTATCTGTTCTAACATATATAGTCTTATAATACTATCATTATCATTTTACATTGTATTATGCCAAATTTTCATTAATTTCTTCGAATAGGATTGAAACCGTTAAAAGTCAATCTGAAATTCTAATTGATATTTATTTTAATGCCAATAATAGAATGTTTCAACCAGATTCTGAAAGGATAAAATATGTATGAAGTTATCATGTCATTCGCTACTTTACCTTTGAATGTTAAAAAAAATATGTTTTAGTTATTTTATCTCAAAGATGAAAATCAACCTGCGCGCTGAAAACTACGAATAACCGAAAACTACCGTTCATAACCTCTTAAAAATTATTTTTTGGCTCGCTTTCTGTAGCGGTAAATTTAAAAGATGTTAGAAACGGTACATACTGCTTGTTCGGTTTAAAAATTCTGTTTTCTGTTATACTACTTGAAATATGTTTCAAGATACAGAAATAAAATATATCTCAGCTTATATAAAATAGTGTTGATGCTCAACATTTCTTTCTCATGGAAGTTGTGCAACAAAGTTCCTTCACAGTCTTATAGATCCAAAGTCACTCTAGTTTTTTTCTCATTTACAGTGTTGTGACTGACTTTGTAGAAGAACAAGTTTACATAATTGTTTTGCACTTAGCTTCAAACATTAAATGAATAAATCGATTAAATCAGTTGCGTTTAGTTGTTTCTTGCTCATTGAGATCCAAATAGGAGAGGGGAACCAAAAAACAACAGTAATAGTTTACTACAATCACTGTTTACTACAATCCATTATAGGTAGACATACATATTACATGTAAGATGCATATGAAAAAGATACTGAAAAGTTGAAAAAGACTTACAATTACACATTTTGCTAAGCATTACACAACTTCTGCTCTATTGTTTTTAATTTTGGAGTGAATTGATGGATATTGATAATCTACTAACTTCTATGACTTAATGTCAGCATACATTTCTGTGCCAAATGATTCTAAATTTTAGTAGTTTTAATTTTAATATTGTTTTTAGAATTAAAAATCACTTAGATCCTGAAATGATAGATTATGTGACTGTATGAACTGAATGTATCTCCATTGAGAACAAATATGTCAAAGAGATCATGACTATCTCCCAGTGCACACACTACCTCATACAATGAGCACTCAGTATTTAATATCTGTTATAAACAATGCACGACCAATAGTACATAAATGTGCAGAATCCTTAGTGGGGGCGAAAATGAACAGAATCTGCTGCATGCTGCACCCAGCAACAGCTATTGACTCACATTCCAATTTTTCTGAAAATATCACATCAATTCAAAACTGTCAAAGCCAGTAGGCCGTAATGTAACACTACGAGTTACGGACAATTATTTCATAAATTATAAATATCAGTATTCCATTATGATGTTAACTATTAATATTAATAAGTAAGTGTAATATCAGTAGTCGAGAAACAGATGAGATTTTGTATATAGTATTAGTTATATAAGTAGAAGGCTAGGGCGTATGAGCCGACAGTCTGGCGCCGAGCAGCTTAAAAATGTATTGTACATCCAAACTTTCTATGTCATAAAAATATAAAATGCTTTGTTCGCACAAACCAGCAAAAACGCGATGTTCCGTTGGGTACAGCAGCCTTCAAAATACAATAGCATGCATACCGAAACGGGGTGTGTGTTTTAGAAAGTAATTTCATTTTTACGACTTAACGGCAGTGCGGGAAAAGTTCCGCATCGCAAATACGTAGCCAATGAGGGATAGCGTCATCTCTACGCGTGAAGAATTCGCAGTTGATGACTGGATATTTTCAAATTTACTGGCGACACATTCGAAATACGGCCAATGGGGGTGATTTCAAGTGTGACAACAGTGAGGGAAGTTCTGGAAAGCCTATAAATGTTACTCTCACAGAAGAACAAGAGTTCAGTTCAGTCCAGTTCAGGAAATTGTTCCATCAGTCATGAAGAAATAATGAACAAGTGTTCAGTAAAAGTAAGTCAGTTAATCAGTAATCGTTCAATCAGTCAATAACTGTTCCGTCAGTTATGAAGAAGTAATGAAAGAATAATCGGTCAGTAATAAGTCAGTCAGTTAGTGAGTATAATTGAATTGGTGTGCGGGCAGAAATGCGAAGAAGTATTTCTTTATAATGTGCGCGAAAATATAAGTAAGCCTAAGATCGAAGTGCGTGACGCTAAGTTGTCATCGCGATCGTGTGAGACTAAAAGCAGAGCAATAGCATTAGTGAAAGTGATGTGTTGTGTGAAGTGCCACGAGCAAAGCAGCGGAATGGATAACCAATTACAAGTAACTGTATCAAGTTAAATTTCATAAATCAATTAAATTTCATGTAGTACCACAAAGTTTAACCCGTTTCATTCTCAAAGAACCCATTATTACGTTCAGATACTAAATTGTGCATTTATATTCTATGATATAGAATTGGATGAGAATTAAATATATGTAATTTGTTAGGTAATAAGTCATGATGAAATAGAATTGGATGAGAATTAAATATATGTAATTTGTTAGGTAATAAGTCATGATGATATAGAATTGGATGATAATTGAATATATTTAATTTGTTAGGTATTAAGTCATGTCCTTTTGATCAAAGTAAATTATGTATCGAGTAATGGAGATACATGTTATCAAGAAGAATTAGTATAATCTTATAAATGATTTAACTGTGTTAAATAATTTCTATCAAGAAGGTTTAGCTTAATAATATAAATGAATTAAAGGTGTTAAATAATCTCTATTGAAAGACTGAGGAGTGATACAATTTTGTATTTATTGATGAATCATTAAATTTGCACAATTGATAGTAGTAATGATGTTATGTAGATATTATCTAAATGTACAGAAAGTTGATAAATATAATGTTGTGTTATTTAGCATCTGAACAAAGAGTTATTATTTTAACAATAACCCCGGAGATTAATAATGATCTCTGGTGCCCAACAGAAATACAGGCAGTAGTCAGTATCTAGATGACTATGTTAAGTACCGATTAATCAACTTAATTAGGATTAACCACAAGTGAGTAAATTTCATTAACAACCAAATAAAGTTATTATATTTGGCACGTCTTATTATTAGCCGGTAGGCCAGCGGTCAAGTTGTAAGACTTTTAGTGCTTACGTATCAAACAAGTGTCATAAAAAGTTTAATGCAGTTCAACTGACTAAAAAATTCATGATCAGTTGATTTTTTTGGCAGCTATTAATTATAAAAGAATTAAAATGTACAAAGATACTTCTATAACTTGTTTCCCACCTTATAAATTCAATCTTACTGTACTTTATACTTTCATTTTTTTCTATTTATTTACTGTACATTACTTGGCTTGTAGGGAGTACTTTCAATTCTTTTTCTACTACATATATAGTTGATTGTACGCAGTCTGTAACATATTACTGCTTTTGCTTGATAATGTTGCTCACTATTTATACAAAAATCTTGTTGTTAAATCAGAAGGTTCAATCTCTTCAGTTGCCTGACTTCATCTTCTATGTTCATCAGCTTTTTGACCAGCTTGTTTTTATGCATGCAATTCGTTCACTGTATTTGATACTGGCAATTTTAGCACTTCTTTAACTGTGCGTATATTTAAGTAACGTTGCATTTGGTCATACCATGGAGCTTCTACAATTGTTCTTAAAACTTGTGAAATTTTTGGATTTTGTCTATATTGCTGTTGCTATCAGATACCCCAAGCTACACCCTAAGCCAATATGGGTTACAAATGGTATTGTATATTAACAACTTATTTTCTATTGTTAGTTGTGACTGTCTGTCCCATAATTCAGTACAGCTGTTGCTCCCCCCCTCCCCCCCCCCCCCCCCAACACCTATACTGAAATATTTGCCATGCTCCTCTACATGTTGTAATTTGCCAAGATATTCGCTGAGTGAGCAGTAGTGTGCACTGTGCACTATCATACAGTATTTTGGTAGTATGACTATGTCAATATGAGAGGACAGAATAGCTGTATCATTATGGAAGTGTTTCTATTATGGTTTGACTAATATGTGGAAGGTCAACTATACTTATCAAGTGTGACAATGGCCCCAATATACTCCCATGTGGGAGATCTCATATTACAGGTTTTAATGTTGTTTGCACATCATGCTGTTAAATAAAGAAGTGTTTGTCAGATACATTTTGAGTACTTTGTATATTGTAATAAGTTCTCCTTATTAATTTTGTAACAAATGCCCTCACGCCCCATTTTCCTTTTTAACTAGCAATTTTAATACTTTTAAATGCTGCTGATATCAAGCAGAAATCTTTTCTTTTCATTTGAGGATATCAGAATAATTGTCTAACATTATTATATCTCTCCCATTGTTTTGAAACACAGATATTGTCAGAATTATATTGCTCCTTGAGCCAATGTGTTCAGAAACTATAAATAAAAACATTTAAACAGTGTTTATTAAAATTTTTACTCAGTTGGCACGTAGGGAAAAAGGTAAATGGTCAGTGCTGAGTAACAAATTTTCAGAATTTTAATTAAAATCTTGTAATAACAAATAGTACACTATCTGGCCCTATCTTCAGGCACTGTGATAATCTTCAACTAGTAAGATCACAAACCACATAACAACTGACCCAAGTAGATTTAGGTCAACTGTTTTCTGTAACAAATTGGTTAATAACCTGAAGATCATAGAACTATTTGATTTGTTTGTGGCCATCTTTAAAACAAATTAAAAAGCATTCATGAAATATATTAGATGCTATGTTATAGCTGCAGTGTTGTATGACTACCAGTTCCAATAACAAACTACAAACATAAATGAGGTCAACAATATTAAGACTTGAAATGAAGCACAAATATTAAACTGTCTATGCAGTATACACCCCTCCCCGCGAATAAGGACATACAATGGAAAGTGAAATATTTTATAATGATTTTTAGACAGAGATTAATAGAATAAATAATGATTAATTATTCAATGCAAGTGACATAAACACCTGAGTGGGTAAGTTTACCAATAAAAACACAGTGAGTACATGAAGTGACTGTAATACTGTATACGAATACTGAAATGGACAACACTTAATAGACTTGTGCCTCCAGAATAAATTCAAAACAAATCTCTTACAAGAAACCAAATCAAAAGATAACGATGTGAAGGACGTGAAATATAAAATAATCTGCAAGATTCAAGTATAAGACAGTTCTATCAGAATCAACTAAACCATACTTATTACCTGAAAAAGCAAGGACATAAAATAGAACAGAAAACATGACATGCTATTAAAAAAAATAGCAGGAAAAGCTAATTGAAAATAACAGGAAAAAACTGAGAATAAAAATATGGAAAGCCAACAGAAAGCAGAGATCAAAGAAAAAACAGGATGCTTATCTAAACTGGACTTCAAAGGACAACAAAGAAAGACATGAAGTGTACATCATAAAAAGAAACACAGCCAGAAGAGCAGTTAAAAAATGACTTGGAGAATGTTGTGTCTGTGCAGGAGAGAATACTCAAAAATGAACAAATATCATCTATTGGAGTGTGTGAAGTTGAACCGGGAAATGCAAGAACTCAGAAATTACAGTGGTCTTTATTGGGAAGCTCGGTACCAAATGGGTTAAATGTACCAAGGGGGCTCCCCCCTTATATTCCAATGGCTCCCATTGGAAAACAACAACAACAACATGTTGTGTCAAATCTGTCAATAAATTGGAATATAGATTATACAACCAGCAAAGGAAGGTACTTAAAGTATTAAGAGATTCGAGTACAGATGTTCTGAGAATTTTTAATGTTCTGAGAAGAGAACATTAAAATAAACAATATTATAGATCTAGAGCGGTTACAGTGTTATAAAGAACTGTGGACAGATGCAACCAACAAACAAATAGAAATGGAACCAGAAGAATACAAAGGAAAGGTTGATTTGTTTAACCAAAGATGAGTTGACGAGGCTTTAAAAATGTGCACAAACAAGAAAGCTGCAAGATCTGATGGCTTAAGTGTTGAATTATGTAAATATGGAGGAATTCTTATGTTTTATAATTGTTGAAAATATGTGAAAAGACAATCAACCTGGAAATTCAGCATAGTTAACCTATTCATAACATTTAATAGACTTGTAAAGATGGTCTACTGTGAGCAGCAGTATCAGTCCGAAAATCCCACAGCTGCTAAAGCAATGATTAATCTCAAGTAAGACACTTGACAATTTCAAATGATTTAGTTGTCTCAAAACAATTTTTAATTAAATTAAATTCAATAAAATGCATTTTATTAAAAAATACATTTACAAAATAAATAGTACTTTTCCTTAGTGGCCTTGAGTCCTTGGTAGAAGGAGGAGGTCTGTGCTTTATCTACTAACCCAGTGGTTCGCAGTCGTCTGAAGACTGGGAACCAATACCCTAACATACAACTTCTTATAATGTTACAGTTCTGTGTTACTTAAATAACATAATTAAACGTGATTTAACACAATTTTGATGAATCTGATTTATAATTATGATGACGATTTCAAAGAACATTATTGTGGAAAATTATTAGGTGAAATCACAGTTGAAGATCTCACTGGAAAAAGGGGATAAATCCACTATTTGTTCAATTTTAGTTTGGACTCTCATTGTGTTGTTATAATGTGATCCTATCAAACATGTATGTTACAAAACTACAGAATATTTTGTGAAAATTGAAATATCCCTTTTGGATACCCCAGAAGTGATACTGTTCTGCATATGACCACTTTATTGCAACAGAGAAATCATTACATGCTAAACATAAAAAGAATCAATAATAATAATAATAATAAAAAAGAATCATAAAGCAGAAACAATGTTCTAAACAGTGTAATAATATATATTTTTTTTATATATAAGGTTACAACTAAAACAACATAAAGCATTCCATCACTCAATAGCACTGGAAGCAGCCCATACTAGAGCTTCAGTCATCATCTAAAGGCCGTGTCCTGTCGAGTTAGCCATGTCTCTCTCCCCATCATTGTCCTCTTTAAATCGCAGTACAACAGGAAGTTCATCTCCTTTCCCATTTCTTTGAAGAACGCTGCTCTTGGTTGTTTTCTTGGATTTTCCCGCAACACCTTTCCTTCAAAAATGTTACTTAAGAATTGCTTGTGACATAATATGTGCCTGGTACGTACAGTAGGATGTCAAAAATCCAAACTCCTCAGCAGACATGGAGTGAAAGCACAAAACTACCGGTAATTATTGTTTGATTTTTACTTAAATACGAACTTTACTGATATTGTCTTAGAGTACTGTAAATGGAAAACAAGAATAAGTCAATGTCTTTGTCACTCTACGTAAAATAAATGTCTTGCTTATTGTGAAACCAGAGCTGTTTCTATGCCTGTTGCATGAATGTGATATGAAAGATATTACAGATCAGGGCTGGATTTAGAGTTAGTGATGGGTAGGCTGAATATGTGGTGCAGGACCCCAACTACTGGAGAGGGGGTGTATGGAACACCCCCAGTAAAATGGGGGGCCAGATCCCTCCCCTGGAAATTTTTAATCATATATCTTCCAGAACTGTAAATAAAATCATTAAGTGTACAAATTAAATTGGCATACACTGTTTTTTGTAAATTTTCAATACTATGTTAAACAATTTAATGGTTTCATGGTATCTCAATATATAGTTTTTCCGTTCTTAGCTTAATCCTAATGTAAACAAACAGGCGTGGCACATCTGAAACACTATTTGCTACTTGAATTAGAGGCGTGTCACTCTGACAGGAGTACAGACAGGGTACATATAATATTGATACTTATAAACACACGTAAATTGTAACATTTGTCCTGACCAAAGTAAAATATGTGTGACAGTGAAACATTTTATAACACTAGTTAACGGCTTTTTTTTAATTAACTGTTTAAATATCGCAACAAACAAAAAAGTAAAGTTTATTTAAAACGAAAATAGAAGCTGTGATAATTACCAGTGTACTGAATACTATCAGTTGCTATCAAAGAGTAATACAATGCCTTCCACATCTGTGTATGAACTTGTATATCACTTGAGTCAGCGTTATTATTGATACGATTGTTCATTGTCCACGATGCGGGAATGTGGGCCAGTTGCCATAGCTTATCATCTTCCTTGATTATATGCTGCGTACAATGACTCCACTTGTTCGCATTTGTTTCATTTACAGCTTTCTCAATAAATTGTTTTATATCAAGCAGCTAATGTTGTGTTGTGATGGGTAACATATCCTTGTGCCGGTGTAATACCGGCTGTCGAAAGTTTTAGAAAATTTAATTGTAAAGTAACGCGAACGTATAAGGGTCAGTTAAAGCGACCCTTGTACGGCTCCGTTAGAGCTGCGCGCGCACCTCGTAGGGAGGTTTGGCTTGGTTATATTGTGGCCGTTTAATGCAGTCATCGCCCGGCACGCAAGACAGCACCGACTACCCTGATCTGAACAGATAGTACTACGCAGTTTTCTTCCACTCTGATGGCTGGCTAAATTTACGAGACTTCCCGGGTTCTCGCTTAAAGCCGGAGATGCTGGCCTTGCTGACTGAACTCCATCCTCATCAGCCATGAACCATCAGAAACGCACCTGTTCGGAAAAGGAGTCGGGTGACTAACTCAAGATGTAACGCTTGCTCAGCATAATTAAGGTGATATGAACTCTTTTATTTTTTTCTTTTGTGGCCGGGCCTGCTGTGCTCCTGATTCACCGTTTAAATCTTTTTGAAACCATGTGCCCACGTGGCCAGACAGTCTGCTATAGGGTGTGTCAGCTGAACATGCATTCTGAACATTATGTGTTAATGTTAATGAACACTTTAATAATTTAGCTTCATAACACTAAGTACAAGGTTTGTAATTGTGGGCTGCACTGGGGGAGCGTGCTAGAGATTTTTTTTACACTTAAACATTTTCACATATTGCCAATAGTCATCACCATACTTACTACAAAATTTATATCACATGTTAGGGATTCTGTTCCGGCTGGTTCAGAATGGGGTTGATATTAATTTCATTTTGGGTTTAACATGTAAGGGCTGGGGAGTTTTCGTTTTCTTTTTTGGCTGTTTTCGGGGGAATAAAAGGGGACATAGTTTTTGCCAGGCACATGTTCATACAGTTTAAGGCAGGTTTGATTCCTGTCACATAAGGTTAAGCACAAGCTGGCGCGCTCCCACATCTGCTAGGGCACAACAGTCCTTATTGTAAATTCATTTATATATAGCCAGTCGGGCTTTAATAGAAAAGAAATCTCATATTTTCCTGAGCATATACTAATTAATTTTTTGTACCTTATAAAGGTCTATACGGATTAATTTTTTACTTGTAAAGCATATACTGATTAATTTTTCTACCCTGTAAAGCATGTACTGATACATGAATCCATCTGAATTTGTAAAACAAATTAACCTTTTAGAACCGCATAGCAATTGCTTAAACTCAGGTGATGCAATTTTTTATTTTATTTTATGCTGTTGAAGAAATTTAAAGATTTCATATGCTCATGATGGGGCAATTATCCGTTGCTATCTATACATATGGGCGGTCCGGTTTCTCTTATGGTTTATGAGTGATTATCATCCTTTCTGGGGTTGTTCGTATTTATTCAGATTAATGGAAATTGATAAATGACGGTGACTGAAGGGCGAACATTTATGCCTGACGGTTTTAGGGCATGGTAGAAACACTGCCTGTGGAGCATGTGTATTCGTGTTTATAATATTTGTGTATAATTATGAGTGTATGTGCCTTTAGGTTTCTGTACGTGTTATGTTTCTGTCTATGTTAAGCTCTAGTCACAAAAAGGGGGGGGATTATATAATCACTGAATGTTATCTGATATACATATATATATATATATATATATATATATATATATATATAATCATTACTGATACACAGACCTTGTCTTTTGACACTATTAAGAATCTGGGGCTTATTTATTTATTATGTATTTTGTGTGTTACTCCAGATATTAGGTGACAAACTTATATGATAATTTTTCATTTACATGTAACGGATTATGGGGTGCAATAAAAGTTGTTATTGTTATATTACAGCCGAGTTTAATTGCAAGTCCCGTCATACTGGACCCAGCACATTTTGGCTTCTCTAGGCTCTGGCCTAGTTTTAAATAACTTGTGGCCTCTCTTTCAAAAAAAAAAATAAATAAGGAGATATAAAATTAAATATAAATAAGAATACATAAAGGCATAAAAAGGAAAGAGGGGTTGCAAATGGTAGCAGAGCGTGGTTCATTCTAGGCTTGAACCCTTGGGTCCTGGGTGTGACGGGGCTTGCAAACTCGGAAATATTATGCTATTGTTTTTTCTTAGGTATATGCCCGTGTAGGCAAGTTTAGGTCATATAACTTGGGAGTCTGGTCGCACCACTGGGGCGGGTATTTGTGTTCGGAAAATGTGATAGGTTGAACTGCCGGGGAGTCTCAAGCGTGGCCTGGGTGATAGTATGTTGCTGATTCAGGGTCGGAGTTTAGCATGTGACATTAGCGGGATGCGGTATGGCCCGATCGGAAGTCGGTACCGTCACCGACTTATGTCCTGTTCACGTTTGATTACTAATTCCCGAATTATGAATTCTGGTTGCTAGTTGGTTTTTGTTGAGTTATGTGTTGGTGAGATGTGTGTGTCGGATTGATGTTTGATGTTATGTGCGTTTAGTATTGTTGGTTGTTGCTTGTCTCCTTCTGTGGTGTGAGTAGATGGTTCCGGAGTAGGCCAGGTCTCCGCAGCGCTAGAGAACCCGGGGGTCGCTCAAAGGAAGGACAGTACTTGGGTTTTTTCTGATTCTTGTGAATATGTTTTTGTAAGTCATGTTTTGTGTTAGGTTGTTCGTAGGAATTTATGTTTGTTTTGAATTGTGCAATTCTGGCGGCGGTATGCTATCAGAAATTGCCCCACCCTCTTTCAGGCGTTCTCCAGAAATTTTCAGTGTTAGATGGAATAGATGAGGAGCAGTTGCTAGTTTTCTTAGATCTTGTTCTGCAGTTGGCAGATTTCCCGGGGGTGTCCGATGGGGAGGTCTTGTCTCTTATATACCCGTATTGCCGGAGTCCATTGGCAGGGTTGGTTACAAACGCTCTGCGTCGGGGTGACAGTCTTGATGCTTTCCATGGGGAGGTGTTGAACTTCTTCCTACCCATTCGACGACGTGCCCAGCTTAAGTTGGAAAAATTCTATCGCCTACAGGCCAACGGAGAGGTGTTAGGGGACTTCGTGCACGAGATACGGAAAGCTGCCCGGGTGTTAAGGTTGGGGTTGCCCGAGACAGAAGTTATACAAGCGATTCTGGAAGGACTGACTCCCCAAGAGAGATCTCGCTTGGTATTCGCGGACCGTCCACGTTGTTTTGCGGACCTTTAACGGCTGTGTGTGGTTTCAAGAACGGTCCAGGAGGTTGACGAGTCCCGGGGAAGAGATGCCGCAGATGTCCAATACTCCAGTGGTTCATCAGGAAGAGCCAAAAGGGACAAACATGGTGGTTGGAGGAGAACACAAGAGACTGTCAGAAAGCCTGAATATTCCGGAAGTGATGGAGGCTACAAGGGGGTGGCAAGTGAGAAGACGGGAACAACAGCTACAGCACGGAGAACAAAGAAATACGAAATTAACAGGGGAAGAAGAAATTATGTGAGGGAACAAACAGCGGCAAGTAGGGAGCCTGTACCAAGGCGTTATTCCTATTCGGAGAAAAAGGAAACTTTAAAGGTTCCAGAGGAAGTAACAGTGCCTAAGAGAGTAGTAGATGAAGAAGGTGAAGCAGAAGAAGAAAAGCGGAAGAACTTCTGTGGATCAATACAAGAGCCTGAGAACACGTCAGTTAATACTGAGTTACAGAATGACAAGAAAGCATCTGCTGATATTGAGTTACAGGACTCGAAGAGGACGTCATGGTTGAATCCAGAGGCCGCAGAATTTATTCCGGTATTTCCATCTCGGTTCGTGAGGGATCCCGTTCCTGTAACATCACCATCCCCTACGCAGGGATATGAGAAGTCACTTGATGGTGTAGCTTTACCATCGCCAGTAGAAAGTAATTTAGTCATTGCACATGAACCTGGACAGCTGGATTCCAGGGTGGAAAATGTTGAGGACATTGTAGTTGCTGAAAGTGGTGAAGGAGTGGAATCGACAGAAGAGCGGTCTGCGGATGCTGCACAGGAAGGTATAGTTGTAGGTGTTAGGGAGACTGTAGAGTCTGAGGTTGCAGATGGACACAGGGATGTCCAGGCTGCAAGTGTTTCTGAGGTTGTGGATGGACAAGGGGATGTCCATGCCGCAAGGGTGGTAGAAGTAGATGAGGTAGAAGTTGAGGAGAAATTTGGTTGCAGTGTTGTGGAGTGTGTGAGTGATAATGATGTAGTGTGTGAAGATGTGCAGACGCCTTCTGTAAGTAGTGTTGAGGATTCTGAGGAACGGAAAGAAGTTTCAGGTGGACCAGGTGAGCAACTAGAGGATGAAGATGTGCAGTGTTCTGATGGTGGTAGTGGACGTGATGGCGATGATGTTGATGAGGAACGTGTTGATGAAAAGGAGGATGTTAATGAGATTGGAGAAGAAGTTGGTGAAGAAGCTTGTGAAGCGGCTGGTGAACAAGGTGATGAAGAAATTGGTGAGGAGGTGCAGTGTCATGATGTTGATTTGGATTATGTGGACGAAGAAGGGGAAATTGTAGAAAAGAAAGAAGTAGAAAAGGAAGAAATTGTAGCAGAGGAGTTAGACGGCAAGCATAATCCAAATCGAGGTGAAAGTAGTGAAGTAAGTTGCCTTGATTCTGATTCAGAAGAAACCAGTCAGTACAGCTCAACACGAAATAATTTCGCCGAGAGTGGTGTCCAGAAGGAAAGCGTACCCAAGGCCCGTCATAAAAAGGTAAGAAGAAGAGGTTAACGGGTAGATGTTCACCACATGCCCAGTGGTGTTGTCTACTTCAGGGTTGCGCCCCTGCCCACGCGAGCCTTGGTTTCCTCCATTCATCCTTATTTCCGGAGGGAGCCATGTCCTTACCCTTAGTCCTAGCTATTGACTCTTTAATGATCCTTGCCCCGTTTCATCTTCCCGATTTTCCTACCCCTCCCCTTAGTAAAAAAAAAAAAAAATCTATCAAAAGGAGTTAGAGAGACTTGCCGGAAGTGATTAGATTGTGGTCCTCGAGATTGTAAGTTCCCCTGTTTTGGTTCTGAAGGTTGTGATGGTGAGTGATAGCGTGCTGTTGTTTCGTTATTTATAGTAATTGAATTTGTTTGTTGATCGTTGTGGGGTCGGTCCATGCCGCATTCTCCGGTTGTTCCTGGTGTTCTTTTTGTTGAGAGAGAATTGTATTTGTTGTGTATCGACGTCGGTGGAGAAGTAAACCCCCCCCCCATTTAGTTATGGCCTTTTTGGTGAAGTAAGAGTTAGGATTAATGTTCGTGTGCCCTTGGTGCGGTCCTCTCTGTCTGGCTGAGCGGGGCCGTCCGCCCTTGTGTAGGGATGTGGGCCAGCCATATGGCAAGGATGGAGATGCCTTGTGGGTGCATGTGGCTGGTCGGTCCAAGAGATGGACGAGGAGTAGTGCGGTCGCTCACATACCAAGGTGGGAGATACCTTGTTTGGTCTTAGGACGAGTTTGTGAGTGGGACCGGTGGGAGTAGGTGATGGTCACCGGAGAGGGTGACGTGTTGGGGCGGTCCCGTGGGGTTGGCATAGCGGAGAGGGTCGCATGGGGATGTCTGTTCTCCTGAGAGCAAACGCTGCTGAGCCACCACAACCACGAGCTTGTTTTGGGAAGGGGGTACTCTCCCGAGTTTAAGAGTGGGGCAACTGGGTTGCCCTTTCGGGGTGGGGGTGTGCCGGTGTAATACCAGCTGTCGAAAGTTTTAGAAAATTTAATTGTAAAGTAACGCGAACGTATAAGGGTATAAGGGTCAGTTAAAGCGACCCTTGTACGGCTCCGTTAGAGCTGCGCGCACACCTCGTAGGGAGGTTCGGCTTGGTTATATTGTGGCCGTTTAATGCAGTCATCGCCCGGCACGCAAGACAGCACTGACTACCCTGATCCGAACAGATAGTACTACGCAGTTTTCTTCCACTCTGATGGCTGGCTAAATTTACGAGACTTCCCGGGTTCTCGCTTAAAGCCGGAGATGCTGGCCTTGCTGATTGAACTCCATCCTCATCAGCCATGAACAATCAGAAACGCACCTGTTCGGAAAAGGAGTCGGGTGACTAACTCAAGATGTAACGCTTGCTCAGCATAATTAAGGTGATATGAACTCTTTTATTTTTTTCTTTTGTGGCCGGGCCTGCTGTGCTCCTGATTCACCGTTTAAATCTTTTTGAAACCATGTGCCCACGTGGCCAGACAGTCTGCTATAGGGTGTGTCAGCTGAACATGCATTCTGAACATTATGTGTTAATGTTAATGAACACTTTAATAATTTAGCTTCATAACACTAAGTACAAGGTTTGTAATTGTGTGCTGCACTGGGGGAGCGTGCTAGAGATTTTTTTACACTTAAACATTTTCACATATTGCCAATAGTCATCACCATACTTACTACAAAATTTATATCACATGTTAGGGATTCTGTTCCGGCTGGTTCAGAATGGGGTTGATATTAATTTCATTTTGGGTTTAACATGTAAGGGCTGGGGAGTTTTCGTTTTCTTTTTTGGCTGTTTTCGGGGGAATAAAAGGGGACATAGTTTTTGCCAGGCACATGTTCATACAGTTTAAGGCAGGTTTGATTCCTGTCACATAAGGTTAAGCACAAGCTGGCGCGCTCCCACATCTGCTAGGGCACAACAGTCCTTATTGTAAATTCATTTATATATAGCCAGTCGGGCTTTAATAGAAAAGAAATCTCATATTTTCCTGAGCATATACTAATTAATTTTTTGTACCTTATAAAGGTCTATACGGATTAATTTTTTACTTGTAAAGCATATACTGATTAATTTTTCTACCCTGTAAAGCATGTACTGATACATGAATCCATCTGAATTTGTAAAACAAATTAACCTTTTAGAACCGCATAGCAATTGCTTAAACTCAGGTGATGCAATTTTTTATTTTATTTTATGCTGTTGAAGAAACTTAAAGATTTCATATGCTCATGATGGGGCAATTATCCGTTGCTATCTATACATATGGGCGGTCCGGTCTCTCTTATGGTTTATGAGTGATTATCATCCTTTCTGGGGTTTTTCGTATTTATTCAGATTAATGGAAATTGATAAATGACGGTGACTGAAGGGCGAACATTTATGCCTGCCGGTTTTAGGGCATGGTAGAAACACTGCCTGTGGAGCATGTGTACTCCAGGGGTATTCGTGTTTATAATATTTGTGTATAATTATGAGTGTATGTGCCTTTAGGTTTCTGTACGTGTTGTTATGTTTCTGTTATAACATTGCCAAACCCTGATCACATTTGATATAAATAAGTATGTAAAAAATGCCAAGAAACAATATATTTTGATAGATAAATGGTAACGAGAATGAAAGTAGTAAATATAATCAATAGTGAAGGAAGAAGAATACAACCAAAGGTGGTTACAAAACAAGAAAATACGAACTAGACTGACAGACAACTGACATTGACCCAACCCCAGAGATTGGCCAGATATTAACCAAAGTAAAACGAGACAAGAAGACAGTGAAGAAAAAAGAAAAAAAAATTACATGGCCATAACAATTAACTCATAAGATTGTTTTAAAAGAACATAATTTTTTATTATTATTAATAATTTATGTTTAAATTTTTATTAGTGGTAACTTGTAAATGACAGTATCTCAGCAATTGTTATACATAAAAAACCAAGTGTAGATATGATTGTATGTATATCCTTATCTATAGGTGATGTGTCAGCTGTTATGTTTAAAATTACACTCATACAGACAGGGAATAGAAATGTGTGCGTGATTCAATCAGAGAACAAATTGTATAGCCTACTATATACTTTGGAACTTTTACTAGGATTATTTCAGCAGTATGTATGTTATTTCAGCATTATGTGTTTGAAAGTATAAGGTTTTGGAGAGTTTATTTATTCGCTAATATTATTGCTGTTGCTACAGATGTAGTATGTTTCAATTAACACAATATATTTTAACATTATTAAATTGTTGTTATTATTACTAATTATGACATTTCAGACCAATTTTTATCACTTTAATGACAATGTATACAAAGTTATGTTTTATTTGAAAGATGTATTTACAATACCGTGTTGTTTGAATATTATAAAATGATATGTGACAGTCTGAAGTTAACAAAAGAGACATGAACTCATTAGATACAAAAACTTTGTAATAATAGTGAGATCGTGAGAAATATAAGGGTAATTAGAGATAGGTAGGGAGTGACAAAGATGAACAATGAAGTGATAAGTGTAATAAAATAAACAGCATATAATCTTAAGAAAAAAGAGTTAAACAAGTGTGACAAACCCAAAACATAAGCACATATTAAATGAGCAATTAAGTTAAGTATATTAGACTGAAAGACACAGAATAATTGTGAATGTAAAAAACAGAAAAAATATTATCTCAGTATAAAAATCACCAGGGTGGTTACTGTTATAAAAGAGATGGTGTAGGTATAACACTCACCAAATTTGTTCATTTGTTAATTTAAAGAAAGAAGTTATTGGCTTAATGTTTAAGGCAATAAATACCAAAAGAAATAGTTTTACAGTAATATGTTAGTATGTTTTAAGTAAGTAAGGAATTTATAAAGAAAATAATAGCAATAACTTTATAAGAAATAATAGGCAAAATATAATAATTATGTGTAACGAAAGGGAACATGGCAGAATTATATTAAAACTTAGAAATAAGTAAATTATGTATTAATATAGTATTATCAATTTTGGACTAAAACATTAATACATGGCTTAGACCAATCTTGTAAGATATCAAACTAATCTTTGAAAGAAAATAGGAACATCTATGTAAAGATTACAACCATTGAAATTATCCCCAAGTAAATATAGCCATTATAAAATATTTATTCAAATTAAACAAAAAATTCAAAGTTTGATAACAATGTGTTTATTTTGAGATCGACCAGGGAGAATAATTACGTTACCATGGAAACTGTGGAGTAACAAGCAAAAATACCGTTAGATTTTTTTACTGAATGCATGACGCTTTAATGGTATAGACGCTAATTTTCGAGTGACCAAAATTGTCAATTAAAACATAGAAAATATCAGAAGAAGTTACTACTAAGTGTATACTAAGACATAAGACGAGGACTGGAACCATATTATTGAAGTTGAGGCCAAATTAACGAAAAAAGAAAATAAATTACTACCAATTAAACTGGAAAAGATGACTGATGTCCTGAACCAAGCAAATTAAAGAAGATTGTAGTATAACCCATGAATAACAGATCGTATGAATTCGCCATAACTACGGAAGTGATAAGTACCTCTTAAATTACCCAAAATATATAAATAAACTCACGTTAATTATTTCTCACTAAAGGTCGAAATCTCACTGAACTGAAATTAATTACTTTCAAAGATTAAAAAGAATACTAAGTCACTGACAATTTATAAACTAACCAATATAAACTGTTGTTAATGATCCATAACTTGTAAACACTTTTACTACACTGCGCTAAACAAATTATACCTACACAATATGTTAGTTAAGTTTACTTGATGTAAGGGTGTGTATTTTTATTGTTTTAAACATTTGTAATCCTTTTAACGTAACCTCAAGAACCTGTGACAAACAAACATTAATAACTGATGTATTATTTACAACAGACGCCATTATTAAACGTCTGGTTATCAATTCAAATATCGATTTGTCAAACCCTGTAATTGTCACATATAAACAACCAGAGCATTTGTATTAGAATAATTTGTATTAAATGAATAACAATCACTAATAAAAAATGTGTAAGTATTGAGTGTAACCACGGTGTTATAATTTCATTAGGAGGTGCACAATATTTTATGTACGTTTTAGCAGACGAATAACGATTTACACAGCCCACGCATCGAACTGCTGTGCGCTCCAGGGGGCCTAGCTGGCGGAAATATTTGAATTATTCAAACCGCCTGAGCTGCGCTGGTCATATACCTGTGAATTTTATTTTAATTGTTTTGAGAAAACAATTTGGCGCCACCGGGATTTTATCACCCCTAGTGAACAACAGGTAAGAACACCGAGACCTGGTTATTCGTACGTTCGCAACGGACGAATCTGCGGAAGTTGCACGCATTTGAACTACGGATCGAGAAGACACGTTACACCCAGTACACACAAATTGTACATTATTCACATTTTACAGAGTAAAACGGTAGCCGTACACACGACTATATTACAAATTGACGACCAACCGCTGGAGCTAGAAGAGAGAGAAATACAAACTTCTAACGGCGAGAAAAAAGGTCGACTAATAAGTATAAAACGGTTCGCTACACACTATTCAATAATAATTAACAGGAAAGGTAAACCGTTATTATACAAAGTGGCTTCCATCGCGGGGCTTAAATGAGTCGGACGTCACGACTATTATAAAAAGTGGCGCGCCAACTAGTAGGGCTAGAATAATAAAGAAATTATACAATTAAACCCTATAAATTCTAGCGGCGATTACGAAAGGTTACAATATGCACACCAGAGGATTGTCGAAAAAATTGGCAAAGGAGAAGGAGATGGAAGAAAACAGAGGGGAAGAAGAGGAAGGAACACCGATTGAAGAAGTGGAGACAGTAATAACCACAACAGAACCAAGCCAAGACGAAGAAATGGAAACACAGGCTGGAGATAGGGAGGAAGCCAGAGGAGGAATGGATTTACAAAAAT
Organism: Magicicada septendecula; assembly: GCA_034769895.1. NCBI lineage: Eukaryota > Metazoa > Arthropoda > Insecta > Hemiptera > Cicadidae > Magicicada > Magicicada septendecula. Next base: position 216,865,722 of record CM068370.1, read on the forward strand.
TATGGGAGTTGATTAATGGAAAATTAGACAAGAATGAGGAGAGTTTGAAGGAGATGAACAATAAATTCGACAAGAATGAGGAGAGTTTGAAGGAGATGAACAATAAATTCGACAAGAATGAGGAGAGTTTGAAGGAGATGAACAATAAATTCGACAAGAATGAGGAGAGTTTGAAGGAGATGAACAATAAATTCGACGGCATGAAGAAAGAAACCAGTGACAATTTGAAACAGATCAATGAAAAAATAGTGAGTACTAAGGAAGAATTGAGGAAAACGGTCAACCAAAATAATGAAACACTACAACAACGATTACTGGAGGAAATTCAGCAAAGAAATGAAGATTTGAAGGAAGAATTGAAGGAACAGCTGAAGGAGGACCACGAGAAAAATAAAGAAGAAATGAAGCTACAGATGGCACACCAATTAATGGAGTACCGAGAAGAAGCAAAACAGCAGGTTACGGAAATCAATGACAAATTAGAGGAAACGTTGGAGAAGCTAGAGAAGACCAACGAAAATGTTTCTGGAGTCCGCAAGGAAGTACTCGATAAAATGAACCGTCTCGAAGGAGAAAATAAGAGAAGAATTGAGGAAGGTCATGAAGAAACAGTCAGAAGATGTACCCAGATAGACCAGGACATACACCAAGTCCGGGAAGAAAACCAGAAAGAGGTAGCAGCTGTACGAACAGACTTGGGAGAACGAATGGAAGGAGTTTACAGTAACTTAAATAAAGTAGATAGCAAAGTAGACAAAAACCAACAGAGGATTGACGAAATGCGCAGAATAGAAGAGTCATTACGGGAAGAAGTGGATGCCTGGCGTGACCGACCATGTAATAATAATCATGTCATGAACACAGACAACAGAGATACTATTAATTTCCGTAATTATAAAAGAAACCCTATTGAATTCTTGAAGAGGGTAGAAGAGTTAATCATCAAGAATCGAGAGACTCGATGGACTACAATAAGAGGGATGTTGGACGAAATGTTCAAGGAGACATACGACAACTGGTGGACTGCCACTCGACCAGACATCCAAAACCTTCAAGACTTTAAGACTCAGTTCAAGGCTAAATACTGGTCTGAATCAACTCAGAATATGGTCCGCAATAACCTGAGCAATGGAAGGTATGAAAACCAGAATGGACAATCCCTTACCTCCTACTTCTTGGGAAAAATCTGCATGGCCAGGAATTTGGAGCCACATATACCTGAAGAGTGTCTGGTAATACAGTTATCTTACCACTACGACGACGCCATCCAAAAGGCACGGATGTACAGCCAGGTAAAGACCATCCAAGATATGGCTAGATTACTGGAAAGCCATGAACATGAGTGGCAGTACAGGAAAAATAGAGGGTACAGTTTCAGAAATAATAGAACCAATGAGGGACAATTGTCACAGAATCAACAGGGAGATAATAAGCCACCGGTAAATAACCCTAACAATTACCAAGGGAACACACGGGGCAATAACGCGCCCAGAAATTTTAACAGAAGTGGAAACCATAATAATAACAACTTCAGGAACAACCACAGGGGTAATTTCCCGTCGAATGGTTACAACAACAATTATCGCCCTGGAAACAACAGTAATCAGAACAATAATCCAGGATACCGGCCACAGGTAAATTACATAAGGGGGCAAAGACAAAGGAGCCCAAGAAGAAACTATCCCTCATCTAACTATCGGCGAACGTACTATAACCAGGTACCCGATACGAGAAAGTCACCCATTCGAAGAAGATCACAGGCACAGCGTGGATGACCGGAATAATCAACAGGAGCCGAACGCTAACCAACCATCAAACACTACTGATGTTGGGGGCAATGAGGTCAACCCTCATTTAAACACTTAAGGCCAGTGAAAACTGCGGACAGCCCATCACTGGACCAATCTCTGGGTGAATATAAGACAACACATGACAAGAAGATCACAATAATATGTACTAATTATTTGAAAAATATAAGGGACGATTTGATCGAAGAATAACCAAAACTACTGAAGAAAGAAGAATAATCAAATCCACTGAAGAATTTATAAACTTAGCTTACCACGACTTTACGGAAGCTACCCCATACACAATGATGTTTGAGCGGCCACCGCCTAGAGAGATAACTGATATGATCCAATTCCCCACCAACACCGAATATCAATTCGAGAAAAAAAGATTCTACAACAGAATAGCCGAAAAGGTAGAGCAACAAAAGAATAAGTACGCTAAGAACCAGAAAAAGACTATTAAGTACGATGTAGGAGAAAGGGTACTTTTAAAAAACAGAGAATTACCCAGTTCCATAGAAGGCATCACTAGAAAGTTACTATTATTATACGTGGGACCATACACTATAACAAAAGACAAGGGCAATAACACTTACGAGATCACACCCTGTCACCAAGAAAATAAAGGGGGTATACAATCAAGCCTCAATTAAGAAATATTATGACAATCAACAATAACTGTAAAAAACAATTTAAAGTAAAAAACCAACAAAAATACTTTAAATAAAGAAAAAAAATGAAATAAAATAAAGTGACAAACAAACAAGTCTGCCAATGTCATAAAGAAAAGATCTCTAAAGAATGTCAAAATTCCAAAACATTCGTAAGTACAGCTTACACTAAGCATTAGAGAAACCATTATGATGAATAAAAAATTGTAAAAAATCAAAAAAGATATGTAAGAAAAGCTTACCCAAATATCTCGATAATATTTTAGAACAAGTAAAAATGGAGAGATAAAAGTCACAAGGCATTCATATAAAGTAAGAGCAACCAACTTACTACAATATTTAAATAAAAATTAACAATAGAGGAGTGTAGTTACAAAACATTCCTACAAAAAAGATTAAATTACCATAATGTTTAGCCAAAAAATGAGGCATGAAAAGCATGACATACTATGAAGGAATAAGCTACAAAAAATTCCTAACTAGTAAGAAGCAATAACTTACTATGATATCTAAAAAATTATGAAAAAAAATATCAATCAAAATGATCAGCTTCCACAACTATTTAGAAAGAGGGGAAGTAAAATTACCCAAACCAATGATCACGAAACGATATAAATAAAATAAACGTTCTAAGAGTTATAATGTGAGAGGAGATGAAACAAAGAGGAATTAAAAATGAATAAAAATGTGAATTGTATCAATAAAAAACAATGCTTCAAATAGTATCTATAAAGAAAGATGAAACAATATATGACTCGAACTGAGCAACAATGAAGTATAAAAGTAAAAGATTCCCAACAAATATTATGATTATGATTATTATTATTTTGAGTCACGAGTTGACTATATTTAAGAATTATTAATTGAGATTGTCTGTTGAATGAACCAGCAATCATTTTACTGAGCAGGGATGATGTTCCCCTGATATCAGTATAAGAGTAGTTTTGATGAAAAATAAGATTTATAGGGAATAAGTTATAATAAAAAACCAATAAGCCAGTTCGCAATGTGAGAAAATAATGAAGAAAAGACTAAGAAGAATGGAAATAAAAGATACCGAATTAATGATAAAAAATGAATGAGAAGCAGGAGAATGTGAAAAAAAAAAAAAAAAAAAAATTGATACGATACAATTGATAATTTCATCAAACTTAAATTCACGTTTTATAAAATGATCAATTTTGGTGGAAGGGCATTATATAACATTGCCAAACCCTGATCACATTTGATATAAATAAGTATGTAAAAAATGCCAAGAAACAATATATTTTGATAGATAAATGGTAACGAGAATGAAAGTAGTAAATATAATCAATAGTGAAGGAAGAAGAATACAACCAAAGGTGGTTACAAAACAAGAAAATACGAACTAGACTGACAGACAACTGACATTGACCCAACCCCAGAGATTGGCCAGATATTAACCAAAGTAAAACGAGACAAGAAGACAGTGAAGAAAAAAGAAAAAAAAAATTACATGGCCATAACAATTAACTCATAAGATTGTTTTAAAAGAACATAATTTTTTATTATTATTAATAATTTATGTTTAAATTTTTATTAGTGGTAACTTGTAAATGACAGTATCTCAGCAATTGTTATACATAAAAAACCAAGTGTAGATATGATTGTATGTATATCCTTATCTATAGGTGATGTGTCAGCTGTTATGTTTAAAATTACACTCATACAGACAGGGAATAGAAATGTGTGCGTGATTCAATCAGAGAACAAATTGTATAGCCTACTATATACTTTGGAACTTTTACTAGGATTATTTCAGCAGTATGTATGTTATTTCAGCATTATGTGTTTGAAAGTATAAGGTTTTGGAGAGTTTATTTATTCGCTAATATTATTGCTGTTGCTACAGATGTAGTATGTTTCAATTAACACAATATATTTTAACATTATTAAATTGTTGTTATTATTACTAATTATGACATTTCAGACCAATTTTTATCACTTTAATGACAATGTATACAAAGTTATGTTTTATTTGAAAGATGTATTTACAATACCATGTTGTTTGAATATTATAAAATGATATGTGACAGTCTGAAGTTAACAAAAGAGACATGAACTCATTAGATACAAAAACTTTGTAATAATAGTGAGATCGTGAGAAATATAAGGGTAATTAGAGATAGGTAGGGAGTGACAAAGATGAACAGTGAAGTGATAAGTGTAATAAAATAAACAGCATATAATCTTAAGAAAAAAGAGTTAAACAAGTGTGACAAACCCAAAACATAAGCACATATTAAATGAGCAATTAAGTTAAGTATATTAGACTGAAAGACACAGAATAATTGTGAATGTAAAAAACAGAAAAAATATTATCTCAGTATAAAAATCACCAGGGTGATTACTGTTATAAAAGAGATGGTGTAGGTATAACACTCACCAAATTTGTTCATTTGTTAATTTAAAGAAAGAAGTTATTGGCTTAATGTTTAAGGCAATAAATACCAAAAGAAATAGTTTTACAGTAATATGTTAGTATGTTTTAAGTAAGTAAGGAATTTATAAAGAAAATAATAGCAATACCTTTATAAGAAATAATAGGCAAAATATAATAATTATGTGTAACGAAAGGGAACATGGCAGAATTATATTAAAACTTAGAAATAAGTAAATTATGTATTAACATAGTATTATCAATTTTGGACTAAAACATTAATACATGGCTTAGACCAATCTTGTAAGATATCAAACTAATCTGTGAAAGAAAATAGGAACATCTATGTAAAGATTACAACCATTGAAATTATCCCCAAGTAAATATAGCCATTATAAAATATTTATTCAAATTAAACAAAAAATTCAAAGTTTGATAACAATGTGTTTATTTTGAGATCGACCAGGGAGAATAATTACGTTACCATGGAAACTGTGGAGTAACAAGCAAAAATACCGTTAGATTTTTTTACTGAATGCATGACGCTTTAATGGTATAGACGCTAATTTTCGAGTGACCAAAATTGTCAATTAAAACATAGAAAATATCAGAAGAAGTTACTACTAAGTGTATACCACGGATACTAGAATATACGGTAGGGATCATCAGCGAGGTGCGCAGTAGCAAGCTCCGCCCACTGACGTAGCGCGGGACCCACCGCTGTGTTCTGCCGTGCTGTTTCTCCATTTCTGTGTATTGTAGTGCGTGTTGTTAATCAGGTGGATAATATTTATTTTGAGTTGTCTGGTTCACTGAACCAAGAATGGTTTGTTGTGCTATAGCCGGCTGTACGCGCCATACCAGACATCAAAAAGAGTTGGGTTTCACGTTCCACAGGTTTCCCAAAAACAAGGAGTTAACATTGAAGTGGATACATGCTTGTAAGCGTGCAGATTCGTTTTCTGTTAATGAATTGTTGAATCTTCCTGCTAAACGTGTTTTGAAACCAGATGCTGTTCCACATTTAAATTTACCTGTTAGCAGCGTTGTTGCTTGTAAGGAAAAAATCAACGACAAAGTCCGGGAGGTATGTTACAGTCCTACAATATTGCATTCTTTTTAAATTTTGTAATGTTTTAATCAAAATACTTAACTGAACTATTTAGGCCTAACATTCAATTTAAACCATGCTTTCAGTAATATTTAATGCTATAAAATGTTATCATTTTACCATAACATTTAAGCACTACTTACTTATATTTAGACCGTGGTCTCGAGGTAGCATTCCTGCTCCTCGCACGTGCGGAGCATCGTATATGTTATGGCATCAAGATGCAACCAAGACATTATTGAGAGTTATTTCTCACAAATCAGGGGTCTCGGCCGATTTTATGATCATCCTCTACCAATTACTGTATCGCAAAGGATTAAACATTTGATTCTGAGCCGCAATGCAGGAAAGATAATAACGAGTACCAGTTGCTTAACTGAGAAGGAAATTGAAACTTTAAGTGCAGACATTCTGGCTGATTGTTCCGAAGACCAAGTTTCCGACCTCTCACTTTCAGAAGAAATGAAACCCGGAACGAGCAATTCATGCGGACAAGTTGAAGGAGAGTACAGTGATGATGATGACGAAGAATTAACATCAGCAGTCGATGGACTCATCAGGCACTTCCAAGAAGAAAACGAAGAAAGGAATATCCAAGACAGTGGTGCCTCAGAAAAACCAGAGCTACTTGAAATGATTGCTGGTTATATAGCTTACAGGATGAGGAAAAAATACCCAGAAAGAGGAAATGTTTAGGAAGTTTCACAAAGGATATTTCCTTTGCCGGCAAGAACTGGCTACAGAACATTTCAAGAGGGTCGTTGATGAAGCCAACAGATGAATTCATGCAAAATGTCTTTAAAATAGAAGAAGAGTTTCAAAAGTTCCACGAATGTTCAATTAACAAAGAGCCCAAAGTTTTCAGAAACCTACAAGATAAGTTATAATCAAAAGTAAATATCCAGAAATGGACGATTTCATGGTCAAATGTTTTGTACGGACGAGGACTTTCATAAGAATGAAATCACTGAACAAACGTTCATCAAAGAAGTGGAAAGGAGCAAAGCGTAATGAAAGCGAAGAAAGAAAGAAAACGAAAAAATGAAGAAAGTTGTGTCACAATAAAGAAATATTCTCATGTATGTATATATGTACCAGATATAGTTCTTAGATTTCTTCTTTGCATCTGCAATTCAATTTTAAAAACACAAAACAGCTATTCAGGTTTTTCCGTACCACAGGTCTATGATGGCCTAAGCCTGTGGGAGCCTTTTTATCCTTAAAAAAAGTGCCCTCCGAGATGGTGGAAGAGGTAGACGTCCTTCGGAGGCTTTTCACCGGCATTCCACCGGCCATCAGCTTAATAATGTTATTTGCCAGGGGAAAAAAACCAATGGAAGTCGACCCCTCTAAACAAATAACAATAATGTTATTTGCAATTTTATTAATTCTTTTATAAATCACGTTAAAGGAATTAATGGCAAAGAAAAATCAATGTAATTTATAAACGGAAACAAAAGCTCCTTTTGTAATTTATATTCACCGTAAGACTATATAAAACTAAAGATTTTGAAAGCTAGATAGTAGACAAAATTAATACGAGGACTGAACAGGAATATCTGTACCTAATTTAAATAAAAATCGTATTGAACGATGCGAAGTACATGCGACCCGCTTGGCTGTTAATGAAGAGCGGCAACGGGTGGGTCCCATGTGATGTCACCGCTCAGCCTCGCGCCGAGCCAGGCTGCGCGTGATCCCTACCGTATATTCTAGTATCCGTGGTGTATACTAAGACATAAGACGAGGACTGGAACCATATTATTGAAGTTGAGGCCAAATTAACGAAAAAAGAAAATAAATTACTACCAATTAAACTGGAAAAGATGACTGATGTCCTGAACCAAGCAAATTAAAGAAGATTGTAGTATAACCTATGAATAACAGATCGTATGAATTCGCCATAACTACGGAAGTGATAAGTACCTCTTAAATTACCCAAAATATATAAATAAACTCACGTTAATTATTTCTCACTAAAGGTCGAAATCTCACTGAACTGAAATTAATTACTTTCAAAGATTAAAAAGAATACTAAGTCACTGACAATTTATAAACTAACCAATATAAACTGTTGTTAATGATCCATAACTTGTAAACACTTTTACTACACTGCGCTAAACAAATTATACCTACACAATATGTTAGTTAAGTTTACTTGATGTAAGGGTGTGTATTTTTATTGTTTTAAACATTTGTAATCCTTTTAACGTAACCTCAAGAACCTGTGACAAACAAACATTAATAACTGATGTATTATTTACAACAGACGCCATTATTAAACGTCTGGTTATCAATTCAAATATCGATTTGTCAAACCCTGTAATTGTCTCATATAAACAACCGGAGCATTTGTATTAGAATAATTTGTATTAAATGAATAACAATCACTAATAAAAAATGTGTAAGTATTGAGTGCAACCACGGTGTTATAATTTCATTAGGAGGTGCACAATATTTTATGTACGTTTTAGCAGACGAATAACGATTTACACAGCCCACGCATCGAACTGCTGTGCGCTCCAGGGGGCCTAGCTGGCGGAAATATTTGAATTATTCAAACCGCCTGAGCTGCGCTGGTCATATACCTGTGAATTTTATTTTAATTGTTTTGAGAAAACAATTTGGCGCCACCGGGATTTTATCACCCCTAGTGAACAACAGGTAAGAACACCGAGACCTGGTTATTCGTACGTTTGCAACGGACGAATCTGCGGAAGTTGCACGCATTTGTACTACGGATCGAGAAGACACGTTACACCCAGTACACACAAATTGTACATTATTCACATTTTACAGAGTAAAACGGTAGCCGTACACACGACTATATTACAAATTGACGACCAACCGCTGGAGCTAGAAGAGAGAGAAATACAAACTTCTAACGGCGAGAAAAAAGGTCGACTAATAAGTATAAAACGGTTCGCTACACACTATTCAATAATAATTAACAGGAAAGGTAAACCGTTATTATACAAAGTGGCTTCCATCGCGGGGCTTAAATGAGTCGGACGTCACGACTATTATACAAAGTGGCGCGCCAACTAGTAGGGCTAGAATAATAAAGAAATTATACAATTAAACCCTATAAATTCTAGCGGCGATTACGAAAGGTTACAATATGCACACCAGAGGATTGTCGAAAAAATTGGCAAAGGAGAAGGAGATGGAAGAAAACAGAGGGGAAGAAGAGGAAGGAACACCGATTGAAGAAGTGGAGACAGTAATAACCACAACAGAACCAAGCCAAGACGAAGAAATGGAAACACAGGCTGGAGATAGGGAGGAAGCCAGAGGAGGAATGGATTTACAAAAATTATGGGAGTTGATTAATGGAAAATTAGACAAGAATGAGGAGAGTTTGAAGGAGATGAACAATAAATTCGACAAGAATGAGGAGAGTTTGAAGGAGATGAACAATAAATTCGACAAGAATGAGGAGAGTTTGAAGGAGATGAACAATAAATTCGACAAGAATGAGGAGAGTTTGAAGGAGATGAACAATAAATTCGACGGCATGAAGAAAGAAACCAGTGACAATTTGAAACAGATCAATGAAAAAATAGTGAGTACTAAGGAAGAATTGAGGAAAACGGTCAACCAAAATAATGAAACACTACAACAACGATTACTGGAGGAAATTCAGCAAAGAAATGAAGATTTGAAGGAAGAATTGAAGGAACAGCTGAAGGAGGACCACGAGAAAAATAAAGAAGAAATGAAGCTACAGATGGCACACCAATTAATGGAGTACCGAGAAGAAGCAAAACAGCAGGTTACGGAAATCAATGACAAATTAGAGGAAACGTTGGAGAAGCTAGAGAAGACCAACGAAAATGTTTCTGGAGTCCGCAAGGAAGTACTCGATAAAATGAACCGTCTCGAAGGAGAAAATAAGAGAAGAATTGAGGAAGGTCATGAAGAAACAGTCAGAAGATGTACCCAGATAGACCAGGACATACACCAAGTCCGGGAAGAAAACCAGAAAGAGGTAGCAGCTGTACGAACAGACTTGGGAGAACGAATGGAAGGAGTTTACAGTAACTTAAATAAAGTAGATAGCAAAGTAGACAAAAACCAACAGAGGATTGACGAAATGCGCAGAATAGAAGAGTCATTACGGGAAGAAGTGGATGCCTGGCGTGACCGACCATGTAATAATAATCATGTCATGAACACAGACAACAGAGATACTATTAATTTCCGTAATTATAAAAGAAACCCTATTGAATTCTTGAAGAGGGTAGAAGAGTTAATCATCAAGAATCGAGAGACTCGATGGACTACAATAAGAGGGATGTTGGACGAAATGTTCAAGAAGACATACGACAACTGGTGGACTGCCACTCGACCAGACATCCAAAACCTTCAAGACTTTAAGACTCAGTTCAAGGCTAAATACTGGTCTGAATCAACTCAGAATATGGTCCGCAATAACCTGAGCAATGGAAGGTATGAAAACCAGAATGAACAATCCCTTACCTCCTACTTCTTGGGAAAAATCTGCATGGCCAGGAATTTGGAGCCACATATACCTGAAGAGTGTCTGGTAATACAGTTATCTTACCACTACGACGACGCCATCCAAAAGGCACGGATGTACAGCCAGGTAAAGACCATCCAAGATATGGCTAGATTACTGGAAAGCCATGAACATGAGTGGCAGTACAGGAAAAATAGAGGGTACAGTTTCAGAAATAATAGAACCAATGAGGGACAATTGTCACAGAATCAACAGGGAGATAATAAGCCACCGGTAAATAACCCTAACAATTACCAAGGGAACACACGGGGCAATAACGTGCCCAGAAATTTTAACAGAAGTGGAAACCATAATAATAACAACTTCAGGAACAACCACAGGGGTAATTTCCCGTCGAATGGTTACAACAACAATTATCGCCCTGGAAACAACAGTAATCAGAACAATAATCCAGGATACCGGCCACAGGTAAATTACATAAGGGGGCAAAGACAAAGGAGCCCAAGAAGAAACTATCCCTCATCTAACTATCGGCGAACGTACTATAACCAGGTACCCGATACGAGAAGTCACCCATTCGAAGAAGATCACAGGCACAGCGTGGATGACCGGAATAATCAACAGGAGCCGAACGCTAACCAACCATCAAACACTACTGATGTTGGGGGCAATGAGGTCAACCCTCATTTAAACACTTAAGGCCAGTGAAAACTGCGGACAGCCCATCACTGGACCAATCTCTGGGTGAATATAAGACAACACATGACAAGAAGATCACAATAATATGTACTAATTATTTGAAAAATATAAGGGACGATTTGATCGAAGAATAACCAAAACTACTGAAGAAAGAAGAATAATCAAATCCACTGAAGAATTTATAAACTTAGCTTACCACGACTTTACGGAAGCTACCCCATACACAATGATGTTTGAGCGGCCACCGCCTAGAGAGATAACTGATATGATCCAATTCCCCACCAACACCGAATATCAATTCGAGAAAAAAAGATTCTACAACAGAATAGCCGAAAAGGTAGAGCAACAAAAGAATAAGTACGCTAAGAACCAGAAAAAGACTATTAAGTACGATGTAGGAGAAAGGGTACTTTTAAAAAACAGAGAATTACCCAGTTCCATAGAAGGCATCACTAGAAAGTTACTATTATTATACGTGGGACCATACACTATAACAAAAGACAAGGGCAATAACACTTACGAGATCACTCACCCTGTCACCAAGAAAATAAAGGGGGTATACAATCAAGCCTCAATTAAGAAATATTATGACAATCAACAATAACTGTAAAAAACAATTTAAAGTAAAAAACCAACAAAAATACTTTAAATAAAGAAAAAAAATGAAATAAAATAAAGTGACAAACAAACAAGTCTGCCAATGTCATAAAGAAAAGATCTCTAAAGAATGTCAAAATTCCAAAACATTCGTAAGTACAGCTTACACTAAGCATTAGAGAAACCATTATGATGAATAAAAAATTGTAAAAAATCAAAAAAGATATGTAAGAAAAGCTTACCCAAATATCTCGATAATATTTTAGAACAAGTAAAAATGGAGAGATAAAAGTCACAAGGCATTCATATAAAGTAAGAGCAACCAACTTACTACAATATTTAAATAAAAATTAACAATAGAGGAGTGTAGTTACAAAACATTCCTACAAAAAAGATTAAATTACCATAATGTTTAGCCAAAAAATGAGGCATGAAAAGCATGACATACTATGAAGGAATAAGCTACAAAAAATTCCTAACTAGTAAGAAGCAATAACTTACTATGATATCTAAAAAATTATGAAAAAAAATATCAATCAAAATGATCAGCTTCCACAACTATTTAGAAAGAGGGGAAGTAAAATTACCCAAACCAATGATCACGAAACGATATAAATAAAATAAACGTTCTAAGAGTTATAATGTGAGAGGAGATGAAACAAAGAGGAATTAAAAATGAATAAAAATGTGAATTGTATCAATAAAAAACAATGCTTCAAATAGTATCTATAAAGAAAGATGAAACAATATATGACTCGAACTGAGCAACAATGAAGTATAAAAGTAAAAGATTCCCAACAAATATTATGATTATGATTATTATTATTTTGAGTCACGAGTTGACTATATTTAAGAATTATTAATTGAGATTGTCTGTTGAATGAACCAGCAATCATTTTACTGAGCAGGGATGATGTTCCCCTGATATCAGTATAAGAGTAGTTTTGATGAAAAATAAGATTTATAGGGAATAAGTTATAATAAAAAACCAATAAGCCAGTTCGCAATGTGAGAAAATAATGAAGAAAAGACTAAGAAGAATGGAAATAAAAGATACCGAATTAATGATAAAAAATGAATGAGAAGCAGGAGAATGTGAAAAAAAAAAAAAAAAAAAAATTGATACGATACAATTGATAATTTCATCAAACTTAAATTCACGTTTTATAAAATGATCAATTTTGGTGGAAGGGCATTATATAACATTGCCAAACCCTGATCACATTTGATATAAATAAGTATGTAAAAAATGCCAAGAAACAATATATTTTGATAGATAAATGGTAACGAGAATGAAAGTAGTAAATATAATCAATAGTGAAGGAAGAAGAATACAACCAAAGGTGGTTACAAAACAAGAAAATACGAACTAGACTGACAGACAACTGACATTGACCCAACCCCAGAGATTGGCCAGATATTAACCAAAGTAAAACGAGACAAGAAGACAGTGAAGAAAAAAGAAAAAAAAAATTACATGGCCATAACAATTAACTCATAAGATTGTTTTAAAAGAACATAATTTTTTATTATTATTAATAATTTATGTTTAAATTTTTATTAGTGGTAACTTGTAAATGACAGTATCTCAGCAATTGTTATACATAAAAAACCAAGTGTAGATATGATTGTATGTATATCCTTATCTATAGGTGATGTGTCAGCTGTTATGTTTAAAATTACACTCATACAGACAGGGAATAGAAATGTGTGCGTGATTCAATCAGAGAACAAATTGTATAGCCTACTATATACTTTGGAACTTTTACTAGGATTATTTCAGCAGTATGTATGTTATTTCAGCATTATGTGTTTGAAAGTATAAGGTTTTGGAGAGTTTATTTATTCGCTAATATTATTGCTGTTGCTACAGATGTAGTATGTTTCAATTAACACAATATATTTTAACATTATTAAATTGTTGTTATTATTACTAATTATGACATTTCAGACCAATTTTTATCACTTTAATGACAATGTATACAAAGTTATGTTTTATTTGAAAGATGTATTTACAATACCATGTTGTTTGAATATTATAAAATGATATGTGACAGTCTGAAGTTAACAAAAGAGACATGAACTCATTAGATACAAAAACTTTGTAATAATAGTGAGATCGTGAGAAATATAAGGGTAATTAGAGATAGGTAGGGAGTGACAAAGATGAACAGTGAAGTGATAAGTGTAATAAAATAAACAGCATATAATCTTAAGAAAAAAGAGTTAAACAAGTGTGACAAACCCAAAACATAAGCACATATTAAATGAGCAATTAAGTTAAGTATATTAGACTGAAAGACACAGAATAATTGTGAATGTAAAAAACAGAAAAAATATTATCTCAGTATAAAAATCACCAGGGTGATTACTGTTATAAAAGAGATGGTGTAGGTATAACACTCACCAAATTTGTTCATTTGTTAATTTAAAGAAAGAAGTTATTGGCTTAATGTTTAAGGCAATAAATACCAAAAGAAATAGTTTTTAAGTAAGTAAGGAATTTATAAAGAAAATAATAGCAATACCTTTATAAGAAATAATAGGCAAAATATAATAATTATGTGTAACGAAAGGGAACATGGCAGAATTATATTAAAACTTAGAAATAAGTAAATTATGTATTAACATAGTATTATCAATTTTGGACTAAAACATTAATACATGGCTTAGACCAATCTTGTAAGATATCAAACTAATCTGTGAAAGAAAATAGGAACATCTATGTAAAGATTACAACCATTGAAATTATCCCCAAGTAAATATAGCCATTATAAAATATTTATTCAAATTAAACAAAAAATTCAAAGTTTGATAACAATGTGTTTATTTTGAGATCGACCAGGGAGAATAATTACGTTACCATGGAAACTGTGGAGTAACAAGCAAAAATACCGTTAGATTTTTTTACTGAATGCATGACGCTTTAATGGTATAGACGCTAATTTTCGAGTGACCAAAATTGTCAATTAAAACATAGAAAATATCAGAAGAAGTTACTACTAAGTGTATACCACGGATACTAGAATATACGGTAGGGATCATCAGCGAGGTGCGCAGTAGCAAGCTCCGCCCACTGACGTAGCGCGGGACCCACCGCTGTGTTCAGCCGTGCTGTTTCTCCATTTCTGTGTATTGTAGTGCGTGTTGTTAATCAGGTGGATAATATTTATTTTGAGTTGTCTGGTTCACTGAACCAAGAATGGTTTGTTGTGCTATAGCCGGCTGTACGCGCCATACCAGACATCAAAAAGAGTTGGGTTTCACGTTCCACAGGTTTCCCAAAAACAAGGAGTTAACATTGAAGTGGATACATGCTTGTAAGCGTGCAGATTCGTTTTCTGTTAATGAATTGTTGAATCTTCCTGCTAAACGTGTTTTGAAACCAGATGCTGTTCCACATTTAAATTTACCTGTTAGCAGCGTTGTTGCTTGTAAGGAAAAAATCAACGACAAAGTCCGGGAGGTATGTTACAGTCCTACAATATTGCATTCTTTTTAAATTTTGTAATGTTTTAATCAAAATACTTAACTGAACTATTTAGGCCTAACATTCAATTTAAACCATGCTTTCAGTAATATTTAATGCTATAAAATGTTATCATTTTACCATAACATTTAAGCACTACTTACTTATATTTAGACCGTGGTCTCGAGGTAGCATTCCTGCTCCTCGCACGTGCGGAGCATCGTATATGTTATGGCATCAAGATGCAACCAAGACATTATTGAGAGTTATTTCTCACAAATCAGGGGTCTCGGCCGATTTTATGATCATCCTCTACCAATTACTGTATCGCAAAGGATTAAACATTTGATTCTGAGCCGCAATGCAGGAAAGATAATAACGAGTACCAGTTGCTTAACTGAGAAGGAAATTGAAACTTTAAGTGCAGACATTCTGGCCGATTGTTCCGAAGACCAAGTTTCTGACCTCTCACTTTCAGAAGAAATGAAACCCGGAACGAGCAATTCATGCGGACAAGTTGAAGGAGAGTACAGTGATGATGATGACGAAGAATTAACATCAGCAGTCGATGGACTCATCAGGCACTTCCAAGAAGAAAACGAAGAAAGGAATATCCAAGACAGTGGTGCCTCAGAAAAACCAGAGCTACTTGAAATGATTGCTGGTTATATAGCTTACAGGATGAGGAAAAAATACCCAGAAAGAGGAAATGTTTAGGAAGTTTCACAAAGGATATTTCCTTTGCCGGCAAGAACTGGCTACAGAACATTTCAAGAGGGTCGTTGATGAAGCCAACAGATGAATTCATGCAAAATGTCTTTAAAATAGAAGAAGAGTTTCAAAAGTTCCACGAATGTTCAATTAACAAAGAGCCCAAAGTTTTCAGAAACCTACAAGATAAGTTATAATCAAAAGTAAATATCCAGAAATGGACGATTTCATGGTCAAATGTTTTGTACGGACGAGGACTTTCATAAGAATGAAATCACTGAACAAACGTTCATCAAAGAAGTGGAAAGGAGCAAAGCGTAATGAAAGCGAAGAAAGAAAGAAAACGAAAAAAATGAAGAAAGTTGTGTCACAATAAAGAAATATTCTCATGTATGTATATATGTACCAGATATAGTTCTTAGATTTCTTCTTTGCATCTGCAATTCAATTTTAAAAACACAAAACAGCTATTCAGGTTTTTCCGTACCACAGGTCTATGATGGCCTAAGCCTGTGGGAGCCTTTTTATCCTTAAAAAAAGTGCCCTCCGAGATGGTGGAAGAGGTAGACGTCCTTCGGAGGCTTTTCACCGGCATTCCACCGGCCATCAGCTTAATAATGTTATTTGCCAGGGGAAAAAAACCAATGGAAGTCGACCCCTCTAAACAAATAACAATAATGTTATTTGCAATTTTATTAATTCTTTTATAAATCACGTTAAAGGAATTAATGGCAAAGAAAAATCAATGTAATTTATAAACGGAAACAAAAGCTCCTTTTGTAATTTATATTCACCGTAAGACTATATAAAACTAAAGATTTTGAAAGCTAGATAGTAGACAAAATTAATACGAGGACTGAACAGGAATATCTGTGCCTAATTTAAATAAAAATCGTATTGAACGATGCGAAGTACATGCGACCCGCTTGGCTGTTAATGAAGAGCGGCAACGGGTGGGTCCCATGTGACGTCACCGCTCAGCCTCGCGCCGAGCCAGGCTGCGCGTGATCCCTACCGTATATTCTAGTATCCGTGGTGTATACTAAGACATAAGACGAGGACTGGAACCATATTATTGAAGTTGAGGCCAAATTAACGAAAAAAGAAAATAAATTACTACCAATTAAACTGGAAAAGATGACTGATGTCCTGAACCAAGCAAATTAAAGAAGATTGTAGTATAACCTATGAATAACAGATCGTATGAATTCGCCATAACTACGGAAGTGATAAGTACCTCTTAAATTACCCAAAATATATAAATAAACTCACGTTAATTATTTCTCACTAAAGGTCGAAATCTCACTGAACTGAAATTAATTACTTTCAAAGATTAAAAAGAATACTAAGTCACTGACAATTTATAAACTAACCAATATAAACTGTTGTTAATGATCCATAACTTGTAAACACTTTTACTACACTGCGCTAAACAAATTATACCTACACAATATGTTAGTTAAGTTTACTTGATGTAAGGGTGTGTATTTTTATTGTTTTAAACATTTGTAATCCTTTTAACGTAACCTCAAGAACCTGTGACAAACAAACATTAATAACTGATGTATTATTTACAACAGACGCCATTATTAAACGTCTGGTTATCAATTCAAATATCGATTTGTCAAACCCTGTAATTGTCTCATATAAACAACCGGAGCATTTGTATTAGAATAATTTGTATTAAATGAATAACAATCACTAATAAAAAATGTGTAAGTATTGAGTGTAACCACGGTGTTATAATTTCATTAGGAGGTGCACAATATTTTATGTACGTTTTAGCAGACGAATAACGATTTACACAACCCACGCATCGAACTGCTGTGCGCTCCAGGGGGCCTAGCTGGTGGAAATATTTGAATTATTCAAACCGCCTGAGCTGCGCTGGTCATATACCTGTGAATTTTATTTTAATTGTTTTGAGAAAACAATTTGGCGCCACCGGGATTTTATCACCCCTAGTGAACAACAGGTAAGAACACCGAGACCTGGTTATTCGTACGTTTGCAACGGACGAATCTGCGGAAGTTGCACGCATTTGTACTACGGATCGAGAAGACACGTTACACCCAGTACACACAAATTGTACATTATTCACATTTTACAGAGTAAAACGGTAGCCGTACACACGACTATATTACAAATTGACGACCAACCGCTGGAGCTAGAAGAGAGAGAAATACAAACTTCTAACGGCGAGAAAAAAGGTCGACTAATAAGTATAAAACGGTTCGCTACACACTATTCAATAATAATTAACAGGAAAGGTAAACCGTTATTATACAAAGTGGCTTCCATCGCGGGGCTTAAACGAGTCGGACGTCACGACTATTATACAAAGTGGCGCGCCAACTAGTAGGGCTAGAATAATAAAGAAATTATACAATTAAACCCTATAAATTCTAGCGGCGATTACGAAAGGTTACAATATGCACACCAGAGGATTGTCGAAAAAATTGGCAAAGGAGAAGGAGATGGAAGAAAACAGAGGGGAAGAAGAGGAAGGAACACCGATTGAAGAAGTGGAGACAGTAATAACCACAACAGAACCAAGCCAAGACGAAGAAATGGAAACACAGGCTGGAGATAGGGAGGAAGCCAGAGGAGGAATGGATTTACAAAAATTATGGGAGTTGATTAATGGAAAATTAGACAAGAATGAGGAGAGTTTGAAGGAGATGAACAATAAATTCGACAAGAATGAGGAGAGTTTGAAGGAGATGAACAATAAATTCGACAAGAATGAGGAGAGTTTGAAGGAGATGAACAATAAATTCGACAAGAATGAGGAGAGTTTGAAGGAGATGAACAATAAATTCGACGGCATGAAGAAAGAAACCAGTGACAATTTGAAACAGATCAATGAAAAAATAGTGAGTACTAAGGAAGAATTGAGGAAAACGGTCAACCAAAATAATGAAACACTACAACAACGATTACTGGAGGAAATTCAGCAAAGAAATGAAGATTTGAAGGAAGAATTGAAGGAACAGCTGAAGGAGGACCACGAGAAAAATAAAGAAGAAATGAAGCTACAGATGGCACACCAATTAATGGAGTACCGAGAAGAAGCAAAACAGCAGGTTACGGAAATCAATGACAAATTAGAGGAAACGTTGGAGAAGCTAGAGAAGACCAACGAAAATGTTTCTGGAGTCCGCAAGGAAGTACTCGATAAAATGAACCGTCTCGAAGGAGAAAATAAGAGAAGAATTGAGGAAGGTCATGAAGAAACAGTCAGAAGATGTACCCAGATAGACATACACCAAGTCCGGGAAGAAAACCAGAAAGAGGTAGCAGCTGTACGAACAGACTTGGGAGAACGAATGGAAGGAGTTTACAGTAACTTAAATAAAGTAGATAGCAAAGTAGACAAAAACCAACAGAGGATTGACGAAATGCGCAGAATAGAAGAGTCATTACGGGAAGAAGTGGATGCCTGGCATGACCGACCATGTAATAATAATCATGTCATGAACACAGACAACAGAGATACTATTAATTTCCGTAATTATAAAAGAAACCCTATTGAATTCTTGAAGAGGGTAGAAGAGTTAATCATCAAGAATCGAGAGACTCGATGGACTACAATAAGAGGGATGTTGGACGAAATGTTCAAGGAGACATACGACAACTGGTGGACTGCCACTCGACCAGACATCCAAAACCTTCAAGACTTTAAGACTCAGTTCAAGGCTAAATACTGGTCTGAATCAACTCAGAATATGGTCCGCAATAACCTGAGCAATGGAAGGTATGAAAACCAGAATGGACAATCCCTTACCTCCTACTTCTTGGGAAAAATCTGCATGGCCAGGAATTTGGAGCCACATATACCTGAAGAGTGTCTGGTAATACAGTTATCTTACCACTACGACGACGCCATCCAAAAGGCACGGATGTACAGCCAGGTAAAGACCATCCAAGATATGGCTAGATTACTGGAAAGCCATGAACATGAGTGGCAGTACAGGAAAAATAGAGGGTACAGTTTCAGAAATAATAGAACCAATGAGGGACAATTGTCACAGAATCAACAGGGAGATAATAAGCCACCGGTAAATAACCCTAACAATTACCAAGGGAACACACGGGGCAATAACGCGCCCAGAAATTTTAACAGAAGTGGAAACCATAATAATAACAACTTCAGGAACAACCACAGGGGTAATTTCCCGTCGAATGGTTACAACAACAATTATCGCCCTGGAAACAACAGTAATCAGAACAATAATCCAGGATACCGGCCACAGGTAAATTACATAAGGGGGCAAAGACAAAGGAGCCCAAGAAGAAACTATCCCTCATCTAACTATCGGCGAACGTACTATAACCAGGTACCCGATACGAGAAGTCACCCATTCGAAGAAGATCACAGGCACAGCGTGGATGACTGGAATAATCAACAGGAGCCGAACGCTAACCAACCATCAAACACTACTGATGTTGGGGGCAATGAGGTCAACCCTCATTTAAACACTTAAGGCCAGTGAAAACTGCGGACAGCCCATCACTGGACCAATCTCTGGGTGAATATAAGACAACACATGACAAGAAGATCACAATAATATGTACTAATTATTTGAAAAATATAAGGGACGATTTGATCGAAGAATAACCAAAACTACTGAAGAAAGAAGAATAATCAAATCCACTGAAGAATTTATAAACTTAGCTTACCACGACTTTACGGAAGCTACCCCATACACAATGATGTTTGAGCGGCCACCGCCTAGAGAGATAACTGATATGATCCAATTCCCCACCAACACCGAATATCAATTCGAGAAAAAAAGATTCTACAACAGAATAGCCGAAAAGGTAGAGCAACAAAAGAATAAGTACGCTAAGAACCAGAAAAAGACTATTAAGTACGATGTAGGAGAAAGGGTACTTTTAAAAAACAGAGAATTACCCAGTTCCATAGAAGGCATCACTAGAAAGTTACTATTATTATACGTGGGACCATACACTATAACAAAAGACAAGGGCAATAACACTTACGAGATCACTCACCCTGTCACCAAGAAAATAAAGGGGGTATACAATCAAGCCTCAATTAAGAAATATTATGACAATCAACAATAACTGTAAAAAACAATTTAAAGTAAAAAACCAACAAAAATACTTTAAATAAAGAAAAAAAATGAAATAAAATAAAGTGACAAACAAACAAGTCTGCCAATGTCATAAAGAAAAGATCTCTAAAGAATGTCAAAATTCCAAAACATTCGTAAGTACAGCTTACACTAAGCATTAGAGAAACCATTATGATGAATAAAAAATTGTAAAAAATCAAAAAAGATATGTAAGAAAAGCTTACCCAAATATCTCGATAATATTTTAGAACAAGTAAAAATGGAGAGATAAAAGTCACAAGGCATTCATATAAAGTAAGAGCAACCAACTTACTACAATATTTAAATAAAAATTAACAATAGAGGAGTGTAGTTACAAAACATTCCTACAAAAAAGATTAAATTACCATAATGTTTAGCCAAAAAATGAGGCATGAAAAGCATGACATACTATGAAGGAATAAGCTACAAAAAATTCCTAACTAGTAAGAAGCAATAACTTACTATGATATCTAAAAAATTATGAAAAAAAATATCAATCAAAATGATCAGCTTCCACAACTATTTAGAAAGAGGGGAAGTAAAATTACCCAAACCAATGATCACGAAACGATATAAATAAAATAAACGTTCTAAGAGTTATAATGTGAGAGGAGATGAAACAAAGAGGAATTAAAAATGAATAAAAATGTGAATTGTATCAATAAAAAACAATGCTTCAAATAGTATCTATAAAGAAAGATGAAACAATATATGACTCGAACTGAGCAACAATGAAGTATAAAAGTAAAAGATTCCCAACAAATATTATGATTATGATTATTATTATTTTGAGTCACGAGTTGACTATATTTAAGAATTATTAATTGAGATTGTCTGTTGAATGAACCAGCAATCATTTTACTGAGCAGGGATGATGTTCCCCTGATATCAGTATAAGAGTAGTTTTGATGAAAAATAAGATTTATAGGGAATAAGTTATAATAAAAAACCAATAAGCCAGTTCGCAATGTGAGAAAATAATGAAGAAAAGACTAAGAAGAATGGAAATAAAAGATACCGAATTAATGATAAAAAATGAATGAGAAGCAGGAGAATGTGAAAAAAAAAAAAAAAAAAATTGATACGATACAATTGATATTTTCATCAAACTTAAATTCACGTTTTATAAAATGATCAATTTTGGTGGAAGGGCATTATATAACATTGCCAAACCCTGATCACATTTGATATAAATAAGTATGTAAAAAATGCCAAGAAACAATATATTTTGATAGATAAATGGTAACGAGAATGAAAGTAGTAAATATAATCAATAGTGAAGGAAGAAGAATACAACCAAAGGTGGTTACAAAACAAGAAAATACGAACTAGACTGACAGACAACTGACATTGACCCAACCCCAGAGATTGGCCAGATATTAACCAAAGTAAAACGAGACAAGAAGACAGTGAAGAAAAAAGAAAAAAAAATTACATGGCCATAACAATTAACTCATAAGATTGTTTTAAAAGAACATAATTTTTTATTATTATTAATAATTTATGTTTAAATTTTTATTAGTGGTAACTTGTAAATGACAGTATCTCAGCAATTGTTATACATAAAAAGCAAGTGTAGATATGATTGTATGTATATCCTTATCTATAGGTGATGTGTCAGCTGTTATGTTTAAAATTACACTCATACAGACAGGGAATAGAAATGTGTGCGTGATTCAATCAGAGAACAAATTGTATAGCCTACTATATACTTTGGAACTTTTACTAGGATTATTTCAGCAGTATGTGTTTGAAAGTATAAGGTTTTGGAGAGTTTATTTATTCGCTAATATTATTGCTGTTGCTACAGATGTAGTATGTTTCAATTAACACAATATATTTTAACATTATTAAATTGTTGTTATTATTACTAATTATGACATTTCAGACCAATTTTTATCACTTTAATGACAATGTATACAAAGTTATGTTTTATTTGAAAGATGTATTTACAATACCATGTTGTTTGAATATTATAAAATGATATGTGACAGTCTGAAGTTAACAAAAGAGACATGAACTCATTAGATACAAAAACTTTGTAATAATAGTGAGATCGTGAGAAATATAAGGGTAATTAGAGATAGGTAGGGAGTGACAAAGATGAACAGTGAAGTGATAAGTGTAATAAAATAAACAGCATATAATCTTAAGAAAAAAGAGTTAAACAAGTGTGACAAACCCAAAACATAAGCACATATTAAATGAGCAATTAAGTTAAGTATATTAGACTGAAAGACACAGAATAATTGTGAATGTAAAAAACAGAAAAAATATTATCTCAGTATAAAAATCACCAGGGTGATTACTGTTATAAAAGAGATGGTGTAGGTATACCACTCACCAAATTTGTTCATTTGTTAATTTAAAGAAAGAAGTTATTGGCTTAATGTTTAAGGCAATAAATACCAAAAGAAATAGTTTTACAGTAATATGTTAGTATGTTTTAAGTAAGTAAGGAATTTATAAAGAAAATAATAGCAATACCTTTATAAGAAATAATAGGCAAAATATAATAATTATGTGTAACGAAAGGGAACATGGCAGAATTATATTAAAACTTAGAAATAAGTAAATTATGTATTAACATAGTATTATCAATTTTGGACTAAAACATTAATACATGGCTTAGACCAATCTTGTAAGATATCAAACTAATCTGTGAAAGAAAATAGGAACATCTATGTAAAGATTACAACCATTGAAATTATCCCCAAGTAAATATAGCCATTATAAAATATTTATTCAAATTAAACAAAAAATTCAAAGTTTGATAACAATGTGTTTATTTTGAGATCGACCAGGGAGAATAATTACGTTACCATGGAAACTGTGGAGTAACAAGCAAAAATACCGTTAGATTTTTTTACTGAATGCATGACGCTTTAATGGTACAGACGCTAATTTTCGAGTGACCAAAATTGTCAATTAAAACATAGAAAATATCAGAAGAAGTTACTACTAAGTGTATACCACGGATACTAGAATATACGGTAGGGATCATCAGCGAGGTGCGCAGTAGCAAGCTCCGCCCACTGACGTAGCGCGGGACCCACCGCTGTGTTCAGCCGTGCTGTTTCTCCATTTCTGTGTATTGTAGTGCGTGTTGTTAATCAGGTGGATAATATTTATTTTGAGTTGTCTGGTTCACTGAACCAAGAATGGTTTGTTGTGCTATAGCCGGCTGTACGCGCCATACCAGACATCAAAAAGAGTTGGGTTTCACGTTCCACAGGTTTCCCAAAAACAAGGAGTTAACATTGAAGTGGATACATGCTTGTAAGCGTGCAGATTCGTTTTCTGTTAATGAATTGTTGAATCTTCCTGCTAAACGTGTTTTGAAACCAGATGCTGTTCCACATTTAAATTTACCTGTTAGCAGCGTTGTTGCTTGTAAGGAAAAAATCAACGACAAAGTCCGGGAGGTATGTTACAGTCCTACAATATTGCATTCTTTTTAAATTTTGTAATGTTTTAATCAAAATACTTAACTGAACTATTTAGGCCTAACATTCAATTTAAACCATGCTTTCAGTAATATTTAATGCTATAAAATGTTATCATTTTACCATAACATTTAAGCACTACTTACTTATATTTAGACCGTGGTCTCGAGGTAGCATTCCTGCTCCTCGCACGTGCGGAGCATCGTATATGTTATGGCATCAAGATGCAACCAAGACATTATTGAGAGTTATTTCTCACAAATCAGGGGTCTCGGCCGATTTTATGATCATCCTCTACCAATTACTGTATCGCAAAGGATTAAACATTTGATTCTGAGCCGCAATGCAGGAAAGATAATAACGAGTACCAGTTGCTTAACTGAGAAGGAAATTGAAACTTTAAGTGCAGACATTCTGGCTGATTGTTCCGAAGACCAAGTTTCCGACCTCTCACTTTCAGAAGAAATGAAACCCGGAACGAGCAATTCATGCGGACAAGTTGAAGGAGAGTACAGTGATGATGATGACGAAGAATTAACATCAGCAGTCGATGGACTCATCAGGCACTTCCAAGAAGAAAACGAAGAAAGGAATATCCAAGACAGTGGTGCCTCAGAAAAACCAGAGCTACTTGAAATGATTGCTGGTTATATAGCTTACAGGATGAGGAAAAAATACCCAGAAAGAGGAAATGTTTAGGAAGTTTCACAAAGGATATTTCCTTTGCCGGCAAGAACTGGCTACAGAACATTTCAAGAGGGTCGTTGATGAAGCCAACAGATGAATTCATGCAAAATGTCTTTAAAATAGAAGAAGAGTTTCAAAAGTTCCACGAACGTTCAACTAACAAAGAGCCCAAAGTTTTCAGAAACCTACAAGATAAGTTATAATCAAAAGTAAATATCCAGAAATGGACGATTTCATGGTCAAATGTTTTGTACGGACGAGGACTTTCATAAGAATGAAATCACTGAACAAACGTTCATCAAAGAAGTGGAAAGGAGCAAAGCGTAATGAAAGCGAAGAAAGAAAGAAAACGAAAAAATGAAGAAAGTTGTGTCACAATAAAGAAATATTCTCATGTATGTATATATGTACCAGATATAGTTCTTAGATTTCTTCTTTGCATCTGCAATTCAATTTTAAAAACACAAAACAGCTATTCAGGTTTTTCCGTACCACAGGTCTATGATGGCCTAAGCCTGTGGGAGCCTTTTTATCCTTAAAAAAAGTGCCCTCCGAGATGGTGGAAGAGGTAGACGTCCTT
The DNA here is from genome assembly GCA_034769895.1 of Magicicada septendecula. Taxonomy (NCBI): domain Eukaryota; kingdom Metazoa; phylum Arthropoda; class Insecta; order Hemiptera; family Cicadidae; genus Magicicada; species Magicicada septendecula. Next base: position 216,891,490 of record CM068370.1, read on the forward strand.
CGGAGGCTTTTCACCGGCATTCCACCGGCCATCAGCTTAATAATGTTATTTGCCAGGGGAAAAAAACCAATGGAAGTCGACCCCTCTAAACAAATAACAATAATGTTATTTGCAATTTTATTAATTCTTTTATAAATCACGTTAAAGGAATTAATGGCAAAGAAAAATCAATGTAATTTATAAACGGAAACAAAAGCTCCTTTTGTAATTTATATTCACCGTAAGACTATATAAAACTAAAGATTTTGAAAGCTAGATAGTAGACAAAATTAATACGAGGACTGAACAGGAATATCTGTACCTAATTTAAATAAAAATCGTATTGAACGATGCGAAGTACATGCGACCCGCTTGGCTGTTAATGAAGAGCGGCAACGGGTGGGTCCCATGTGACGTCACCGCTCAGCCTCGCGCCGAGCCAGGCTGCGCGTGATCCCTACCGTATATTCTAGTATCCGTGGTGTATACTAAGACATAAGACGAGGACTGGAACCATATTATTGAAGTTGAGGCCAAATTAACGAAAAAAGAAAATAAATTACTACCAATTAAACTGGAAAAGATGACTGATGTCCTGAACCAAGCAAATTAAAGAAGATTGTAGTATAACCTATGAATAACAGATCGTATGAATTCGCCATAACTACGGAAGTGATAAGTACCTCTTAAATTACCCAAAATATATAAATAAACTCACGTTAATTATTTCTCACTAAAGGTCGAAATCTCACTGAACTGAAATTAATTACTTTCAAAGATTAAAAAGAATACTAAGTCACTGACAATTTATAAACTAACCAATATAAACTGTTGTTAATGATCCATAACTTGTAAACACTTTTACTACACTGCGCTAAACAAATTATACCTACACAATATGTTAGTTAAGTTTACTTGATGTAAGGGTGTGTATTTTTATTGTTTTAAACATTTGTAATCCTTTTAACGTAACCTCAAGAACCTGTGACAAACAAACATTAATAACTGATGTATTATTTACAACAGACGCCATTATTAAACGTCTGGTTATCAATTCAAATATCGATTTGTCAAACCCTGTAATTGTCTCATATAAACAACCGGAGCATTTGTATTAGAATAATTTGTATTAAATGAATAACAATCACTAATAAAAAATGTGTAAGTATTGAGTGTAACCACGGTGTTATAATTTCATTAGGAGGTGCACAATATTTTATGTACGTTTTAGCAGACGAATAACGATTTACACAGCCCACGCATCGAACTGCTGTGCGCTCCAGGGGGCCTAGCTGGCGGAAATATTTGAATTATTCAAACCGCCTGAGCTGCGCTGGTCATATACCTGTGAATTTTATTTTAATTGTTTTGAGAAAACAATTTGGCGCCACCGGGATTTTATCACCCCTAGTGAACAACAGGTAAGAACACCGAGACCTGGTTATTCGTACGTTTGCAATGGACGAATCTGCGGAAGTTGCACGCATTTGTACTACGGATCGAGAAGACACGTTACACCCAGTACACACAAATTGTACATTATTCACATTTTACAGAGTAAAACGGTAGCCGTACACACGACTATATTACAAATTGACGACCAACCGCTGGAGCTAGAAGAGAGAGAAATACAAACTTCTAACGGCGAGAAAAAAGGTCGACTAATAAGTATAAAACGGTTCGCTACACACTATTCAATAATAATTAACAGGAAAGGTAAACCGTTATTATACAAAGTGGCTTCCATCGCGGGGCTTAAACGAGTCGGACGTCACGACTATTATACAAAGTGGCGCGCCAACTAGTAGGGCTAGAATAATAAAGAAATTATACAATTAAACCCTATAAATTCTAGCGGCGATTACGAAAGGTTACAATATGCACACCAGAGGATTGTCGAAAAAATTGGCAAAGGAGAAGGAGATGGAAGAAAACAGAGGGGAAGAAGAGGAAGGAACACCGATTGAAGAAGTGGAGACAGTAATAACCACAACAGAACCAAGCCAAGACGAAGAAATGGAAACACAGGCTGGAGATAGGGAGGAAGCCAGAGAAGGAATGGATTTACAAAAATTATGGGAGTTGATTAATGGAAAATTAGACAAGAATGAGGAGAGTTTGAAGGAGATGAACAATAAATTCGACAAGAATGAGGAGAGTTTGAAGGAGATGAACAATAAATTCGACAAGAATGAGGAGAGTTTGAAGGAGATGAACAATAAATTCGACAAGAATGAGGAGAGTTTGAAGGAGATGAACAATAAATTCGACGGCATGAAGAAAGAAACCAGTGACAATTTGAAACAGATCAATGAAAAAATAGTGAGTACTAAGGAAGAATTGAGGAAAACAGTCAACCAAAATAATGAAACACTACAACAACGATTACTGGAGGAAATTCAGCAAAGAAATGAAGATTTGAAGGAAGAATTGAAGGAACAGCTGAAGGAGGACTACGAGAAAAATAAAGAAGAAATGAAGCTACAGATGGCACACCAATTAATGGAGTACCGAGAAGAAGCAAAACAGCAGGTTACGGAAATCAATGACAAATTAGAGGAAACGTTGGAGAAGCTAGAGAAGACCAACGAAAATGTTTCTGGAGTCCGCAAGGAAGTACTCGATAAAATGAACCGTCTCGAAGGAGAAAATAAGAGAAGAATTGAGGAAGGTCATGAAGAAACAGTCAGAAGATGTACCCAGATAGACATACACCAAGTCCGGGAAGAAAACCAGAAAGAGGTAGCAGCTGTACGAACAGACTTGGGAGAACGAATGGAAGGAGTTTACAGTAACTTAAATAAAGTAGATAGCAAAGTAGACAAAAACCAACAGAGGATTGACGAAATGCGCAGAATAGAAGAGTCATTACGGGAAGAAGTGGATGCCTGGCGTGACCGACCATGTAATAATAATCATGTCATGAACACAGACAACAGAGATACTATTAATTTCCGTAATTATAAAAGAAACCCTATTGAATTCTTGAAGAGGGTAGAAGAGTTAATCATCAAGAATCGAGAGACTCGATGGACTACAATAAGAGGGATGTTGGACGAAATGTTCAAGGAGACATACGACAACTGGTGGACTGCCACTCGACCAGACATCCAAAACCTTCAAGACTTTAAGACTCAGTTCAAGGCTAAATACTGGTCTGAATCAACTCAGAATATGGTCCGCAATAACCTGAGCAATGGAAGGTATGAAAACCAGAATGGACAATCCCTTACCTCCTACTTCTTGGGAAAAATCTGCATGGCCAGGAATTTGGAGCCACATATACCTGAAGAGTGTCTGGTAATACAGTTATCTTACCACTACGACGACGCCATCCAAAAGGCACGGATGTACAGCCAGGTAAAGACCATCCAAGATATGGCTAGATTACTGGAAAGCCATGAACATGAGTGGCAGTACAGGAAAAATAGAGGGTACCGTTTCAGAAATAATAGAACCAATGAGGGACAATTGTCACAGAATCAACAGGGAGATAATAAGCCACCGGTAAATAACCCTAACAATTACCAAGGGAACACACGGGGCAATAACGCGCCCAGAAATTTTAACAGAAGTGGAAACCATAATAATAACAACTTCAGGAACAACAACAGGGGTAATTTCCCGTCGAATGGTTACAACAACAATTATCGCCCTGGAAACAACAGTAATCAGAACAATAATCCAGGATACCGGCCACAGGTAAATTACATAAGGGGGCAAAGACAAAGGAGCCCAAGAAGAAACTATCCCTCATCTAACTATCGGCGAACGTACTATAACCAGGTACCCGATATGAGAAGTCACCCATTCGAAGAAGATCACAGGCACAGCGTGGATGACCGGAATAATCAACAGGAGCCGAACGCTAACCAACCATCAAACACTACTGATGTTGGGGGCAATGAGGTCAACCCTCATTTAAACACTTAAGGCCAGTGAAAACTGCGGACAGCCCATCACTGGACCAATCTCTGGGTGAATATAAGACAACACATGACAAGAAGATCACAATAATATGTACTAATTATTTGAAAAATATAAGGGACGATTTGATCGAAGAATAACCAAAACTACTGAAGAAAGAAGAATAATCAAATCCACTGAAGAATTTATAAACTTAGCTTACCACGACTTTACGGAAGCTACCCCATACACAATGATGTTTGAGCGGCCACCGCCTAGAGAGATAACTGATATGATCCAATTCCCCACCAACACCGAATATCAATTCGAGAAAAAAAGATTCTACAACAGAATAGCCGAAAAGGTAGAGCAACAAAAGAATAAGTATGCTAAGAACCAGAAAAAGACTATTAAGTACGATGTAGGAGAAAGGGTACTTTTAAAAAACAGAGAATTACCCAGTTCCATAGAAGGCATCACTAGAAAGTTACTATTATTATACGTGGGACCATACACTATAACAAAAGACAAGGGCAATAACACTTACGAGATCACTCACCCTGTCACCAAGAAAATAAAGGGGGTATACAATCAAGCCTCAATTAAGAAATATTATGACAATCAACAATAACTGTAAAAAACAATTTAAAGTAAAAAACCAACAAAAATACTTTAAATAAAGAAAAAAAATAAAATAAAATAAAGTGACAAACAAACAAGTCTGCCAATGTCATAAAGAAAAGATCTCTAAAGAATGTCAAAATTCCAAAACATTCGTAAGTACAGCTTACACTAAGCATTAGAGAAACCATTATGATGAATAAAAAATTGTAAAAAATCAAAAAAGGTATGTAAGAAAAGCTTACCCAAATATCTCGATAATATTTTAGAACAAGTAAAAATGGAGAGATAAAAGTCACAAGGCATTCATATAAAGTAAGAGCAACCAACTTACTACAATATTTAAATAAAAATTAACAATAGAGGAGTGTAGTTACAAAACATTCCTACAAAATAAGATTAAATTACCATAATGTTTAGCCAAAAAATGAGGCATGAAAAGCATGACATACTATGAAGGAATAAGCTACAAAAAATTCCTAACTAGTAAGAAGCAATAACTTACTATGATATCTAAAAAATTATGAAAAAAAATATCAATCAAAATGATCAGCTTCCACAACTATTTAGAAAGAGGGGAAGTAAAATTACCCAAACCAATGATCACGAAACGATATAAATAAAATAAACGTTCTAAGAGTTATAATGTGAGAGGAGATGAAACAAAGAGGAATTAAAAATGAATAAAAATGTGAATTGTATCAATAAAAAACAATGCTTCAAATAGTATCTATAAAGAAAGATGAAACAATATATGACACGAACTGAGCAACAATGAAGTATAAAAGTAAAAGATTCCCAACAAATATTATGATTATGATTATTATTATTATTATTTTGAGTCACGAGTTGACTATATTTAAGAATTATTAATTGAGATTGTCTGTTGAATGAACCAGCAATCATTTTACTGAGCAGGGATGATGTTCCCCTGATATCAGTATAAGAGTAGTTTTGATGAAAAATAAGATTTATAGGGAATAAGTTATAATAAAAAACCAATAAGCCAGTTCGCAATGTGAGAAAATAATGAAGAAAAGACTAAGAAGAATGGAAATAAAAGATACCGAATTAATTATAAAAAATGAATGAGAAGCAGGAGAATGTGAAAAAAAAAAAAAAAAAAAAAATGATACGATACAATTGATAATTTCATCAAACTTAAATTCACGTTTTATAAAATGATCAATTTTGGTGGAAGGGCATTATATAACATTGCCAAACCCTGATCACATTTGATATAAATAAGTATGTAAAAAATGCCAAGAAACAATATATTTTGATAGATAAATGGTAACGAGAATGAAAGTAGTAAATATAATCAATAGTGAAGGAAGAAGAATACAACCAAAGGTGGTTACAAAACAAGAAAATACGAACTAGACTGACAGACAACTGACATTGACCCAACCCCAGAGATTGGCCAGATATTAACCAAAGTAAAACGAGACAAGAAGACAGTGAAGAAAAAAGAAAAAAAAAATTACATGGCCATAACAATTAACTCATAAGATTGTTTTAAAAGAACATAATTTTTTATTATTATTAATAATTTATGTTTAAATTTTTATTAGTGGTAACTTGTAAATGACAGTATCTCAGCAATTGTTATACATAAAAAACCAAGTGTAGATATGATTGTATGTATATCCTTATCTATAGGTGATGTGTCAGCTGTTATGTTTAAAATTACACTCATACAGACAGGGAATAGAAATGTGTGCGTGATTCAATCAGAGAACAAATTGTATAGCCTACTATATACTTTGGAACTTTTACTAGGATTATTTCAGCATTATGTGTTTGAAAGTATAAGGTTTTGGAGAGTTTATTTATTCGCTAATATTATTGCTGTTGCTACAGATGTAGTATGTTTCAATTAACACAATATATTTTAACATTATTAAATTGTTGTTATTATTACTAATTATGACATTTCAGACCAATTTTTATCACTTTAATGACAATGTATACAAAGTTATGTTTTATTTGAAAGATGTATTTACAATACCATGTTGTTTGAATATTATAAAATGATATGTGACAGTCTGAAGTTAACAAAAGAGACATGAACTCATTAGATACAAAAACTTTGTAATAATAGTGAGATCGTGAGAAATATAAGGGTAATTAGAGATAGGTAGGGAGTGACAAAGATGAACAGTGAAGTGATAAGTGTAATAAAATAAACAGCATATAATCTTAAGAAAAAAGAGTTAAACAAGTGTGACAAACCCAAAACATAAGCACATATTAAATGAGCAATTAAGTTAAGTATATTAGACTGAAAGACACAGACTAATTGTGAATGTAAAAAACAGAAAAAATATTATCTCAGTATAAAAATCACCAGGGTGATTACTGTTATAAAAGAGATGGTGTAGGTATAACACTCACCAAATTTGTTCATTTGTTAATTTAAAGAAAGAAGTTATTGGCTTAATGTTTAAGGCAATAAATACCAAAAGAAATAGTTTTACAGTAATATGTTAGTATGTTTTAAGTAAGTAAGGAATTTATAAAGAAAATAATAGCAATACCTTTATAAGAAATAATAGGCAAAATATAATAATTATGTGTAACGAAAGGGAACATGGCAGAATTATATTAAAACTTAGAAATAAGTAAATTATGTATTAACATAGTATTATCAATTTTGGACTAAAACATTAATACATGGCTTAGACCAATCTTGTAAGATATCAAACTAATCTTTGAAAGAAAATAGGAACATCTATGTAAAGATTACAACCATTGAAATTATCCCCAAGTAAATATAGCCATTATAAAATATTTATTCAAATTAAACAAAAAATTCAAAGTTTGATAACAATGTGTTTATTTTGAGATCGACCAGGGAGAATAATTACGTTACCATGGAAACTGTGGAGTAACAAGCAAAAATACCGTTAGATTTTTTTACTGAATGCATGACGCTTTAATGGTATAGACGCTAATTTTCGAGTGACCAAAATTGTCAATTAAAACATAGAAAATATCAGAAGAAGTTACTACTAAGTGTATACTAAGACATAAGACGAGGACTGGAACCATATTATTGAAGTTGAGGCCAAATTAACGAAAAAAGAAAATAAATTACTACCAATTAAACTGGAAAAGATGACTGATGTCCTGAACCAAGCAAATTAAAGAAGATTGTAGTATAACCCATGAATAACAGATCGTATGAATTCGCCATAACTACGGAAGTGATAAGTACCTCTTAAATTACCCAAAATATATAAATAAACTCACGTTAATTATTTCTCACTAAAGGTCGAAATCTCACTGAACTGAAATTAATTACTTTCAAAGATTAAAAAGAATACTAAGTCACTGACAATTTATAAACTAACCAATATAAACTGTTGTTAATGATCCATAACTTGTAAACACTTTTACTACACTGCGCTAAACAAATTATACCTACACAATATGTTAGTTAAGTTTACTTGATGTAAGGGTGTGTATTTTTATTGTTTTAAACATTTGTAATCCTTTTAACATAACCTCAAGAACCTGTGACAAACAAACATTAATAACTGATGTATTATTTACAACAGACGCCATTATTAAACGTCTGGTTATCAATTCAAATATCGATTTGTCAAACCCTGTAATTGTCTCATATAAACAACCGGAGCATTTGTATTAGAATAATTTGTATTAAATGAATAACAATCACTAATAAAAAATGTGTAAGTATTGAGTGTAACCACGGTGTTATAATTTCATTAGGAGGTGCACAATATTTTATGTACGTTTTAGCAGACGAATAACGATTTACACAGCCCACGCATCGAACTGCTGTGCGCTCCAGGGGGCCTAGCTGGCGGAAATATTTGAATTATTCAAACCGCCTGAGCTGCGCTGGTCATATACCTGTGAATTTTATTTTAATTGTTTTGAGAAAACAATTTGGCGCCACCGGGATTTTATCACCCCTAGTGAACAACAGGTAAGAACACCGAGACCTGGTTATTCGTACGTTCGCAACGGACGAATCTGCGGAAGTTGCACGCATTTGTACTACGGATCGAGAAGACACGTGACACCCAGTACACACAAATTGTACATTATTCACATTTTACAGAGTAAAACGGTAGCCGTACACACGACTATATTACAAATTGACGACCAACCGCTGGAGCTAGAAGAGAGAGAAATACGAACTTCTAACGGCGAGAAAAAAGGTCGACTAATAAGTATAAAACGGTTCGCTACACACTATTCAATAATAATTAACAGGAAAGGTAAACCGTTATTATACAAAGTGGCTTCCATCGCGGGGCTTAAACGAGTCGGACGTCACGACTATTATACAAAGTGGCGCGCCAACTAGTAGGGCTAGAATAATAAAGAAATTATACAATTAAACCCTATAAATTCTAGCGGCGATTATGAAAGGTTACAATATGCACACCAGAGGATTGTCGAAAAAATTGGCAAAGGAGAAGGAGATGGAAGAAAACAGAGGGGAAGAAGAGGAAGGAACACCGATTGAAGAAGTGGAGACAGTAATAACCACAACAGAACCAAGCCAAGACGAAGAAATGGAAACACAGGCTGGAGATAGGGAGGAAGCCAGAGGAGGAATGGATTTACAAAAATTATGGGAGTTGATTAATGGAAAATTAGACAAGAATGAGGAGAGTTTGAAGGAGATGAACAATAAATTCGACAAGAATGAGGAGAGTTTGAAGGAGATGAACAATAAATTCGACAAGAATGAGGAGAGTTTGAAGGAGATGAACAATAAATTCGACGGCATGAAGAAAGAAACCAGTGACAATTTGAAACAGATCAATGAAAAAATAGTGAGTACTAAGGAAGAATTGAGGAAAACAGTCAACCAAAATAATGAAACACTACAACAACGATTACTGGAGGAAATTCAGCAAAGAAATGAAGATTTGAAGGAAGAATTGAAGGAACAGCTGAAGGAGGACCACGAGAAAAATAAAGAAGGAATGAAGCTACAGATGGCACACCAATTAATGGAGTACCGAGAAGAAGCAAAACAGCAGGTTACGGAAATCAATGACAAATTAGAGGAAACGTTGGAGAAGCTAGAGAAGACCAACGAAAATGTTTCTGGAGTCCGCAAGGAAGTACTCGATAAAATGAACCGTCTCGAAGGAGAAAATAAGAGAAGAATTCAGGAAGGTCATGAAGAAACAGTCAGAAGATGTACCCAGATAGACCAGGACATACACCAAGTCCGGGAAGAAAACCAGAAAGAGGTAGCAGCTGTACGAACAGACTTGGGAGAACGAATGGAAGGAGTTTACAGTAACTTAAATAAAGTAGATAGCAAAGTAGACAAAAACCAACAGAGGATTGACGAAATGCGCAGAATAGAAGAGTCATTACGGGAAGAAGTGGATGCCTGGCGTGACCGACCATGTAATAATAATCATGTCATGAACACAGACAACAGAGATACTATTCATTTCCATAATTATAAAAGAAACCCTATTGAATTCTTGAAGAGGGTAGAAGAGTTAATCATCAAGAATCGAGAGACTCGATGGACTACAATAAGAGGGATGTTGGACGAAATGTTCAAGGAGACATACGACAACTGGTGGACTGCCACTCGACCAGACATCCAAAACCTTCAAGACTTTAAGACTCAGTTCAAGGCTAAATACTGGTCTGAATCAACTCAGAATATGGTCCGCAATAACCTGAGCAATGGAAGGTATGAAAACCAGAATGGACAATCCCTTACCTCCTACTTCTTGGGAAAAATCTGCATGGCCAGGAATTTGGAGCCACATATACCTGAAGAGTGTCTGGTAATACAGTTATCTTACCACTACGACGACGCCATCCAAAAGGCACGGATGTACAGCCAGGTAAAGACCATCCAAGATATGGCTAGATTACTGGAAAGCCATGAACATGAGTGGCAGTACAGGAAAAATAGAGGGTACAGTTTCAGAAATAATAGAACCAATGAGGGACAATTGCCACAGAATCAACAGGGAGATAATAAGCCACCGGTAAATAACCCTAACAATTACCAAGGGAACACACGGGGCAATAACGCGCCCAGAAATTTTAACAGAAGTGGAAACCATAATAATAACAACTTCAGGAACAACCACAGGGGTAATTTCCCGTCGAATGGTTACAACAACAATTATCGCCCTGGAAACAACAGTAATCAGAACAATAATCCAGGATACCGGCCACAGGTAAATTACATAAGGGGGCAAAGACAAAGGAGCCCAAGAAGAAACTATCCCTCATCTAACTATCGGCGAACGTACTATAACCAGGTACCCGATACGAGAAGTCACCTATTCGAAGAAGATCACAGGCACAGCGTGGATGACCGGAATAATCAACAGGAGCCGAACGCTAACCAACCATCAAACACTACTGATGTTGGGGGCAATGAGGTCAACCCTCATTTAAACACTTAAGGCCAGTGAAAACTGCGGACAGCCCATCACTGGACCAATCTCTGGGTGAATATAAGACAACACATGACAAGAAGATCACAATAATATGTACTAATTATTTGAAAAATATAAGGGACGATTTGATCGAAGAATAACCAAAACTACTGAAGAAAGAAGAATAATCAAATCCACTGAAGAATTTATAAGCTTAGCTTACCACGACTTTACGGAAGCTACCCCATACACAATGATGTTTGAGCGGCCACCGCCTAGAGAGATAACTGATATGATCCAATTCCCCACCAACACCGAATATCAATTCGAGAAAAAAAGATTCTACAACAGAATAGCCGAAAAGGTAGAGCAACAAAAGAATAAGTACGCTAAGAACCAGAAAAAGACTATTAAGTACGATGTAGGAGAAAGAGTACTTTTAAAAAACAGAGAATTACCCAGTTCCATAGAAGGCATCACTAGAAAGTTACTATTATTATACGTGGGACCATACACTATAACAAAAGACAAGGGCAATAACACTTACGAGATCACTCACCCTGTCACCAAGAAAATAAAGGGGGTATACAATCAAGCCTCAATTAAGAAATATTATGACAATCAACAATAACTGTAAAAAACAATTTAAAGTAAAAAACCAACAAAAATACTTTAAATAAAGAAAAAAAATGAAATAAAATAAAGTGACAAACAAACAAGTCTGCCAATGTCATAAAGAAAAGATCTCTAAAGAATGTCAAAATTCCAAAACATTCGTAAGTACAGCTTACACTAAGCATTAGAGAAACCATTATGATGAATAAAAAATTGTAAAAAATCAAAAAAGATATGTAAGAAAAGCTTACCCAAATATCTCGATAATATTTTAGAACAAGTAAAAATGGAGAGATAAAAGTCACAAGGCATTCATATAAAGTAAGAGCAACCAACTTACTACAATATTTAAATAAAAATTAACAATAGAGGAGTGTAGTTACAAAACATTCCTACAAAAAAGATTAAATTACCATAATGTTTAGCCAAAAAATGAGGCATGAAAAGCATGACATACTATGAAGGAATAAGCTACAAAAAATTCCTAACTAGTAAGAAGCAATAACTTACTATGATATCTAAAAAATTATGAAAAAAAATATCAATCAAAATGATCAGCTTCCACAACTATTTAGAAAGAGGGGAAGTAAAATTACCCAAACCAATGATCACGAAACGATATAAATAAAATAAACGTTCTAAGAGTTATAATGTGAGAGGAGATGAAACAAAGAGGAATTAAAAATGAATAAAAATGTGAATTGTATCAATAAAAAACAATGCTTCAAATAGTATCTATAAAGAAAGATGAAACAATATATGACTCGAACTGAGCAACAATGAAGTATAAAAGTAAAAGATTCCCAACAAATATTATGATTATGATTATTATTATTTTGAGTCACGAGTTGACTATATTTAAGAATTATTAATTGAGATTGTCTGTTGAATGAACCAGCAATCATTTTACTGAGCAGGGATGATGTTCCCCTGATATCAGTATAAGAGTAGTTTTGATGAAAAATAAGATTTATAGGGAATAAGTTATAATAAAAAACCAATAAGCCAGTTCGCAATTTGAGAAAATAATGAAGAAAAGGCTAAGAAGAATGGAAATAAAAGATACCGAATTAATTATAAAAAATGAATGAGAAGCAGGAGAATGTGAAAAAAAAAAAAAAATGATACGATACAATTGATAATTTCATCAAACTTAAATTCACGTTTTATAAAATGATCAATTTTGGTGGAAGGGCATTATATAACATTGCCAAACCCTGATCACATTTGATATAAATAAGTATGTAAAAAATGCCAAGAAACAATATATTTTGATAGATAAATGGTAACGAGAATGAAAGTAGTAAATATAATCAATAGTGAAGGAAGAAGAATACAACCAAAGGTGGTTACAAAACAAGAAAATACGAACTAGACTGACAGACAACTGACATTGACCCAACCCCAGAGATTGGCCAGATATTAACCAAAGTAAAACGAGACAAGAAGACAGTGAAGAAAAAAGAAAAAAAAAATTACATGGCCATAACAATTAACTCATAAGATTGTTTTAAAAGAACATAATTTTTTATTATTATTAATAATTTATGTTTAAATTTTTATTAGTGGTAACTTGTAAATGACAGTATCTCAGCAATTGTTATACATAAAAAACCAAGTGTAGATATGATTGTATGTATATCCTTATCTATAGGTGATGTGTCAGCTGTTATGTTTAAAATTACACTCATACAGACAGGGAATAGAAATGTGTGCGTGATTCAATCAGAGAACAAATTGTATAGCCTACTATATACTTTGGAACTTTTACTAGGATTATTTCAGCAGTATGTATGTTATTTCAGCATTATGTGTTTGAAAGTATAAGGTTTTGGAAAGTTTATTTATTCGCTATTATTATTGCTGTTGCTACAGATGTAGTATGTTTCAATTAACACAATATATTTTAACATTATTAAATTGTTGTTATTATTACTAATTATGACATTTCAGACCAATTTTTATCACTTTAATGACAATGTATACAAAGTTATGTTTTATTTGAAAGATGTATTTACAATACCATGTTGTTTGAATATTATAAAATGATATGTGACAGTCTGAAGTTAACAAAAGAGACATGAACTCATTAGATACAAAAACTTTGTAATAATAGTGAGATCGTGAGAAATATAAGGGTAATTAGAGATAGGTAGGGAGTGACAAAGATGAACAGTGAAGTGATAAGTGTAATAAAATAAACAGCATATAATCTTAAGAAAAAAGAGTTAAACAAGTGTGACAAACCCAAAACATAAGCACATATTAAATGAGCAATTAAGTTAAGTATATTAGACTGAAAGACACAGAATAATTGTGAATGTAAAAAACAGAAAAAATATTATCTCAGTATAAAAATCACCAGGGTGATTACTGTTATAAAAGAGATGGTGTAGGTATAACACTCACCAAATTTGTTCATTTGTTAATTTAAAGAAAGAAGTTATTGGCTTAATGTTTAAGGCAATAAATACCAAAAGAAATAGTTTTACAGTAATATGTTAGTATATTTTAAGTAAGTAAGGAATTTATAAAGAAAATAATAGCAATACCTTTATAAGAAATAATAGGCAAAATATAATAATTATGTGTAACGAAAGGGAACATGGCAGAATTATATTAAAACTTAGAAATAAGTAAATTATGTATTAACATAGTATTATCAATTTTGGACTAAAACATTAATACATGGCTTAGACCAATCTTGTAAGATATCAAACTAATCTTTGAAAGAAAATAGGAACATCTATGTAAAGATTACAACCATTGAAATTATCCCCAAGTAAATATAGCCATTATAAAATATTTATTCAAATTAAACAAAAAATTCAAAGTTTGATAACAATGTGTTTATTTTGAGATCGACCAGGGAGAATAATTACGTTACCATGGAAACTGTGGAGTAACAAGCAAAAATACCGTTAGATTTTTTTACTGAATGCATGACGCTTTAATGGTATAGACGCTAATTTTCGAGTGACCAAAATTGTCAATTAAAACATAGAAAATATCAGAAGAAGTTACTACTAAGTGTATACTAAGACATAAGACGAGGACTGGAACCATATTATTGAAGTTGAGGCCAAATTAACGAAAAAAGAAAATAAATTACTACCAATTAAACTGGAAAAGATGACTGATGTCCTGAACCAAGCAAATTAAAGAAGATTGTAGTATAACCCATGAATAACAGATCGTATGAATTCGCCATAACTACGGAAGTGATAAGTACCTCTTAAATTACCCAAAATATATAAATAAACTCACGTTAATTATTTCTCACTAAAGGTCGAAATCTCACTGAACTGAAATTAATTACTTTCAAAGATTAAAAAGAATACTAAGTCACTGACAATTTATAAACTAACCAATATAAACTGTTGTTAATGATCCATAACTTGTAAACACTTTTACTACACTGCGCTAAACAAATTATACCTACACAATATGTTAGTTAAGTTTACTTGATGTAAGGGTGTGTATTTTTATTGTTTTAAACATTTGTAATCCTTTTAACGTAACCTCAAGAACCTGTGACAAACAAACATTAATAACTGATGTATTATTTACAACAGACGCCATTATTAAACGTCTGGTTATCAATTCAAATATCGATTTGTCAAACCCTGTAATTGTCTCATATAAACAACCGGAGCATTTGTATTAGAATAATTTGTATTAAATGAATAACAATCACTAATAAAAAATGTGTAAGTATTGAGTGTAACCACGGTGTTATAATTTCATTAGGAGGTGCACAATATTTTATGTACGTTTTAGCAGACGAATAACGATTTACACAGCCCACGCATCGAACTGCTGTGCGCTCCAGGGGGCCTAGCTGGCGGAAATATTTGAATTATTCAAACCGCCTGAGCTGCGCTGGTCATATACCTGTGAATTTTATTTTAATTGTTTTGAGAAAACAATTTGGCGCCACCAGGATTTTATCACCCCTAGTGAACAACAGGTAAGAACACCGAGACCTGGTTATTCGTACGTTCGCAACGGACGAATCTGCGGAAGTTGCACGCATTTGTACTACGGATCGAGAAGACACGTTACACCCAGTACACACAAATTGTACATTATTCACATTTTACAGAGTAAAACGGTAGCCGTACACACGACTATATTACAAATTGACGACCAACCGCTGGAGCTAGAAGAGAGAGAAATACGAACTTCTAACGGCGAGAAAAAAGGTCGACTAATAAGTATAAAACGGTTCGCTACACACTATTCAATAATAATTAACAGGAAAGGTAAACCGTTATTATACAAAGTGGCTTCCATCGCGGGGCTTAAACGAGTCGGACGTCACAACTATTATACAAAGTGGCGCGCCAACTAGTAGGGCTAGAATAATAAAGAAATTATACAATTAAACCCTATAAATTCTAGCGGCGATTACGAAAGGTTACAATATGCACACCAGAGGATTGTCGAAAAAATTGGCAAAGGAGAAGGAGATGGAAGAAAACAGAGGGGAAGAAGAGGAAGGAACACCGATTGAAGAAGTGGAGACAGTAATAACCACAACAGAACCAAGCCAAGACGAAGAAATGGAAACACAGGCTGGAGATAGGGAGGAAGCCAGAGGAGGAATGGATTTACAAAAATTATGGGAGTTGATTAATGGAAAATTAGACAAGAATGAGGAGAGTTTGAAGGAGATGAACAATAAATTCGACAAGAATGAGGAGAGTTTGAAGGAGATGAACAATAAATTCGACGGCATGAAGAAAGAAACCAGTGACAATTTGAAACAGATCAATGAAAAAATAGTGAGTACTAAGGAAGAATTGAGGAAAACAGTCAACCAAAATAATGAAACACTACAACAACGATTACTGGAGGAAATTCAGCAAAGAAATGAAGATTTGAAGGAAGAATTGAAGGAACAGCTGAAGGAGGACCACGAGAAAAATAAAGAAGGAATGAAGCTACAGATGGCACACCAATTAATGGAGTACCGAGAAGAAGCAAAACAGCAGGTTACGGAAATCAATGACAAATTAGAGGAAACGTTGGAGAAGCTAGAGAAGACCAACGAAAATGTTTCTGGAGTCCGCAAGGAAGTACTCGATAAAATGAACCGTCTCGAAGGAGAAAATAAGAGAAGAATTGAGGAAGGTCATGAAGAAACAGTCAGAAGATGTACCCAGATAGACCAGGACATACACCAAGTCCGGGAAGAAAACCAGAAAGAGGTAGCAGCTGTACGAACAGACTTGGGAGAACGAATGGAAGGAGTTTACAGTAACTTAAATAAAGTAGATAGCAAAGTAGACAAAAACCAACAGAGGATTGACGAAATGCGCAGAATAGAAGAGTCATTACGGGAAGAAGTGGATGCCTGGCGTGACCGACCATGTAATAATAATCATGTCATGAACACAGACAACAGAGATACTATTAATTTCCGTAATTATAAAAGAAACCCTATTGAATTCTTGAAGAGGGTAGAAGAGTTAATCATCAAGAATCGAGAGACTCGATGGACTACAATAAGAGGGATGTTGGACGAAATGTTCAAGGAGACATACGACAACTGGTGGACTGCCACTCGACCAGACATCCAAAACCTTCAAGACTTTAAGACTCAGTTCAAGGCTAAATACTGGTCTGAATCAACTCAGAATATGGTCCGCAATAACCTGAGCAATGGAAGGTATGAAAACCAGAATGGACAATCCCTTACCTCCTACTTCTTGGGAAAAATCTGCATGGCCAGGAATTTGGAGCCACATATACCTGAAGAGTGTCTGGTAATACAGTTATCTTACCACTACGACGACGCCATCCAAAAGGCACGGATGTACAGCCAGGTAAAGACCATCCAAGATATGGCTAGATTACTGGAAAGCCATGAACATGAGTGGCAGTACAGGAAAAATAGAGGGTACAGTTTCAGAAATAATAGAACCAATGAGGGACAATTGTCACAGAATCAACAGGGAGATAATAAGCCACCGGTAAATAACCCTAACAATTACCAAGGGAACACACGGGGCAATAACGCGCCCAGAAATTTTAACAGAAGTGGAAACCATAATAATAACAACTTCAGGAACAACCACAGGGGTAATTTCCCGTCGAATGGTTACAACAACAATTATCGCCCTGGAAACAACAGTAATCAGAACAATAATCCAGGATACCGGCCACAGGTAAATTACATAAGGGGGCAAAGACAAAGGAGCCCAAGAAGAAACTATCCCTCATCTAACTATCGGCGAACGTACTATAACCAGGTACCCGATACGAGAAGTCACCCATTCGAAGAAGATCACAGGCACAGCGTGGATGACCGGAATAATCAACAGGAGCCGAACGCTAACCAACCATCAAACACTACTGATGTTGGGGGCAATGAGGTCAACCCTCATTTAAACACTTAAGGCCAGTGAAAACTGCGGACAGCCCATCACTGGACCAATCTCTGGGTGAATATAAGACAACACATGACAAGAAGATCACAATAATATGTACTAATTATTTGAAAAATATAAGGGACGATTTGATCGAAGAATAACCAAAACTACTGAAGAAAGAAGAATAATCAAATCCACTGAAGAATTTATAAACTTAGCTTACCACGACTTTACGGAAGCTACCCCATACACAATGATGTTTGAGCGGCCACCGCCTAGAGAGATAACTGATATGATCCAATTCCCCACCAACACCGAATATCAATTCGAGAAAAAAAGATTCTACAACAGAATAGCCGAAAAGGTAGAGCAACAAAAGAATAAGTACGCTAAGAACCAGAAAAAGACTATTAAGTACGATGTAGGAGAAAGGGTACTTTTAAAAAACAGAGAATTACCCAGTTCCATAGAAGGCATCACTAGAAAGTTACTATTATTATACGTGGGACCATACACTATAACAAAAGACAAGGGCAATAACACTTACGAGATCACTCACCCTGTCACCAAGAAAATAAAGGGGGTATACAATCAAGCCTCAATTAAGAAATATTATGACAATCAACAATAACTGTAAAAAACAATTTAAAGTAAAAAACCAACAAAAATACTTTAAATAAAGAAAAAAAATGAAATAAAATAAAGTGACAAACAAACAAGTCTGCCAATGTCATAAAGAAAAGATCTCTAAAGAATGTCAAAATTCCAAAACATTCGTAAGTACAGCTTACACTAAGCATTAGAGAAACCATTATGATGAATAAAAAATTGTAAAAAATCAAAAAAGATATGTAAGAAAAGCTTACCCAAATATCTCGATAATATTTTAGAACAAGTAAAAATGGAGAGATAAAAGTCACAAGGCATTCATATAAAGTAAGAGCAACCAACTTACTACAATATTTAAATAAAAATTAACAATAGAGGAGTGCAGTTACAAAACATTCCTACAAAAAAGATTAAATTACCATAATGTTTAGCCAAAAAATGAGGCATGAAAAGCATGACATACTATGAAGGAATAAGCTACAAAAAATTCCTAACTAGTAAGAAGCAATAACTTACTATGATATCTAAAAAATTATGAAAAAAAATATCAATCAAAATGATCAGCTTCCACAACTATTTAGAAAGAGGGGAAGTAAAATTACCCAAACCAATGATCACGAAACGATATAAATAAAATAAACGTTCTAAGAGTTATAATGTGAGAGGAGATGAAACAAAGAGGAATTAAAAATGAATAAAAATGTGAATTGTATCAATAAAAAACAATGCTTCAAATAGTATCTATAAAGAAAGATGAAACAATATATGACTCGAACTGAGCAACAATGAAGTATAAAAGTAAAAGATTCCCAACAAATATTATGATTATGATTATTATTATTTTGAGTCACGAGTTGACTATATTTAAGAATTATTAATTGAGATTGTCTGTTGAATGAACCAGCAATCATTTTACTGAGCAGGGATGATGTTCCCCTGATATCAGTATAAGAGTAGTTTTGATGAAAAATAAGATTTATAGGGAATAAGTTATAATAAAAAACCAATAAGCCAGTTCGCAATTTGAGAAAATAATGAAGAAAAGGCTAAGAAGAATGGAAATAAAAGATACCGAATTAATTATAAAAAATGAATGAGAAGCAGGAGAATGTGAAAAAAAAAAAAAAAAAAAATGATACGATACAATTGATAATTTCATCAAACTTAAATTCACGTTTTATAAAATGATCAATTTTGGTGGAAGGGCATTATATAACATTGCCAAACCCTGATCACATTTGATATAAATAAGTATGTAAAAAATGCCAAGAAACAATATATTTTGATAGATAAATGGTAACGAGAATGAAAGTAGTAAATATAATCAATAGTGAAGGAAGAAGAATACAACCAAAGGTGGTTACAAAACAAGAAAATACGAACTAGACTGACAGACAACTGACATTGACCCAACCCCAGAGATTGGCCAGATATTAACCAAAGTAAAACGAGACAAGAAGACAGTGAAGAAAAAAGAAAAAAAAAATTACATGGCCATAACAATTAACTCATAAGATTGTTTTAAAAGAACATAATTTTTTATTATTATTAATAATTTATGTTTAAATTTTTATTAGTGGTAACTTGTAAATGACAGTATCTCAGCAATTGTTATACATAAAAAACCAAGTGTAGATATGATTGTATGTATATCCTTATCTATAGGTGATGTGTCAGCTGTTATGTTTAAAATTACACTCATACAGACAGGGAATAGAAATGTGTGCGTGATTCAATCAGAGAACAAATTGTATAGCCTACTATATACTTTGGAACTTTTACTAGGATTATTTCAGCAGTATGTATGTTATTTCAGCATTATGTGTTTGAAAGTATAAGGTTTTGGAGAGTTTATTTATTCGCTATTATTATTGCTGTTGCTACAGATGTAGTATGTTTCAATTAACACAATATATTTTAACATTATTAAATTGTTGTTATTATTACTAATTATGACATTTCAGACCAATTTTTATCACTTTAATGACAATGTATACAAAGTTATGTTTTATTTGAAAGATGTATTTACAATACCATGTTGTTTGAATATTATAAAATGATATGTGACAGTCTGAAGTTAACAAAAGAGACATGAACTCATTAGATACAAAAACTTTGTAATAATAGTGAGATCGTGAGAAATATAAGGGTAATTAGAGATAGGTAGGGAGTGACAAAGATGAACAGTGAAGTGATAAGTGTAATAAAATAAACAGCATATAATCTTAAGAAAAAAGAGTTAAACAAGTGTGACAAACCCAAAACATAAGCACATATTAAATGAGCAATTAAGTTAAGTATATTAGACTGAAAGACACAGAATAATTGTGAATGTAAAAAACAGAAAAAATATTATCTCAGTATAAAAATCACCAGGGTGATTACTGTTATAAAAGAGATGGTGTAGGTATAACACTCACCAAATTTGTTCATTTGTTAATTTAAAGAAAGAAGTTATTGGCTTAATGTTTAAGGCAATAAATACCAAAAGAAATAGTTTTACAGTAATATGTTAGTATGTTTTAAGTAAGTAAGGAATTTATAAAGAAAATAATAGCAATACCTTTATAAGAAATAATAGGCAAAATATAATAATTATGTGTAACGAAAGGGAACATGGCAGAATTATATTAAAACTTAGAAATAAGTAAATTATGTATTAACATAGTATTATCAATTTTGGACTAAAACATTAATACATGGCTTAGACCAATCTTGTAAGATATCAAACTAATCTTTGAAAGAAAATAGGAACATCTATGTAAAGATTACAACCATTGAAATTATCCCCAAGTAAATATAGCCATTATAAAATATTTATTCAAATTAAACAAAAAATTCAAAGTTTGATAACAATGTGTTTATTTTGAGATCGACCAGGGAGAATAATTACGTTACCATGGAAACTGTGGAGTAACAAGCAAAAATACCGTTAGATTTTTTTACTGAATGCATGACACTTTAATGGTATAGACGCTAATTTTCGAGTGACCAAAATTGTCAATTAAATCATAGAAAATATCAGAAGAAGTTACTACTAAGTGTATACTAAGACATAAGACGAGGACTGGAACCATATTATTGAAGTTGAGGCCAAATTAACGAAAAAAGAAAATAAATTACTACCAATTAAACTGGAAAAGATGACTGATGTCCTGAACCAAGCAAATTAAAGAAGATTGTAGTATAACCCATGAATAACAGATCGTATGAATTCGCCATAACTACGGAAGTGATAAGTACCTCTTAAATTACCCAAAATATATAAATAAACTCACATTAATTATTTCTCACTAAAGGTCGAAATCTCACTGAACTGAAATTAATTACTTTCAAAGATTAAAAAGAATACTAAGTCACTGACAATTTATAAACTAACCAATATAAACTGTTGTTAATGATCCATAACTTGTAAACACTTTTACTACACTGCGCTAAACAAATTATACCTACACAATATGTTAGTTAAGTTTACTTGATGTAAGGGTGTGTATTTTTATTGTTTTAAACATTTGTAATCCTTTTAACGTAACCTCAAGAACCTGTGACAAACAAACATTAATAACTGATGTATTATTTACAACAGACGCCATTATTAAACGTCTGGTTATCAATTCAAATATCGATTTGTCAAACCCTGTAATTGTCTCATATAAACAACCGGAGCATTTGTATTAGAATAATTTGTATTAAATGAATAACAATCACTAATAAAAAATGTGTAAGTATTGAGTGTAACCACGGTGTTATAATTTCATTAGGAGGTGCACAATATTTTATGTACGTTTTAGCAGACGAATAACGATTTACACAGCCCACGCATCGAACTGCTGTGCGCTCCAGGGGGCCTAGCTGGCGGAAATATTTGAATTATTCAAACCGCCTGAGCTGCGCTGGTCATATACCTGTGAATTTTATTTTAATTGTTTTGAGAAAACAATTTGGCGCCACCGGGATTTTATCACCCCTAGTGAACAACAGGTAAGAACACCGAGACCTGGTTATTCGTACGTTCGCAACGGACGAATCTGCGGAAGTTGCACGCATTTGTACTACGGATCGAGAAGACACGTTACACCCAGTACACACAAATTGTACATTATTCACATTTTACAGAGTAAAACGGTAGCCGTACACACGACTATATTACAAATTGACGACCAACCGCTGGAGCTAGAAGAGAGAGAAATACGAACTTCTAACGGCGAGAAAAAAGGTCGACTAATAAGTATAAAACGGTTCGCTACACACTATTCAATAATAATTAACAGGAAAGGTAAACCGTTATTATACAAAGTGGCTTCCATCGCGGGGCTTAAACGAGTCGGACGTCACGACTGTTATACAAAGTGGCGCGCCAACTAGTAGGGCTAGAATAATAAAGAAATTATACAATTAAACCCTATAAATTCTAGCGGCGATTACGAAAGGTTACAATATGCACACCAGAGGATTGTCGACAAAATTGGCAAAGGAGAAGGAGATGGAAGAAAACAGAGGGGAAGAAGAGGAAGGAACACCGATTGAAGAAGTGGAGACAGTAATAACCACAACAGAACCAAGCCAAGACGAAGAAATGGAAACACAGGCTGGAGATAGGGAGGAAGCCAGAGGAGGAATGGATTTACAAAAATTATGGGAGTTGATTAATGGAAAATTAGACAAGAATGAGGAGAGTTTGAAGGAGATGAACAATAAATTCGACAAGAATGAGGAGAGTTTGAAGGAGATGAACAATAAATTCGACAAGAATGAGGAGAGTTTGAAGGAGATGAACAATAAATTCGACGGCACGAAGAAAGAAACCAGTGACAATTTGAAACAGATCAATGAAAAAATAGTGAGTACTAAGGAAGAATTGAGGAAAACAGTCAACCAAAATAATGAAACACTACAACAACGATTACTGGAGGAAATTCAGCAAAGAAATGAAGATTTGAAGGAAGAATTGAAGGAACAGCTGAAGGAGGACCACGAGAAAAATAAAGAAGGAATGAAGCTACAGATGGCACACCAATTAATGGAGTACCGAGAAGAAGCAAAACAGCAGGTTACGGAAATCAATGACAAATTAGAGGAAACGTTGGAGAAGCTAGAGAAGACCAACGAAAATGTTTCTGGAGTCCGCAAGGAAGTACTCGATAAAATGAACCGTCTCGAAGGAGAAAATAAGAGAAGAATTGAGGAAGGTCATGAAGAAACAGTCAGAAGATGTACCCAGATAGACCAGGACATACACCAAGTCCGGGAAGAAAACCAGAAAGAGGTAGCAGCTGTACGAACAGACTTGGGAGAACGAATGGAAGGAGTTTACAGTAACTTAAATAAAGTAGATAGCAAAGTAGACAAAAACCAACAGAGGATTGACGAAATGCGCAGAATAGAAGAGTCATTACGGGAAGAAGTGGATGCCTGGCGTGACCGACCATGTAATAATAATCATGTCATGAACACAGACAACAGAGATACTATTAATTTCCGTAATTATAAAAGAAACCCTATTGAATTCTTGAAGAGGGTAGAAGAGTTAATCATCAAGAATCGTGAGACTCGATGGACTACAATAAGAGGGATGTTGGACGAAATGTTCAAGGAGACATACGACAACTGGTGGACTGCCACTCGACCAGACATCCAAAACCTTCAAGACTTTAAGACTCAGTTCAAGGCTAAATACTGGTCTGAATCAACTCAGAATATGGTCCGCAATAACCTGAGCAATGGAAGGTATGAAAACCAGAATGGACAATCCCTTACCTCCTACTTCTTGGGAAAAATCTGCATGGCCAGGAATTTGGAGCCACATATACCTGAAGAGTGTCTGGTAATACAGTTATCTTACCACTACGACGACGCCATCCAAAAGGCACGGATGTACAGCCAGGTAAAGACCATCCAAGATATGGCTAGATTACTGGAAAGCCATGAACATGAGTGGCAGTACAGGAAAAATAGAGGGTACAGTTTCAGAAATAATAGAACCAATGAGGGACAATTGCCACAGAATCAACAGGGAGATAATAAGCCACCGGTAAATAACCCTAACAATTACCAAGGGAACACACGGGGCAATAACGCGCCCAGAAATTTTAACAGAAGTGGAAACCATAATAATAACAACTTCAGGAACAACCACAGGGGTAATTTCCCGTCGAATGGTTACAACAACAATTATCGCCCTGGAAACAACAGTAATCAGAACAATAATCCAGGATACCGGCCACAGGTAAATTACATAAGGGGGCAAAGACAAAGGAGCCCAAGAAGAAACTATCCCTCATCTAACTATCGGCGAACGTACTATAACCAGGTACCCGATACGAGAAGTCACCCATTCGAAGAAGATCACAGGCACAGCGTGGATGACCGGAATAATCAACAGGAGCCGAACGCTAACCAACCATCAAACACTACTGATGTTGGGGGCAATGAGGTCAACCCTCATTTAAACACTTAAGGCCAGTGAAAACTGCGGACAGCCCATCACTGGACCAATCTCTGGGTGAATATAAGACAACACATGACAAGAAGATCACAATAATATGTACTAATTATTTGAAAAATATAAGGGACGATTTGATCGAAGAATAACCAAAACTACTGAAGAAAGAAGAATAATCAAATCCACTGAAGAATTTATAAACTTAGCTTACCACGACTTTACGGAAGCTACCCCATACACAATGATGTTTGAGCGGCCACCGCCTAGAGAGATAACTGATATGATCCAATTCCCCACCAACACCGAATATCAATTCGAGAAAAAAAGATTCTACAACAGAATAGCCGAAAAGGTAGAGCAACAAAAGAATAAGTACGCTAAGAACCAGAAAAAGACTATTAAGTACGATGTAGGAGAAAGGGTACTTTTAAAAAACAGAGAATTACCCAGTTCCATAGAAGGCATCACTAGAAAGTTACTATTATTATACGTGGGACCATACACTATAACAAAAGACAAGGGCAATAACACTTACGAGATCACTCACCCTGTCACCAAGAAAATAAAGGGGGTATACAATCAAGCCTCAATTAAGAAATATTATGACAATCAACAATAACTGTAAAAAACAATTTAAAGTAAAAAACCAACAAAAATACTTTAAATAAAGAAAAAAAATGAAATAAAATAAAGTGACAAACAAACAAGTCTGCCAATGTCATAAAGAAAAGATCTCTAAAGAATGTCAAAATTCCAAAACATTCGTAAGTACAGCTTACACTAAGCATTAGAGAAACCATTATGATGAATAAAAAATTGTAAAAAATCAAAAAAGATATGTAAGAAAAGCTTACCCAAATATCTCGATAATATTTTAGAACAAGTAAAAATGGAGAGATAAAAGTCACAAGGCATTCATATAAAGTAAGAGCAACCAACTTACTACAATATTTAAATAAAAATTAACAATAGAGGAGTGTAGTTACAAAACATTCCTACAAAAAAGATTAAATTACCATAATGTTTAGCCAAAAAATGAGGCATGAAAAGCATGACATACTATGAAGGAATAAGCTACAAAAAATTCCTAACTAGTAAGAAGCAATAACTTACTATGATATCTAAAAAATTATGAAAAAAAATATCAATCAAAATGATCAGCTTCCACAACTATTTAGAAAGAGGGGAAGTAAAATTACCCAAACCAATGATCACGAAACGATATAAATAAAATAAACGTTCTAAGAGTTATAATGTGAGAGGAGATGAAACAAAGAGGAATTAAAAATGAATAAAAATGTGAATTGTATCAATAAAAAACAATGCTTCAAATAGTATCTATAAAGAAAGATGAAACAATATATGACTCGAACTGAGCAACAATGAAGTATAAAAGTAAAAGATTCCCAACAAATATTATGATTATGATTATTATTATTTTGAGTCACGAGTTGACTATATTTAAGAATTATTAATTGAGATTGTCTGTTGAATGAACCAGCAATCATTTTACTGAGCAGGGATGATGTTCCCCTGATATCAGTATAAGAGTAGTTTTGATGAAAAATAAGATTTATAGGGAATAAGTTATAATAAAAAACCAATAAGCCAGTTCGCAATGTGAGAAAATAATGAAGAAAAGACTAAGAAGAATGGAAATAAAAGATACCGAATTAATTATAAAAAATGAATGAGAAGCAGGAGAATGTGAAAAAAAAAAAAAAAAAATGATACGATACAATTGATAATTTCATCAAACTTAAATTCACGTTTTATAAAATGATCAATTTTGGTGGAAGGGCATTATATAACATTGCCAAACCCTGATCACATTTGATATAAATAAGTATGTAAAAAATGCCAAGAAACAATATATTTTGATAGATAAATGGTAACGAGAATGAAAGTAGTAAATATAATCAATAGTGAAGGAAGAAGAATACAACCAAAGGTGGTTACAAAACAAGAAAATACGAACTAGACTGACAGACAACTGACATTGACCCAACCCCAGAGATTGGCCAGATATTAACCAAAGTAAAACGAGACAAGAAGACAGTGAAGAAAAAAGAAAAAAAAAATTACATGGCCATAACAATTAACTCATAAGATTGTTTTAAAAGAACATAATTTTTTATTATTATTAATAATTTATGTTTAAATTTTTATTAGTGGTAACTTGTAAATGACAGTATCTCAGCAATTGTTATACATAAAAAACCAAGTGTAGATATGATTGTATGTATATCCTTATCTATAGGTGATGTGTCAGCTGTTATGTTTAAAATTACACTCATACAGACAGGGAATAGAAATGTGTGCGTGATTCAATCAGAGAACAAATTGTATAGCCTACTATATACTTTGGAACTTTTACTAGGATTATTTCAGCAGTATGTATGTTATTTCAGCATTATGTGTTTGAAAGTATAAGGTTTTGGAGAGTTTATTTATTCGCTATTATTATTGCTGTTGCTACAGATGTAGTATGTTTCAATTAACACAATATATTTTAACATTATTAAATTGTTGTTATTATTACTAATTATGACATTTCAGACCAATTTTTATCACTTTAATGACAATGTATACAAAGTTATGTTTTATTTGAAAGATGTATTTACAATACCATGTTGTTTGAATATTATAAAATGATATGTGACAGTCTGAAGTTAACAAAAGAGACATGAACTCATTAGATACAAAAACTTTGTAATAATAGTGAGATCGTGAGAAATATAAGGGTAATTAGAGATAGGTAGGGAGTGACAAAGATGAACAGTGAAGTGATAAGTGTAATAAAATAAACAGCATATAATCTTAAGAAAAAAGAGTTAAACAAGTGTGACAAACCCAAAACATAAGCACATATTAAATGAGCAATTAAGTTAAGTATATTAGACTGAAAGACACAGAATAATTGTGAATGTAAAAAACAGAAAAAATATTATCTCAGTATAAAAATCACCAGGGTGATTACTGTTATAAAAGAGATGGTGTAGGTATAACACTCACCAAATTTGTTCATTTGTTAATTTAAAGAAAGAAGTTATTGGCTTAATGTTTAAGGCAATAAATACCAAAAGAAATAGTTTTACAGTAATATGTTAGTATGTTTTAAGTAAGTAAGGAATTTATAAAGAAAATAATAGCAATACCTTTATAAGAAATAATAGGCAAAATATAATAATTATGTGTAACGAAAGGGAACATGGCAGAATTATATTAAAACTTAGAAATAAGTAAATTATGTATTAACATAGTATTATCAATTTTGGACTAAAACATTAATACATGGCTTAGACCAATCTTGTAAGATATCAAACTAATCTTTGAAAGAAAATAGGAACATCTATGTAAAGATTACAACCATTGAAATTATCCCCAAGTAAATATAGCCATTATAAAATATTTATTCAAATTAAACAAAAAATTCAAAGTTTGATAACAATGTGTTTATTTTGAGATCGACCAGGGAGAATAATTACGTTACCATGGAAACTGTGGAGTAACAAGCAAAAATACCGTTAGATTTTTTTACTGAATGCATGACGCTTTAATGGTATAGACGCTAATTTTCGAGTGACCAAAATTGTCAATTAAAACATAGAAAATATCAGAAGAAGTTACTACTAAGTGTATACTAAGACATAAGACGAGGACTGGAACCATATTATTGAAGTTGAGGCCAAATTAACGAAAAAAGAAAATAAATTACTACCAATTAAACTGGAAAAGATGACTGATGTCCTGAACCAAGCAAATTAAAGAAGATTGTAGTATAACCCATGAATAACAGATCGTATGAATTCGCCATAACTACGGAAGTGATAAGTACCTCTTAAATTACCCAAAATATATAAATAAACTCACGTTAATTATTTCTCACTAAAGGTCGAAATCTCACTGAACTGAAATTAATTACTTTCAAAGATTAAAAAGAATACTAAGTCACTGACAATTTATAAACTAACCAATATAAACTGTTGTTAATGATCCATAACTTGTAAACACTTTTACTACACTGCGCTAAACAAATTATACCTACACAATATGTTAGTTAAGTTTACTTGATGTAAGGGTGTGTATTTTTATTGTTTTAAACATTTGTAATCCTTTTAACGTAACCTCAAGAACCTGTGACAAACAAACATTAATAACTGATGTATTATTTACAACAGACGCCATTATTAAACGTCTGGTTATCAATTCAAATATCGATTTGTCAAACCCTGTAATTGTCTCATATAAACAACCGGAGCATTTGTATTAGAATAATTTGTATTAAATGAATAACAATCACTAATAAAAAATGTGTAAGTATTGAGTGTAACCACGGTGTTATAATTTCATTAGGAGGTGCACAATATTTTATGTACGTGTTAGCAGACGAATAACGATTTACACAGCCCACGCATCGAACTGCTGTGCGCTCCAGGGGGCCTAGCTGGCGGAAATATTTGAATTATTCAAACCGCCTGAGCTGCGCTGGTCATATACCTGTGAATTTTATTTTAATTGTTTTGAGAAAACAATTTGGCGCCACCGGGATTTTATCACCCCTAGTGAACAACAGGTAAGAACACCGAGACCTGGTTATTCGTACGTTCGCAACGGACGAATCTGCGGAAGTTGCACGCATTTGTACTACGGATCGAGAAGACACGTTACACCCAGTACACACAAATTGTACATTATTCACATTTTACAGAGTAAAACGGTAGCCGTACACACGACTATATTACAAATTGACGACCAACCGCTGGAGCTAGAAGAGAGAGAAATACGAACTTCTAACGGCGAGAAAAAAGGTCGACTAATAAGTATAAAACGGTTCGCTACACACTATTCAATAATAATTAACAGGAAAGGTAAACCGTTATTATACAAAGTGGCTTCCATCGCGGGGCTTAAACGAGTCGGACGTCACGACTATTATACAAAGTGGCGCGCCAACTAGTAGGGCTAGAATAATAAAGAAATTATACAATTAAACCCTATAAATTCTAGCGGCGATTACGAAAGGTTACAATATGCACACCAGAGGATTGTCGAAAAAATTGGCAAAGGAGAAGGAGATGGAAGAAAACAGAGGGGAAGAAGAGGAAGGAACACCGATTGAAGAAGTGGAGACAGTAATAACCACAACAGAACCAAGCCAAGACGAAGAAATGGAAACACAGGCTGGAGATAGGGAGGAAGCCAGAGGAGGAATGGATTTACAAAAATTATGGGAGTTGATTAATGGAAAATTAGACAAGAATGAGGAGAGTTTGAAGGAGATGAACAATAAATTCGACAAGAATGAGGAGAGTTTGAAGGAGATGAACAATAAATTCGACAAGAATGAGGAGAGTTTGAAGGAGATGAACAATAAATTCGACGGCATGAAGAAAGAAACCAGTGACAATTTGAAACAGATCAATGAAAAAATAGTGAGT
Source organism: Magicicada septendecula (assembly GCA_034769895.1). Lineage (NCBI taxonomy): Eukaryota > Metazoa > Arthropoda > Insecta > Hemiptera > Cicadidae > Magicicada > Magicicada septendecula. The sequence continues at coordinate 216,921,887 of CM068370.1, forward strand.
ACTAAGGAAGAATTGAGGAAAACAGTCAACCAAAATAATGAAACACTACAACAACGATTACTGGAGGAAATTCAGCAAAGAAATGAAGATTTGAAGGAAGAATTGAAGGAACAGCTGAAGGAGGACCACGAGAAAAATAAAGAAGGAATGAAGCTACAGATGGCACACCAATTAATGGAGTACCGAGAAGAAGCAAAACAGCAGGTTACGGAAATCAATGACAAATTAGAGGAAACGTTGGAGAAGCTAGAGAAGACCAACGAAAATGTTTCTGGAGTCCGCAAGGAAGTACTCGATAAAATGAACCGTCTCGAAGGAGAAAATAAGAGAAGAATTGAGGAAGGTCATGAAGAAACAGTCAGAAGATGTACCCAGATAGACCAGGACATACACCAAGTCCGGGAAGAAAACCAGAAAGAGGTAGCAGCTGTACGAACAGACTTGGGAGAACGAATGGAAGGAGTTTACAGTAACTTAAATAAAGTAGATAGCAAAGTAGACAAAAACCAACAGAGGATTGACGAAATGCGCAGAATAGAAGAGTCATTACGGGAAGAAGTGGATGCCTGGCGTGACCGACCATGTAATAATAATCATGTCATGAACACAGACAACAGAGATACTATTAATTTCCATAATTATAAAAGAAACCCTATTGAATTCTTGAAGAGGGTAGAAGAGTTAATCATCAAGAATCGAGAGACTCGATGGACTACAATAAGAGGGATGTTGGACGAAATGTTCAAGGAGACATACGACAACTGGTGGACTGCCACTCGACCAGACATCCAAAACCTTCAAGACTTTAAGACTCAGTTCAAGGCTAAATACTGGTCTGAATCAACTCAGAATATGGTCCGCAATAACCTGAGCAATGGAAGGTATGAAAACCAGAATGGACAATCCCTTACCTCCTACTTCTTGGGAAAAATCTGCATGGCCAGGAATTTGGAGCCACATATACCTGAAGAGTGTCTGGTAATACAGTTATCTTACCACTACGACGACGCCATCCAAAAGGCACGGATGTACAGCCAGGTAAAGACCATCCAAGATATGGCTAGATTACTGGAAAGCCATGAACATGAGTGGCAGTACAGGAAAAATAGAGGGTACAGTTTCAGAAATAATAGAACCAATGAGGGACAATTGTCACAGAATCAACAGGGAGATAATAAGCCACCGGTAAATAACCCTAACAATTACCAAGGGAACACACGGGGGAATAATGCGCCCAGAAATTTTAACAGAAGTGGAAACCATAATAATAACAACTTCAGGAACAACCACAGGGGTAACTTCCCGTCGAATGGTTACAACAACAATTATCGCCCTGGAAACAACAGTAATCAGAACAATAATCCAGGATACCGGCCACAGGTAAATTACATAAGGGGCAAAGACAAAGGAGCCCAAGAAGAAACTATCCCTCATCTAACTATCGGCGAACGTACTATAACCAGGTACCCGATACGAGAAGTCACCCATTCGAAGAAGATCACAGGCACAGCGTGGATGACCGGAATAATCAACAGGAGCCGAACGCTAACCAACCATCAAACACTACTGATGTTGGGGGCAATGAGGTCAACCCTCATTTAAACACTTAAGGCCAGTGAAAACTGCGGACAGCCCATCACTGGACCAATCTCTGGGTGAATATAAGACAACACATGACAAGAAGATCACAATAATATGTACTAATTATTTGAAAAATATAAGGGACGATTTGATCGAAGAATAACCAAAACTACTGAAGAAAGAAGAATAATCAAATCCACTGAAGAATTTATAAACTTAGCTTACCACGACTTTACGGAAGCTACCCCATACACAATGATGTTTGAGCGGCCACCGCCTAGAGAGATAACTGATATGATCCAATTCCCCACCAACACCGAATATCAATTCGAGAAAAAAAGATTCTACAACAGAATAGCCGAAAAGGTAGAGCAACAAAAGAATAAGTACGCTAAGAACCAGAAAAAGACTATTAAGTACGATGTAGGAGAAAGGGTACTTTTAAAAAACAGAGAATTACCCAGTTCCATAGAAGGCATCACTAGAAAGTTACTATTATTATACGTGGGACCATACACTATAACAAAAGACAAGGGCAATAACACTTACGAGATCACTCACCCTGTCACCAAGAAAATAAAGGGGGTATACAATCAAGCCTCAATTAAGAAATATTATGACAATCAACAATAACTGTAAAAAACAATTTAAAGTAAAAAACCAACAAAAATACTTTAAATAAAGAAAAAAAATGAAATAAAATAAAGTGACAAACAAACAAGTCTGCCAATGTCATAAAGAAAAGATCTCTAAAGAATGTCAAAATTCCAAAACATTCGTAAGTACAGCTTACACTAAGCATTAGAGAAACCATTATGATGAATAAAAAATTGTAAAAAATCAAAAAAGATATGTAAGAAAAGCTTACCCAAATATCTCGATAATATTTTAGAACAAGTAAAAATGGAGAGATAAAAGTCACAAGGCATTCATATAAAGTAAGAGCAACCAACTTACTACAATATTTAAATAAAAATTAACAATAGAGGAGTGTAGTTACAAAACATTCCTACAAAAAAGATTAAATTACCATAATGTTTAGCCAAAAAATGAGGCATGAAAAGCATGACATACTATGAAGGAATAAGCTACAAAAAATTCCTAACTAGTAAGAAGCAATAACTTACTATGATATCTAAAAAATTATGAAAAAAAATATCAATCAAAATGATCAGCTTCCACAACTATTTAGAAAGAGGGGAAGTAAAATTACCCAAACCAATGATCACGAAACGATATAAATAAAATAAACGTTCTAAGAGTTATAATGTGAGAGGAGATGAAACAAAGAGGAATTAAAAATGAATAAAAATGTGAATTGTATCAATAAAAAACAATGCTTCAAATAGTATCTATAAAGAAAGATGAAACAATATATGACTCGAACTGAGCAACAATGAAGTATAAAAGTAAAAGATTCCCAACAAATATTATGATTATGATTATTATTATTTTGAGTCACGAGTTGACTATATTTAAGAATTATTAATTGAGATTGTCTGTTGAATGAACCAGCAATCATTTTACTGAGCAGGGATGATGTTCCCCTGATATCAGTATAAGAGTAGTTTTGATGAAAAATAAGATTTATAGGGAATAAGTTATAATAAAAAACCAATAAGCCAGTTCGCAATGTGAGAAAATAATGAAGAAAAGACTAAGAAGAATGGAAATAAAAGATACCGAATTAATTATAAAAAATGAATGAGAAGCAGGAGAATGTGAAAAAAAAAAAAAAAAAATGATACGATACAATTGATAATTTCATCAAACTTAAATTCACGTTTTATAAAATGATCAATTTTGGTGGAAGGGCATTATATAACATTGCCAAACCCTGATCACATTTGATATAAATAAGTATGTAAAAAATGCCAAGAAACAATATATTTTGATAGATAAATGGTAACGAGAATGAAAGTAGTAAATATAATCAATAGTGAAGGAAGAAGAATACAACCAAAGGTGGTTACAAAACAAGAAAATACGAACTAGACTGACAGACAACTGACATTGACCCAACCCCAGAGATTGGCCAGATATTAACCAAAGTAAAACGAGACAAGAAGACAGTGAAGAAAAAAGAAAAAAAAAATTACATGGCCATAACAATTAACTCATAAGATTGTTTTAAAAGAACATAATTTTTTATTATTATTAATAATTTATGTTTAAATTTTTATTAGTGGTAACTTGTAAATGACAGTATCTCAGCAATTGTTATACATAAAAAACCAAGTGTAGATATGATTGTATGTATATCCTTATCTATAGGTGATGTGTCAGCTGTTATGTTTAAAATTACACTCATACAGACAGGGAATAGAAATGTGTGCGTGATTCAATCAGAGAACAAATTGTATAGCCTACTATATACTTTGGAACTTTTACTAGGATTATTTCAGCAGTATGTATGTTATTTCAGCATTATGTGTTTGAAAGTATAAGGTTTTGGAGAGTTTATTTATTCGCTATTATTATTGCTGTTGCTACAGATGTAGTATGTTTCAATTAACACAATATATTTTAACATTATTAAATTGTTGTTATTATTACTAATTATGACATTTCAGACCAATTTTTATCACTTTAATGACAATGTATACAAAGTTATGTTTTATTTGAAAGATGTATTTACAATACCATGTTGTTTGAATATTATAAAATGATATGTGACAGTCTGAAGTTAACAAAAGAGACATGAACTCATTAGATACAAAAACTTTGTAATAATAGTGAGATCGTGAGAAATATAAGGGTAATTAGAGATAGGTAGGGAGTGACAAAGATGAACAGTGAAGTGATAAGTGTAATAAAATAAACAGCATATAATCTTAAGAAAAAAGAGTTAAACAAGTGTGACAAACCCAAAACATAAGCACATATTAAATGAGCAATTAAGTTAAGTATATTAGACTGAAAGACACAGAATAATTGTGAATGTAAAAAACAGAAAAAATATTATCTCAGTATAAAAATCACCAGGGTGATTACTGTTATAAAAGAGATGGTGTAGGTATAACACTCACCAAATTTGTTCATTTGTTAATTTAAAGAAAGAAGTTATTGGCTTAATGTTTAAGGCAATAAATACCAAAAGAAATAGTTTTACAGTAATATGTTAGTATGTTTTAAGTAAGTAAGGAATTTATAAAGAAAATAATAGCAATACCTTTATAAGAAATAATAGGCAAAATATAATAATTATGTGTAACGAAAGGGAACATGGCAGAATTATATTAAAACTTAGAAATAAGTAAATTATGTATTAACATAGTATTATCAATTTTGGACTAAAACATTAATACATGGCTTAGACCAATCTTGTAAGATATCAAACTAATCTTTGAAAGAAAATAGGAACATCTATGTAAAGATTACAACCATTGAAATTATCCCCAAGTAAATATAGCCATTATAAAATATTTATTCAAATTAAACAAAAAATTCAAAGTTTGATAACAATGTGTTTATTTTGAGATCGACCAGGGAGAATAATTACGTTACCATGGAAACTGTGGAGTAACAAGCAAAAATACCGTTAGATTTTTTTACTGAATGCATGACGCTTTAATGGTATAGACGCTAATTTTCGAGTGACCAAAATTGTCAATTAAAACATAGAAAATATCAGAAGAAGTTACTACTAAGTGTATACTAAGACATAAGACGAGGACTGGAACCATATTATTGAAGTTGAGGCCAAATTAACGAAAAAAGAAAATAAATTACTACCAATTAAACTGGAAAAGATGACTGATGTCCTGAACCAAGCAAATTAAAGAAGATTGTAGTATAACCCATGAATAACAGATCGTATGAATTCGCCATAACTACGGAAGTGATAAGTACCTCTTAAATTACCCAAAATATATAAATAAACTCACGTTAATTATTTCTCACTAAAGGTCGAAATCTCACTGAACTGAAATTAATTACTTTCAAAGATTAAAAAGAATACTAAGTCACTGACAATTTATAAACTAACCAATATAAACTGTTGTTAATGATCCATAACTTGTAAACACTTTTACTACACTGCGCTAAACAAATTATACCTACACAATATGTTAGTTAAGTTTACTTGATGTAAGGGTGTGTATTTTTATTGTTTTAAACATTTGTAATCCTTTTAACGTAACCTCAAGAACCTGTGACAAACAAACATTAATAACTGATGTATTATTTACAACAGACGCCATTATTAAACGTCTGGTTATCAATTCAAATATCGATTTGTCAAACCCTGTAATTGTCTCATATAAACAACCGGAGCATTTGTATTAGAATAATTTGTATTAAATGAATAACAATCACTAATAAAAAATGTGTAAGTATTGAGTGTAACCACGGTGTTATAATTTCATTAGGAGGTGCACAATATTTTATGTACGTGTTAGCAGACGAATAACGATTTACACAGCCCACGCATCGAACTGCTGTGCGCTCCAGGGGGCCTAGCTGGCGGAAATATTTGAATTATTCAAACCGCCTGAGCTGCGCTGGTCATATACCTGTGAATTTTATTTTAATTGTTTTGAGAAAACAATTTGGCGCCACCGGGATTTTATCACCCCTAGTGAACAACAGGTAAGAACACCGAGACCTGGTTATTCGTACGTTCGCAACGGACGAATCTGCGGAAGTTGCACGCATTTGTACTACGGATCGAGAAGACACGTTACACCCAGTACACACAAATTGTACATTATTCACATTTTACAGAGTAAAACGGTAGCCGTACACACGACTATATTACAAATTGACGACCAACCGCTGGAGCTAGAAGAGAGAGAAATACGAACTTCTAACGGCGAGAAAAAAGGTCGACTAATAAGTATAAAACGGTTCGCTACACACTATTCAATAATAATTAACAGGAAAGGTAAACCGTTATTATACAAAGTGGCTTCCATCGCGGGGCTTAAACGAGTCGGACGTCACGACTATTATACAAAGTGGCGCGCCAACTAGTAGGGCTAGAATAATAAAGAAATTATACAATTAAACCCTATAAATTCTAGCGGCGATTACGAAAGGTTACAATATGCACACCAGAGGATTGTCGAAAAAATTGGCAAAGGAGAAGGAGATGGAAGAAAACAGAGGGGAAGAAGAGGAAGGAACACCGATTGAAGAAGTGGAGACAGTAATAACCACAACAGAACCAAGCCAAGACGAAGAAATGGAAACACAGGCTGGAGATAGGGAGGAAGCCAGAGGAGGAATGGATTTACAAAAATTATGGGAGTTGATTAATGGAAAATTAGACAAGAATGAGGAGAGTTTGAAGGAGATGAACAATAAATTCGACAAGAATGAGGAGAGTTTGAAGGAGATGAACAATAAATTCGACAAGAATGAGGAGAGTTTGAAGGAGATGAACAATAAATTCGACGGCATGAAGAAAGAAACCAGTGACAATTTGAAACAGATCAATGAAAAAATAGTGAGTACTAAGGAAGAATTGAGGAAAACAGTCAACCAAAATAATGAAACACTACAACAACGATTACTGGAGGAAATTCAGCAAAGAAATGAAGATTTGAAGGAAGAATTGAAGGAACAGCTGAAGGAGGACCACGAGAAAAATAAAGAAGGAATGAAGCTACAGATGGCACACCAATTAATGGAGTACCGAGAAGAAGCAAAACAGCAGGTTACGGAAATCAATGACAAATTAGAGGAAACGTTGGAGAAGCTAGAGAAGACCAACGAAAATGTTTCTGGAGTCCGCAAGGAAGTACTCGATAAAATGAACCGTCTCGAAGGAGAAAATAAGAGAAGAATTGAGGAAGGTCATGAAGAAACAGTCAGAAGATGTACCCAGATAGACCAGGACATACACCAAGTCCGGGAAGAAAACCAGAAAGAGGTAGCAGCTGTACGAACAGACTTGGGAGAACGAATGGAAGGAGTTTACAGTAACTTAAATAAAGTAGATAGCAAAGTAGACAAAAACCAACAGAGGATTGACGAAATGCGCAGAATAGAAGAGTCATTACGGGAAGAAGTGGATGCCTGGCGTGACCGACCATGTAATAATAATCATGTCATGAACACAGACAACAGAGATACTATTAATTTCCATAATTATAAAAGAAACCCTATTGAATTCTTGAAGAGGGTAGAAGAGTTAATCATCAAGAATCGAGAGACTCGATGGACTACAATAAGAGGGATGTTGGACGAAATGTTCAAGGAGACATACGACAACTGGTGGACTGCCACTCGACCAGACATCCAAAACCTTCAAGACTTTAAGACTCAGTTCAAGGCTAAATACTGGTCTGAATCAACTCAGAATATGGTCCGCAATAACCTGAGCAATGGAAGGTATGAAAACCAGAATGGACAATCCCTTACCTCCTACTTCTTGGGAAAAATCTGCATGGCCAGGAATTTGGAGCCACATATACCTGAAGAGTGTCTGGTAATACAGTTATCTTACCACTACGACGACGCCATCCAAAAGGCACGGATGTACAGCCAGGTAAAGACCATCCAAGATATGGCTAGATTACTGGAAAGCCATGAACATGAGTGGCAGTACAGGAAAAATAGAGGGTACAGTTTCAGAAATAATAGAACCAATGAGGGACAATTGTCACAGAATCAACAGGGAGATAATAAGCCACCGGTAAATAACCCTAACAATTACCAAGGGAACACACGGGGGAATAATGCGCCCAGAAATTTTAACAGAAGTGGAAACCATAATAATAACAACTTCAGGAACAACCACAGGGGTAACTTCCCGTCGAATGGTTACAACAACAATTATCGCCCTGGAAACAACAGTAATCAGAACAATAATCCAGGATACCGGCCACAGGTAAATTACATAAGGGGCAAAGACAAAGGAGCCCAAGAAGAAACTATCCCTCATCTAACTATCGGCGAACGTACTATAACCAGGTACCCGATACGAGAAGTCACCCATTCGAAGAAGATCACAGGCACAGCGTGGATGACCGGAATAATCAACAGGAGCCGAACGCTAACCAACCATCAAACACTACTGATGTTGGGGGCAATGAGGTCAACCCTCATTTAAACACTTAAGGCCAGTGAAAACTGCGGACAGCCCATCACTGGACCAATCTCTGGGTGAATATAAGACAACACATGACAAGAAGATCACAATAATATGTACTAATTATTTGAAAAATATAAGGGACGATTTGATCGAAGAATAACCAAAACTACTGAAGAAAGAAGAATAATCAAATCCACTGAAGAATTTATAAACTTAGCTTACCACGACTTTACGGAAGCTACCCCATACACAATGATGTTTGAGCGGCCACCGCCTAGAGAGATAACTGATATGATCCAATTCCCCACCAACACCGAATATCAATTCGAGAAAAAAAGATTCTACAACAGAATAGCCGAAAAGGTAGAGCAACAAAAGAATAAGTACGCTAAGAACCAGAAAAAGACTATTAAGTACGATGTAGGAGAAAGGGTACTTTTAAAAAACAGAGAATTACCCAGTTCCATAGAAGGCATCACTAGAAAGTTACTATTATTATACGTGGGACCATACACTATAACAAAAGACAAGGGCAATAACACTTACGAGATCACTCACCCTGTCACCAAGAAAATAAAGGGGGTATACAATCAAGCCTCAATTAAGAAATATTATGACAATCAACAATAACTGTAAAAAACAATTTAAAGTAAAAAACCAACAAAAATACTTTAAATAAAGAAAAAAAATAAATAAAATAAAGTGACAAACAAACAAGTCTGCCAATGTCATAAAGAAAAGATCTCTAAAGAATGTCAAAATTCCAAAACATTCGTAAGTACAGCTTACACTAAGCATTAGAGAAACCATTATGATGAATAAAAAATTGTAAAAAATCAAAAAAGATATGTAAGAAAAGCTTACCCAAATATCTCGATAATATTTTAGAACAAGTAAAAATGGAGAGATAAAAGTCACAAGGCATTCATATAAAGTAAGAGCAACCAACTTACTACAATATTTAAATAAAAATTAACAATAGAGGAGTGTAGTTACAAAACATTCCTACAAAATAAGATTAAATTACCATAATGTTTAGCCAAAAAATGAGGCATGAAAAGCATGACATACTATGAAGGAATAAGCTACAAAAAATTCCTAACTAGTAAGAAGCAATAACTTACTATGATATCTAAAAAATTATGAAAAAAAATATCAATCAAAATGATCAGCTTCCACAACTATTTAGAAAGAGGGGAAGTAAAATTACCCAAACCAATGATCACGAAACGATATAAATAAAATAAACGTTCTAAGAGTTATAATGTGAGAGGAGATGAAACAAAGAGGAATTAAAAATGAATAAAAATGTGAATTGTATCAATAAAAAACAATGCTTCAAATAGTATCTATAAAGAAAGATGAAACAATATATGACTCGAACTGAGCAACAATGAAGTATAAAAGTAAAAGATTCCCAACAAATATTATGATTATGATTATTATTATTATTATTTTGAGTCACGAGTTGACTATATTTAAGAATTATTAATTGAGATTGTCTGTTGAATGAACCAGCAATCATTTTACTGAGCAGGGATGATGTTCCCCTGATATCAGTATAAGAGTAGTTTTGATGAAAAATAAGATTTATAGGGAATAAGTTATAATAAAAAACCAATAAGCCAGTTCGCAATGTGAGAAAATAATGAAGAAAAGACTAAGAAGAATGGAAATAAAAGATACCGAATTAATTATAAAAAATGAATGAGAAGCAGGAGAATGTGAAAAAAAAAAAAAAAAAAAATGATACGATACAATTGATAATTTCATCAAACTTAAATTCACGTTTTATAAAATGATCAATTTTGGTGGAAGGGCATTATATAACATTGCCAAACCCTGATCACATTTGATATAAATAAGTATGTAAAAAATGCCAAGAAACAATATATTTTGATAGATAAATGGTAACGAGAATGAAAGTAGTAAATATAATCAATAGTGAAGGAAGAAGAATACAACCAAAGGTGGTTACAAAACAAGAAAATACGAACTAGACTGACAGACAACTGACATTGACCCAACCCCAGAGATTGGCCAGATATTAACCAAAGTAAAACGAGACAAGAAGACAGTGAAGAAAAAAGAAAAAAAAAATTACATGGCCATAACAATTAACTCATAAGATTGTTTTAAAAGAACATAATTTTTTATTATTATTAATAATTTATGTTTAAATTTTTATTAGTGGTAACTTGTAAATGACAGTATCTCAGCAATTGTTATACATAAAAAACCAAGTGTAGATATGATTGTATGTATATCCTTATCTATAGGTGATGTGTCAGCTGTTATGTTTAAAATTACACTCATACAGACAGGGAATAGAAATGTGTGCGTGATTCAATCAGAGAACAAATTGTATAGCCTACTATATACTTTGGAACTTTTACTAGGATTATTTCAGCAGTATGTATGTTATTTCAGCATTATGTGTTTGAAAGTATAAGGTTTTGGAGAGTTTATTTATTCGCTATTATTATTGCTGTTGCTACAGATGTAGTATGTTTCAATTAACACAATATATTTTAACATTATTAAATTGTTGTTATTATTACTAATTATGACATTTCAGACCAATTTTTATCACTTTAATGACAATGTATACAAAGTTATGTTTTATTTGAAAGATGTATTTACAATACCATGTTGTTTGAATATTATAAAATGATATGTGACAGTCTGAAGTTAACAAAAGAGACATGAACTCATTAGATACAAAAACTTTGTAATAATAGTGAGATCGTGAGAAATATAAGGGTAATTAGAGATAGGTAGGGAGTGACAAAGATGAACAGTGAAGTGATAAGTGTAATAAAATAAACAGCATATAATCTTAAGAAAAAAGAGTTAAACAAGTGTGACAAACCCAAAACATAAGCACATATTAAATGAGCAATTAAGTTAAGTATATTAGACTGAAAGACACAGAATAATTGTGAATGTAAAAAACAGAAAAAATATTATCTCAGTATAAAAATCACCAGGGTGATTACTGTTATAAAAGAGATGGTGTAGGTATAACACTCACCAAATTTGTTCATTTGTTAATTTAAAGAAAGAAGTTATTGGCTTAATGTTTAAGGCAATAAATACCAAAAGAAATAGTTTTACAGTAATATGTTAGTATGTTTTAAGTAAGTAAGGAATTTATAAAGAAAATAATAGCAATACCTTTATAAGAAATAATAGGCAAAATATAATAATTATGTGTAACGAAAGGGAACATGGCAGAATTATATTAAAACTTAGAAATAAGTAAATTATGTATTAACATAGTATTATCAATTTTGGACTAAAACATTAATACATGGCTTAGACCAATCTTGTAAGATATCAAACTAATCTTTGAAAGAAAATAGGAACATCTATGTAAAGATTACAACCATTGAAATTATCCCCAAGTAAATATAGCCATTATAAAATATTTATTCAAATTAAACAAAAAATTCAAAGTTTGATAACAATGTGTTTATTTTGAGATCGACCAGGGAGAATAATTACGTTACCATGGAAACTGTGGAGTAACAAGCAAAAATACCGTTAGATTTTTTTACTGAATGCATGACGCTTTAATGGTATAGACGCTAATTTTCGAGTGACCAAAATTGTCAATTAAAACATAGAAAATATCAGAAGAAGTTACTACTAAGTGTATACTAAGACATAAGACGAGGACTGGAACCATATTATTGAAGTTGAGGCCAAATTAACGAAAAAAGAAAATAAATTACTACCAATTAAACTGGAAAAGATGACTGATGTCCTGAACCAAGCAAATTAAAGAAGATTGTAGTATAACCCATGAATAACAGATCGTATGAATTCGCCATAACTACGGAAGTGATAAGTACCTCTTAAATTACCCAAAATATATAAATAAACTCACGTTAATTATTTCTCACTAAAGGTCGAAATCTCACTGAACTGAAATTAATTACTTTCAAAGATTAAAAAGAATACTAAGTCACTGACAATTTATAAACTAACCAATATAAACTGTTGTTAATGATCCATAACTTGTAAACACTTTTACTACACTGCGCTAAACAAATTATACCTACACAATATGTTAGTTAAGTTTACTTGATGTAAGGGTGTGTATTTTTATTGTTTTAAACATTTGTAATCCTTTTAACGTAACCTCAAGAACCTGTGACAAACAAACATTAATAACTGATGTATTATTTACAACAGACGCCATTATTAAACGTCTGGTTATCAATTCAAATATCGATTTGTCAAACCCTGTAATTGTCTCATATAAACAACCGGAGCATTTGTATTAGAATAATTTGTATTAAATGATAACAATCACTAATAAAAAATGTGTAAGTATTGAGTGTAACCACGGTGTTATAATTTCATTAGGAGGTGCACAATATTTTATGTACGTGTTAGCAGACGAATAACGATTTACACAGCCCACGCATCGAACTGCTGTGCGCTCCAGGGGGCCTAGCTGGCGGAAATATTTGAATTATTCAAACCGCCTGAGCTGCGCTGGTCATATACCTGTGAATTTTATTTTAATTGTTTTGAGAAAACAATTTGGCGCCACCGGATTTTATCACCCCTAGTGAACAACAGGTAAGAACACCGAGACCTGGTTATTCGTACGTTCGCAACGACGAATCTGCGGAAGTTGCACGCATTTGTACTACGGATCGAGAAGACACGTTACACCCAGTACACACACAAATTGTACATTATTCACATTTTACAGAGTAAAACGGTAGCCGTACACACGACTATATTACAAATTGACGACCAACCGCTGGAGCTAGAAGAGAGAGAAATACGAACTTCTAACGGCGAGAAAAAAGGTCGACTAATAAGTATAAAACGGTTCGCTACACACTATTCAATAAAAATTAACAGGAAAGGTAAACCGTTATTATACAAAGTGGCTTCCATCGCGGGGCTTAAACGAGTCGGACGTCACGACTATTATACAAAGTGGCGCGCCAACTAGTAGGGCTAGAATAATAAAGAAATTATACAATTAAACCCTATAAATTCTAGCG